>JARHVA010000200.1:5550000-6150000 GCA_037957365.1 Torreya grandis | reverse complement strand
CTTTCACTATAGCCTCAACCCATATTTGGTGCACACCCATTCTCTACAAACCTTCAACAAAACTAGACCATGTTGTCCATCAAATTGGGGCAACCCATTTGATCACCATTCTCCAACCCTTGTTGAACTACATTGCCCTGATGTTCATGGACTATGTAAGCATTACTTGAATTCTAAGGGTAGTTTGGTCACTAACAAATATCTACCCTCCCTTTTTTCTTCTCATTAATTTCCATTGCTAACAACACCCTCTTGCTTAGGGAATCCTCTCTCAAGGAAGATTTGGATTCTTCCTAGCATCCTCATATTTTAACATCATCTAATAATTCCTCTTTATTTTTCCCCATTAGTGGGAGAACTACATTACCCTAAGGTCTTTTGGACCATGTAGGTAGTGTTCATTATTGAGGTCAGCTCAGCCACATCTTTTATTTTCCCTTCTTACCTAATATCTTTCCTCCAATTATCTACTTATCTCTTCAACACCTCCTTCCCTTCAGCTTGTCAATATCTTTTAACAAATTTTCTAGCTTATCAATCTTTTTTAACACAAGGATTGATAGCCTTCTTCATTGGCCCCTATTATCTCCCATAAAGCCACCACCTACTCTAATTTATTTTCCTCCCCATCACCTTTCCTTGTGAATTCTTTGCATCCCACTCCACCACCTACTTTTCATGTTTTTTGTCCCTCTCTCCACTTCTTACCAACCATGCCCTTTATCCCCTTTGTCTTATTCCACCATTTGCATCATTTACCCTTGCCCTTGGAAACCTATCATAGCCTCTTCCTAAATCTCTTTTTCCTCACCAATTCCACATTGTCATGTTCCCCTTTCACACCAATGGATACTTTTACCTCCTCTTCTTTACTACCACCCTCTTACTACCCTTCCACTGCTTCTAAACCACCTTCATTCCAATTATCAATTCTTGTTTTCCTCTTTCCCATATTTTCAATCTATCATGCTTTCTTTTTCTTTTGTTTCTTCTAGCATCCCTTTTTTTATGTGTGATACCACTCTCTATTGATTTACCACTCTCCTTATCTTTTCCATTTTTTCCTCCACAACTAGCTTCTAATCGGATCTTTATCCTTTGAAAAGCTTTCCATAATTTCCCTTTTCTTCTTATCAGTCTTAGCCTTTTGCATTCCCCTTTTCTTCTTTCCATCTTGATACTCACTTTTCTTTTACATTTGTGTGTGTCCATGTTTTATATCCCTACTTCAATTCTTCCTTTTCCTTCTTATCATCCTTGATCTTCATCCATTATTTTCATCTCCTTCGCTTTCATTGTGTTCCCCTATTTCTTCACCACCTCACCACTTTTTGGCTTGTCAATCTCTTCTAATCACCCATTCAACTTGTCAATCTCTTCCAACAAGGTGATTAGCACATACCTTATCTTTTCAGCTTCTTATCCACCCATCCTTTGCTTCCCATCATTTTTCTTAATCCCTTTCCCATTTTCCATCCCATTATCATCACCAACACCACCCTCTAATTTGCTTCATTATTCCTCTCCTTGCCTATCATCATCCATGCTTACTTGGTCACATCTTCACCTACTTATTCACTCTCTTATCATCCTTTTTGTGTCCTCATTTCACTCCTTTTCCCACCTATTTCTTTTTCTTCCATGTATTTCTTTGTTTTTCATTTTTATCACCAAACTATTTTCTCCTTGGTCTTTTTTAGACTTATTTTCAAACCTTTTATGGCCTCCCATATTTCACATCCTCCCCTTACCCTTCACGATTGCTACACTTCTTTCCCCATTCTTTTCAATTATCCAATTTATCATTATTTAGTGCATTCCTCAAACCCCCATCTTCTACCTTTTATTTTTCTTCTCTTTTCTCCATTTCATTTCATTTTTTTTGTCTTAATGACATTCCTTATTCTTCTTGACATTCTTTTTTTCCTCCTCCACCTCCATGCTTGGTTCTTTCCATCCTTCTCCACCTTCATCTTTATCTGTGACCTCATTATTTTCTCTACCTATCTCTTCATCCATCTCCTAGTCCACCTTCACCTCATCCCTTATTATATCTCCTTTATTTTCTCCCATTAGCACTCCAACTTATCACTCATTAGAATGTAGTCACTACTCACATTACTTATACGTGCATATAAATGTTTGATTCATTGTGTCCTCTACTCTCTTTATTTAATTCATGAAATCTTGTCAGGATCATTACTTTAAGACATCCATTTCTTCATCGAGTGTATTTATCATTTAATCATGGGTCCTCCTTTTGTCCCTCTCAAACTACTCCCTTCACCTTATCCATCACCTCTTCAACCTTCAAACCTTATACACATTTTGAGTATACTTGACAGAGTATGATCAACACACATTTTTTAATCCTTCAAATCAAGCTCATGAGATGAATTTATAGGGCTTATGTTCATTAATCCAAGCCCACTTTGAGTCTATTTTTAGTCCTTGTCACATAAGGAACATTGTGCCCTATTCTTATCCTAATGTGCTTAGTTGATATTTTCATTTACTACATTTGTCTCTTGATTATATTCTTCACTTTACCATTAGTGTTGTTCATTTCCTTACCCCATCTACTTTACTTTAAATGAGATTACAAAAACCATAACCATAGCATTAATGAGTATTGACATAACCCTAAACATAATAACCTTCAAACAATGACATATGACACATTTTGTACTTGTTTACAACAAATTGTGTAATATTTTATTTAGGGTATGAGCAGTCACATGGTAAATACAAAGTTATCAAACTATACACACATCACCTAAGGTCTCCACATACATTATTTTTCCTAACTAAGCATTAAGCTAATTATCTAGTGACTCTAAATTTATGTTCAACCATCCTTCTACTTGATTACTCCCTAAACTAACATATGTAACATTCCCTATCTCAATAGCCACTAAAGGGTGTAATCTATTCTCCTCTTTCACATTCATCTCCATAGGGTGAGAATTATATTCTTCTCTAGGTCTTTCACCTTTCTCACCCATCACAACCGTTACATCCCTCTACTCTAGTTGTTTTACTCACATAGGTACCACCTATTGTTGCCTTAGTACACATCCCATTAGAAAATTAGGGTTCCCTCCATGAATAGGCTAAAGGTCATGTTATCTATCCCTACACCTTGTGTAATGAAAGTCTTACCTTCTTCATTTCTGAGGAGGTAAGAGTTTAGGCTTGAGCTCAAGTCATGGGTGCCTTTCTTCTTGATTTTAGTTTACCAACACTTCCATTATTTCCATTATATGTTGCATTATTTGGTAGATACACACATTCATAATGTAGATTATTTTGGGTCATGGGGGTTGTTTATTATCTATACCATTTCTCCCATTGTTCACCATCTTCAACCTCTAGTAGTTCTCTTCACCTTGAACAACCTAAAAAGCTAAATGACTTCACAATAGGTATTTTTTCTTACCATGATTCTTTAAATAGACTACCTAACTATTATTCCTCACTAACATGATTATCCATTATATCAATGGGGAGGGTCTTATGATGCCATTTATTCCCTTAAATAGTCTTCCCACTTGAAATGGTCATGTCTAGTTACCTTTTCATGTGGATATGTAGCCCTCAATCCAACTAATCATCTCGATATAGTCATTATGCACTATCATGATGTCTTTTTTTCACCCTTATCATCCAATTCATATATAATGTATTTGTTTGCTTTATCATCTAGTAGTCCTTGGGGGTCTAGTATGTCTTTTTCATCATTGTCACCTTTACCCCAGTTGACATAAATTAACTTCCTACCTTGGACCACTTCAACGGTCCACCTCTGAAACTACCATTGTTTCTAGTGGTGGTAGCTCCTAAATGATTGCCACTATATAAGCTCCCCCATATTATCCAACTGTATAACTAATATCTTAGACCATGTAGTTCCCTTCTAGTAAGACCTCTTCTAAGTGGAACCTAAAGTCATTGGTTCCAAGGAACTAGGACAAAGGATGTAGACATGACCACCTTTTTTCTAGCCTACCCATGTAGTTATTGGGTCATGCATGGTCTATCCTCTATCTCTCACCATGATACTAATTTTATACCTCATAAAATCTACTTGACCATCAAATAAATTATTTACACATCATCACTTTCCTATTTCCCTTAAAACTTGGCTCATAACAATGATGACCTTTTGCTAAAAAACTATGCAGATCTTGATAGATACCCATCTCCTAAAACTTAGCTCAAAGTGATAGATGCCATAACTGTGCTTATACCCTCACATAATTTTAGAAGGTGTAACCTCCTCATGTAGGCACTTCTTCTTTGGCTTAGCTCCATCATAGGACATTTGTGATGCTTAGCCTTTTGTCACCCACTTATTTATCCTACCTTACCCATCTATGTCTTCTCCTCCTAATGCATGTGGGATTATTATGGTGACTATTCACTAATCTACACCATGACACCTCACCATTACCAAAATATCAACCTAAACCTAACCATGTGGTATATCATATTAGGGCAACCCATCCGAACTCCACTATAGAAATACATTTAGCCTAAAGTTTTGTTGGATATCACATCCATGGAACTATGTAGGCAATATCTACTTGCCTAGTACATATAGAGTTAACTCAACCACCCCTACCTAAACCCTCACCAACCACTCTCTCTGAATACCTAACCATTCAACCATGTCCACCTTGATATTGGCTATTTGGACCCAAACTACTGCATATATTTGTACCAACCTTGCCTCAACCTTTTTGACCACAACAACCAACATTACCATGTTGCATTTTTACATGACCCAACCATTCGATTTATTTTGTAGGAACACTTCCTACCTTGGATACCTACAACCAACCCTGATCTTGTCTAGATTGCTTGATAGGCATGACCTAATCAACTATACTTAATGATATGGATTAGTTACCCATAACATATGTCCCTCTAGACTCAAACTTAAATTAACCAGCATTGGTAAATTTAGTTCATGTGTGATGTTAGCTACTACAATGAGTCACATTTTGTGTGTATGTTTATATCTCGAATACCCAACTACCTTGTGGCACCACCTAGTGCCTCCCCACCAACCACTTATCAAACTTGCACCTGATTATACTCTACCTCATCAAATCTTAGTTTGAGGGGGAACACATCTTCCCATATTTAAGTAACCTTGAACTTTGACCAAGTGATCTATTTTTATTTTACATCTTGTTAATTTAAAGCTACATAATAAAAAGGTGCAAAATGTAGACATTAAAAAACCACACACTTATAGTTTTTGATGATTGAATGCATTGAGACCACCTAAACCTTCTTAAACCTTAACCAAACCTTCTTAACCTAACCAACTTACTATTCTCCTATTCACATAGTACTATTCAAAATTACTATTCACTATGGGACCCATTGTCACTATTCATGATGATATGGAAAGTGACATGGTATGTGACATGATAAGTGACATGGAAAGTGATATGGAAAGTGACATGGAAGGTGATATGGTAAGTGACAGCTTGGAAGTGAGGTGGCTTGAGGTGGGACATCATACCCCACTTGGGACCCACCTCCAGGGTATCTAATGACATCATTAAGCATCAAAAGGCCCCTAATTTAAAGTCTGGTGCATTTTTCCTCATGGGACCCTCATATAACATGTGTTTTTGTCCTTATGGATGGATAATGATGCCAAAATTCATGGTGAACTTAGAGAAAATACATAAGTGAGTGGTGGAAAGTATTTTGGACCCATATGAGACCATGTTCATGATTCTCTCTCCATTTTGGAATCTTTAGTAAGTTGGGAGACAAAACAACCAAGTTGGAGACCTATTGGCTAAGTGGTAATCTCACCCCCTTGTATTTCATGACCACTCATGTACCCACATGGAGAATTGTGCCAAAATTCAATGGGCACTTAGCCAAAATACAAACTAGCTTGGTGAAAAGTCCTTTGGCCTCATTAGAGCCCATGTGCATGATTCCCACTCTAAATTGGACTCATGGGCAAGGTGGAACATAAAAAAACAAATTTGGAATCCCACCACCCTTATCCCATTTGTCATTTATGATCCCACTTGAAAAATGGCACCATACTTCACTATTCCACTTCTTTGGCATGTTTATTGACAACAAATGCTATAAATATGACCCTTCCCCCTTCACCCATGGCTAAGTTGGTTAGTATTTGGTAGAATAATTTTATTTTTCAGGTTTAGGAGCAATTTTGAAGGAGTTCATCCACATATTGGATAAAATAATTCAAAGTAATGAAGCTCTACCAAAATTACTATAGGATCCCAGCATCATCATCAACAATAACATCATCAACATATTCAACCACATAAATAACTTAATCAATCACTCAAGGTAATATTGTGAATTTGGTATTTTAGTTTATTTTTTCCTTTATTGATTTATTATCTCTACTTCCATACCTTTTCCCTCCACCTTTCCTTTATTTTTCTATCTTTACCCACTTACCCCCTTTGTCATATTTATCCACTTGACCCTTTTGCCAGTTTTCCATATTTCCCATCTTGACTATTTTGACCATTACCTTCTTGAAAATTTTAATAATTTACCAACCTCAACCAAAACATATTTCCTTAACCATTTTTTCCCTTGTCAAATTACCAAACTAAAAACCACCATTTTGCCTTAACTAATTTTCAACACTAGTTGATTTATCTTAGTCATATTCTAAGCAAAGTATTTAACTTCATTGTGTTAAATTTAGTTATTTTTTGTCATATTCTTGTATTTAATTTAATTTTTATGTAATTTTATGAAAATATTTTTTTATTCAAAAATTTAAGTGTTTAAAGTAGGTGGATTGACAGCCTCCTATGAAGCTTTCACTTCTAGGATCTAGCTCACGCTAGGCAATCCACCCATCTTCTTATCTAATAAAAATGTTTTTTTAGTGTTTTTTTTTTAATTTGAAGGTCATAATACCAAGCCAATGAGGATCTCTCCATAATCACTTAGATTCAATGTACACATATTGTAACATGTTTTTCTACACACCCTTCTTCACTAGTTTCTTTCTACCAAAAAAACAAATTTTTTAGATAAAAATAGAATGAAGTTACTCATATCAAAAGGAGTCTACTTGGAGTGATTCAAATGATGATAGAGATGAGGTGGACCATGAAATTGAATTGATAAATTCCCTTTAATAACTAAATATTGAGAAAAATATGAAGTCACAAATTAAGGATTATGAGGAGCAATTTAGTGTGTATCAAGCAAGAATGAATGAAGACACCAAAAAACATGAAGATATGGTCAAGAATTTCATTTATCAATTGAAAATCCTATCTAAAGGACTAAAATATAAATAATATGAATTTTTAAGGTATGTAATTGAAAATTATTCATTGACATCTAAGTTAGAGAAGACATATAGTAAAGTGAAGTCATTTGTGAGGTTTGAAAAGAGCTCAAGTGATCTAGACAATATTATGAATGATCAAAAGCATGTAAGTGATAGAACTAGTCCTGGATATAAATAATAACTAGAAAATTAAACTCAAGACAAGATGATAACTAATGTGAACAACAAAAATCTAACTTTGAATATAAATCATCAGACAAGGAATGAAGGTGTTGGTGGACTAAAGACAAATCAGATTAGATAACCAAATGCCATGAGGTATGTAAGTTTTCATGGTTATTGATATTCATATAATTAGTTTGGGTATAGATATAGAGAATGAAACAGACCTATTATAAATGAGTTTACATGGAACTATGATGGGGGTCATTAATTAAAATGTGTGAACAAAGTTAAGTTCTTCAACTATCTTGATGAGGGACACTTTGCTAAGCAATGTCCAAATAAAGTAAGGCAAGGTGATTCTTCTTCAAAAGAAAGAGTTTGTTTTAGTTTTTATGACATAGGACACATTTAAATATTTTGTCCATATAAGGTAGGTCAAGTTGGTTTCACTTTAAAAATAATGGTTTGCTACAACTATGAGAAGATTGGTCACATTGCTAGATTCTACAAGCAAAGATCATCAAGTCAAAATGAATTCAATCAGCCTCTTAGAGTACAAGGAAGAAGGAAAGTTAACTCATGGAAACCAAATATGGTAAAGATGAGTCATGATGAGTCTGATGGTCCAAGTAATTATTTTTTTATGGTGTATAATGTTACAAAAGTTAAAGAGTGTTAAGGTCTCTCATTGTCTTCTCATGTTGTAGATAAAGAGACCAAGTACTGGTTCAAGCTAGTTTTGAGGTGAGTATGGATCCAAGTGAACATCATACTATTGTTAAGAAAGTTTCATGAAAAAAACATTAGTTATTAATTCCTAGTGATGAGGTATCAAACTACAAGGAATATTATCCAAATGAAAAGGTATGTCATGAATCTTTGTTATCTCCATGTATTGTCAATTCAATCTTAAAAGAGAAGGAGAATGTTGTAGTGGTTGATCATGTCACTTATATCAATCAATCTTAAAAATAAGAAGAAGAACTAAAAGTATCAGATGACCAAGGAGGAGAAGTAATATGAGGAGTTGTGGGTAATTCCTAGTTTCACACTATTCTAGGATATTGTAAAGTAGGGTATCTCTACCTATGCTTCTTAAGAGAATATTTTCAGTGGAAAAGTAAATGTTGTTATGGATGAAATGTATATAGGGTCATAGTGGGTGTTTCTAGGTATTCTAATGAGATTGATTCAATTTCAAGAAGATTTTGATGCTTAGAAAGGTCTATACACTTTTTTATGATGTGTTATAGGTAAATTTATGTCATGATGATCCTATTTGTGCCAATTGAAGATTTTTCAGTACTCTCAATTTTTTTAGTTTTGACTTAAGGGAAAGCATGCCTAAAATGGGTTATAGGAATTAAAATTTCCCAAATGTATGTAGGCTCAATTTTTGGTCCAAAATTATGTGATGGTTGTCTCCAAGTGTGAAATAAGTTTTAGAAGAGGGAGTTGACTAGAAGAAGGTTTGTTGACATTGTTTGTTTTGAGATTCTTGGGTTTTGGGCTCTACTAGAAAAGTAGTTTGACTTATGAGTTAAGATATTATGATTATTAATAGGTTGAATGGGACAAATGGGTTGACAAATCAAGCTTCATAGAGATATGAAGGTTTATGGATTTTAAGTTATTCAAGTTTTTGTCAAATTGGAGGCCTAATTCGCTAGTGGGTTTGTGAAGAAAGTATGTTATAGAGTATGAGATAGGTGATGAAAGTTAATGTGATTTATGGGGCATATGATGATTCTAAATATATGAATTTTTTTTTATATCTTGAATTTATGTCTACAAAAATTTGTGGGCTATGCAATTTCCTTGTAGGGATATAAGGAGACTAGATAGGCCTAGTGTGAAGAAAAGTGTTTTTTGCTTAATTTATCAAAAAGAGAAAGGTATGTATGTTTCAAGGTGATTCATTATGTTGGTTTATAACATTTTTCCTATTTTTTGAGTGGCATGAAGTTATATTTATGATCCTTGAGGTGGCTTAAGAGAGAAGGCTAGTAAGCTTATGTGATAAGTCTTCATGGTGCTTAGAGATTTGAAGATGCTCAAGAGGTAAAATGGATCAAAGATGTTAGGGTAACTCCCATTCAGATGTTTATTGGTGATTTACATCATATTTTAATATTTTGTGTTATTTATTTATTGGTTACAGTGCTTGGTTGAAGAAGAATGTTGGCATGTAGTAAAAAGGATGTTGTCAAGGCAAGAAGAGGTAGGCTCAAGATAAGAGGGAGTTTGTACTATATTTATAAGATGTTATTATCTTGTTGGTAGTATTTTTAGGTCCTCAATATCAGTTTGTTCCCACATTGTCATTGTGTGGAGTGCTTGAAGAGAGAGAAGGAAGGTGAGCTTTATATTGTTATATGTTAGTTGTTGACATCAATGACAAAGGGGGAGATTTTTGGAGAGCTATAAATGTTGTCATATAAGTGTCCAAGTGAGTAGATGAAGTTCCTTGATAGTCTAAAGTGAAAATGATAAATTGTACAATGTGCTTTCCCTAGTATGCTTTAAGTAGGCTTAGTTGATTTTTAGAGTTGAATATTTAAAGATGATTAGGGATGAGTCTAAAGTATTGAGCTTGTGAAAGAGGTATTATTAGAGGTCAAGGATATATTGAGTGATTTTGTGTATAATTTGAATTCATCTAGTAGTCCATAGTTTTCATCTAGACATTTTTGTTCCAATGATAGAAAATCTAAGTAGGCAGTTTAATAATGTCATAATTGTCACATGTGGATGAGTTAGGGGGGTTGGTCATATGGTTGTGATTAAATTAGTCCCAAGTTATTATGGTATAAGTCTAAAGTAATGTGATGAACTGAAACTAAATATATTTTTGTGCAAATTTGGGCTCCTAAGCATTTTTTACAGTGTTTTCTATGTTCAAATAGAGTCGAGTAAGCAGTTTGGTGACATCATATATTGCATGTATGAAATTTTTACAATAAGATTGATATATTAATGAATTACCTCTTGATATAAGATCTTATGCACTAAATATTAGTTCATGTAACTAATCATGATAAAATATATGCAAGTGCAAAGCTAGGTTCCTAGGTAGTTTGACAGTGTCCCCCCATACTTAGCTAAATTTGCATGTGGCAAGAAAAGCTAAGTATGCATTTTGATGTAGTCATATTTCATATATGTGGAAATTTAAGAATGAGTTGATCATATGGGTTTTTTTAATTTTTTACCTAGTTTTAATAGCTAAGTTTAAGGTCTTGTTATGAATCACATCAAAATATATGCATGTGCAAAGTTGGTCTTTCAGGCAATTCTAGACATAGTTGGCTCTATGGTAGAAAAATATGAGTGAGAAGATTAATGGAATTATATCTTACACATTGTTATTCCAAAAATATGTCACTTGATTTTGTGGACAAAATACCTACAATTTTGGTCTTGCAGACCAAAACTTTCTCTTTTCTTTCCTAAAAATATTTTGAGCAACCAAGTTCTTTAATTATTTAAGCATTTTCAGCTAAGGAACTCATAGGTTCAATGGGCTCAACAAGTTAAAAATGTGGGCTCTCACAAAGAAATAAGTTACAAACACTTAGGCATTTCAAGGATGGTTCAATGCCGAGGTTCAATTAAAAACTCATAGACAGGATTCAAAGAATTGGAATGAACCAATGAACCATTGAACCTTTGACCTTAGAAAGGTTCAAAGTGGTTCAAAGTTTAAAAAGAGTTAATCGCTTCAAATTTTTTTAACGAGTTATAAAATTTCAATGAGTTCAACAGGTTCAATGACTTTAGCAGATTCAAAGAAAAAAAGACTTTGAAGAGTGAAGATTGAGCTGTTGAACTAGTGAACCTTGAACCCAAAGAGTTCAAAGTTCAAAGGTTCAAACAAGTTCAATAAAGTTTAATGGACTTAGAAAATAAAAGGATTCAAAGAGTTAATATTTAACCATTAAACCTTGAACTTTGAAAGGTTCAAAGTTCAAAGGTTTAACGAGTTTGACATAAAAATAAAGTGAACATGGCCCTTCACAAAAAGATTGAACCGAAGAGCCGATTGAACCACCAACCATTGAACCATTTTGAACTATTGAACTGATGCACTCACAGGTTCAAAGGTTCAAAGTGGTTCAAGTATCCAAATGACCAGTGATGTCCCCATGGATGTCAAATTTAGGGTAATGAAATATCTATTGATTTTCAAAAGATGCACACCTGGAAAAAAACTCAACGACCAGCCAAAGGAGTCGAAGGAGCCAGCAGAAAGTGAGAAGATAGCTTGAGATCTCAGATCATCAAGAAGAAACAAAATGCAACAAGAAAGAGGCAAAATTATTTAAAATCTAGAAATATATGCAGGAGAGTTATTTCTAGTAGGTGAAACAGTCCACTAGATGGATATCAAA
The DNA here is from genome assembly GCA_037957365.1 of Torreya grandis. Classification (NCBI taxonomy): domain Eukaryota; kingdom Viridiplantae; phylum Streptophyta; class Pinopsida; order Cupressales; family Taxaceae; genus Torreya; species Torreya grandis. The sequence goes on along the minus strand of JARHVA010000200.1, from coordinate 6,138,120 downwards.
GAGTGTGAACATTCAATGGTGCAGCCTATTTTTCTACATTAAGTAAAGGCAAATGGACAGTCGTGTAAGAATCATAAAGAAGAAAAAGAAACCCATGCTTAGGAGGAGAAATTTGAGATGATATAGAATACCAAAGTTAAGTTTGATGACCTATTCTAGCATGGTCCCTTCATAGCATTCAATGTATTCAATGTAGCATGGGTCATTTCATGAAACCAAGTGCCCAAGTCTTTCTTTGGATGCTATATATATTGTAATCTCTCATAATTTAAAGGGAGATCTCTCAATTAATAAAATCTAAGCTCTACCAATATTAAAAGGCATCCCTAAGACTTTGAGCTCAGATTGTTAATCATATTTTGTTAAGTGAATGAGAAAACAAGTGACCTTTCAGACTTTGTGTTAAAATAGCTTGTGTTGTTTAGGAGATTATTATTATGTCTATTTCCTGAATACCATCTTATCTATTTAATTAAATAAGTAGAACAAGTGGAAATAAGTTGGAAGATGTCCTGAAGCTGACTGTGGGAGACTTTGTGCTACCAAAATCATCTTCAGTCTATGTTTTGTGTAAAGGAGACTAGAGAGACTTTGAGCTCTCTTTATCCTTCATTATCCTTTACTCTGTTGTAGTTTTAGGTGTAGGCTTTGAGCTGTGTTTAAACCTGCTATGTCACTTTATCCTAATCAGTGGGAGAAGCAATGAAAGACTTCTTGCTTTCATGGGTTTCTTGTGGTTACCGTTACTACCCAGGAAGGATTCCTGCTATTTATTAAACACCATTTCTGAAAAAAAAGAAATGTCTTCAATAATTACATCAGAATTCTCTTCTGAACTATGACCATCATCTCTGAAAAAAGAGAGATGGATGGTATGATTTCACTCATATGTGTATTTTTAGCATAATTATATTTATATATCCTATAATTTATTGGGAACCTCCCCTTGATGAGAGAAGAGATTTGTCCCATTTTGATGTGGTATACCTACACATTTGACCAATCAAATCTCCTTATGTTGTGGTTAAAACACCTATTTTGTTGTCAGTCAGCTGGTGACAAAATATTCACCCAACAATTTTTTGGTGACTCTGCTGGGGAAGAACAAGAAGCTTGAAGCCTTAAGCTTCAAATTGAAGTAGTTATAGTTCTTTTCCATTTCCATTTTAGCACTCTAGTAGATCCGCCATACACACGAAGCCAGAGAGCTCAAGGTATTGTTGACCTTGTATTTGAGTTGGTGCATTTGAGTAATTTTTATCTTTTTCCCCCACCATCTTGCCTCCAACGAACCAAGATTTTTCCTCCTACAAACATCAAGTCCCCAATACCAGGCAAAGCTTCTCTTTCCTCTGCTAGTAGAGCTTTATCCATAGAGATTTATTATCCCCCCTTTCAATAGACATATCATGGCAGCTCGAGGCCCTTGGGGTAATACTTTTGGTCCCTTGAATCTAACACCACCTCTACATGAGCTATCCCATAGCTCAAGAAAGAATTTTCCCAAGTTCTATGGCAATGGGAAGGTTCATCTTGATGAACATATTGCAGCCTTTAGCATAGCCTATGGCATGATAGGTGTGGAGTATGAGGGCATAGCAGTCAGGCTATTCGTAGAAACTTTAAAAGGTGCTGATATAAATTGGTTTTATCATCTGCAAGCCTAGATCGTGACTGACTGGAACACCCTCAAAGCCAAGTTTGAAGCTAGCTTCAAACCTGTAGAAAATGTGCATGCCCTATTGGCTCAGCTCACAAAAATGAAGAAAGAGCCTCATGAACCTATGAGGGACTTCATACCTAAATTTGACAAGCTAAGGAATAGGATTTCTACAATTGTTTAGCCAATACCAAAAAATCTCAAATGCTTCTTCATAAACTCTCAGCTTCCTAAAGTGAGTTTCTTGTTGAGGCAGGCTAGCTACATAGACCTTGTTGCAGCTCAAGATTTAGCCACTAAGGTTGAATATGACCTTATCTTCACATGAAAGATAAGAAGAGATCCTAATAGAGGTAAATATTCTTCATCTTCTAAATATTCTTCTACAGGCACCACTGATCCTATGGTGCAAAAGCTAGAAAATGAATTGTTAGCTCTAAAAAAACAAATTATACAAGGGATGTCTACTCCTTATCAGGATATACCAAGGAGGACATTTCCTAACCTATCATATCAGGGCAATGCTATTAGAAATCAAGGGAAACTAAATCACCTTCCTCCCCCACAAGAGAAGATTGCCATTAAAGTAGCACCAACCAACTCAATAGTTAGTTATCTTGAAGTTAAATGTGATTTCTCCTTCCAACCTGAGTTGAACCAAGAAGATGATGATGATCTCTTTGTGGAAGGTAAAGAAAAATTTGCTGGTGACTCCAACATTGGTTTCCTAAATTACCAGGATGAACCCAAAAGTAAAGGTGAAGCATTTGATGTATCATTCACAGTATTTACTAGGTCTTACCACCAGTCAGCTCAACAAGCAAATAAAACAAAAATTGGGGAAGAATCTCAACCAAAAATTTCAATTTCTAAATGAGGAACTTCATTTTATTTTCAATTGAAGGACCTCGTGATCACTAAAATAGTAAGTACCTCAAATTTTCCTTCACCTTCTGCTTCTAATTTGTAGACCAGTCCTACACCTAGTTTAAACTAGATTGATATACTACCTCCATCTGTCTCTAATTCATTTTAGTCATTTGATATAATTGACCATGTTAAAAGACCAAAATTCAAATGTCTGTGTTTGAATTCTTGCAATCCAACCCTGAGCAATTGGATAGGTTAGTTTAATGCGTCAAGAATAAAACTATCCCTATAGGAAAAGAAATTTTAGAAGTAACCCTTGTTCCTCCAAAGAACACACTTTCCCAAAATAATATTTTGATTACTCCTCCATTTGCCCTTGGAAAGATAGAACCATTTTATGTTTCCTTATTGATAAATAGTCATCAGATGAATAATTGCATTATCAACTCAGGAGCTTCAAACAATGTCATGCTTACCAAGGTAGTAGACTCTCTTGGTCTCATGTTGACTAAGACCTTTGGGAGATGTTTCTCCATTGAAAACAAACAAGTGCTTTTTCTGGGACAAATAAAAGATGCTTAATTTGCATTTGTGGCCTTCCGAGTTAAGAGAATTAGAATGACAGTCCTGGTGGCCGACGTCCCAGCCTCTTACGACATTCTTCTTGGGTGAAATTTTTGTAAAGATGTTGGTGGAGAATTGAGCATGGACCTATTTGAGGTGAGGATCCTTGTCAAAGGTGTCATGCAAATGCTACTTCCTGAGAAGGAATCAAAGTACATTGTCACCCAAACATCAGCCCCTGAAGCTCAAATTTTATTTGAGTCTTCAGGCTTCGGTAATTACTTTTTATCTACTAAAGATGTTCCTATTTTAGTAGATGAAAGCTCTATAAGTGAAAATCTACAAAATTTAGATGAAACATAAAAAAAATTGGTAGGTCATAGTACACATGAAAAAGGATCTTCACTTTCTGAGGAAGAAAAATCTAAAAAAAGATCAAATTTTGATGATATTTGGATTCTAGAATTTGATTGCAAGAAATATTCTACCAACTCTAGAATAGGGGTTGTTTTAATATCTCCTCAAGGGTATATCTTCCCCTATGCACACAAGTTATAGTTTAGCAACACCAAAAACGCTGTTGAATATGAATCACTGCTACTCAGATTAAAGGCTACTTAGGGTAAAGGTGTTAAGATCCTTCATGCCAAAAGAGATGTTGAGCTAGTGGTTTGCTAGGTGAGGAACCTATACCAAACCAATAATAAAAGATTATGACATTATCACAATCTAGTGAGGGACTACATTGAAAGCTTTGATGCTTTTAGTGTTTTTGTCATGCCTAGAGAATTCAACAGTCACGTAGATGCATTGGCTATCCCCGTAACCCTCTTGGTTCCTCACAAAGACTTTGAAGAGCATAATTACACTATCAAACTAGTCTTTCAACCAAGTGTACCTAATAATGCCACTCATTGGTAGGAGTTTGATTCTAAAAATCAAATCATGTGCTTCAATAAACTAGAAGAGAAATGAATTATGATAATGGACCATACTTCTACACATCAAAGTTAGGTAAAGAAACTCTCTAGTAAGAGAGCAAAGATTCATGGTTTTTAGGTTAGAGATCCAGTCTTGTTGTGGGGCAAGAGGAGAGAACCAAAAGGAATGCATAGAAAAATTGATATCTGGTAGAAAGGTCCATTAACAAATCATCAATTTTGGGGATAAAATGGTTTCTTATTGATCTATCAAGACCAAACATCATTTTCACTACCTCATAGTGGGCAACATCTGAAGCACTTCAATCCTTGAAGTATCGATAAGTCTAATTATATATATATATATATATATATATATATATAATTTTTGTATAGTCTTCCTTTTGTTTTGTGTTGTTCATTTGTTTTGGCACCTTTATTTTTGGGTAGCATGACTCTATAGCCCAATGGTATAGATGAAGGCACTAAGATTCTTGATTCTAATCCCTTTGATTGCTTCAATTTTAATCAATGGAAGTTCCCCAACTAGAGCCAGCTATTGTTCCCAAAATCTATCACTTGATTTTGTGGACAACATACCTACCATTTTGGTCCAATAGACCAAAACTCTCTCTTTTATTTCCCAAAAATATTTTGAGCAAACAATTTCTTTAATTATTCAATCATTTTCAGCTAAGAAACTCACAAGTTCAATGGGTTTAACAAGTTCAAAAAGCAGGCTCTCACAAAGAAATAAGTTCTAAACACTTAGGCATTTCAAGGATGGTTTAATGCCAAGGTTCAATCAAAGACTCATCGACAGGCTTCAAAGAATTGGAATGAACCATTGAACCTTTGAACTTAGAAAGGTTCAAAGTGGTTCAAAGGTTCAAAAAGAGTTAATTGCTTCAAAGAGTTTTAACAAGTTCGAAGACTTCAACAAGTTCAACGACTTCAACGACTTCGACAGACTCAAAGAAAAGAAGACTTCAAAGAGTGAAGATTGAACTGTTGAACCAATGAACCTTGAACCCAAAGAGTTCAAAGTTCAAAGGTTCAAATGAGTTTAATAAAGTTCAACATACATAGAAAATCAAAGGATTCAAAGAGTTGAAATTGAACCATTGAACCTTGAACTTTGAAAGGTTCAACGAGTTCAATAGAAAAAGAAAGTAAACATGGCCCTTCACAAAAAGATTGAACTGAAGAGCTGATTGAATGGCCAACCATTGAACCACTTTGAACTATTAAACTAATGCACTCATAGGTTTAAAGTTTCAAAGTGGTTTAAGTAACCAAATGACTAGTGACATCCCCACATACATCAAATTTAGGGTAGTGAAATATATGTTGATTTTCAAAAGATGCACACTTGGGAACAAACTCAATGACCAACCAAAGGAGCTAAAGGAGCCAACAGAAAGTGAGAAGATAGCCCGAGAGCTTAGATCATTAGGAAGAAACAAAATACAATAGGAAAGAGGGAAAATTATATAAAATCTAGAAATATCTGTAGGAGAGTTATTTCTAGTAGGTGAAATAGTCCACCAAGTGGACATCAAAGAGTGTGAACATTCAATGGCATGGCCTATTTTTTTGCATTAATTAAAGGTGAATGGATATCCATGTAAGCATCATAAAGAAGACCAGGCAACCCATGCTTAGAAAGAAACATTTGAGATGATCTAGAACACCAAAGTTAAGGCTGATGACCTATTCTAGCATGGCCCCTTCACAGCATTCAATGCAGCATGGGCCATTTAATGAAAACAAGCACCCAAGTCTTTCTTTAGATGTTATATATATTTTAATCTCTCATAATTTAAAGGGAGATCTCTCAATTATTAGAAGTGAAGCTCTACCCAAATTGACAGGCATCCCTGAGACTTTGAGCTCAAACTATTAATCATATTTTGTTAAGTGAATGAGAAAACAAGTGAACTTTTAGACTTTGTGTTAAAATATATTGTGTTGTTTAGGAGATTTTTCTTGTGTTTGTTTCCTGAATACCATCTTGTCCATATAATTAAATAAGAAAAACAAGTGGAAATAAGTTGGAAGATGTCCTAAAGCTGATTGTGGGAGACTTTATGCTGCCAAAATCATCTTCAATCTATATTTTGTGTAAAGGATACTAGAGAGACTTTGATATCTCTTTATCCTTCGTTATCCTTTACTCTTTTATAGTTTTAGGTGCAGACTTTGAGCTGCGTTTAAACTTGTTGTGTCACTTTGTCCTAATCAGTGGGAGAAGCAATGAAAGAGTTTGTACTTTTGTGGGTTTCTTGTGGTTACCATTACTACCTAGGAAGGATTCTTGCTATTTATTGAACACCATTTTGAAAGAAGAGAAATGCCTTCAGTAATTACATCATAATTCTCTTCTAACCTATGAAGATCATCTCTAAAAAAAGAGAGATGGATTGTATAATTTCACCCTGCGTGTGTTTTCAGCATAATTATATTTATATATCCTATAATTTATAGGGAACCTCCCCTTGATGAGAGGAGAGATTTGTCCCATTTTGATTTGTAGACTTACACATTTGACCGATCAAATCTCCTTATGTTGTGGTTGAAACACTTATCTTGTTGTCAGTCAGCTGGTGATAAAATATTCACCCAACACACATGTAAATGTTTAAAGATTAAATTTATTTATGGTTATATTCTCTTATGTGATGATATCATATAGTTCAAATTTTATATCATGCATCTAATCACAACAAAAGTTATTGAGGTTCACAATTGGCTTCTCAGACAGATTGCAATGGTTTATATACTTAGTCAATTTTGCACAAGGTAAAGTTTGAGAAACTCTCAAGGAGATCAATGGAGTGAATTTTCTACAAGATGTTAGGAAGCATAAAAATGGTAAGAAGTTTTTAAGTTTTAACATTGATCAAATGTAAAGGATAAGCATCTAACAATTCACATTTAATCATGTGATTGAGATCTATGACATGAATGGTGTCAAAGTGGTCAACATGTTTGAAGTATAACATTATTAAAGACTGAGATACTTACAATAAGATTGATAGTGCATGATTGATATAATTAGTGAGGACATGAGATGATATCATGATGTTCAAGGTTTAACTGTGACCATTAGCATTGGAATTTTGCAAAGGGAAAAACTAGTACTATGTATTTTGACTATAAATTTTGATCCAAGATGAATTTGATGATGTTGTAAAAATAAAAATTGTATATGATTCCATGGTGAATCTAGTGAACCTATTTAAATGGTATGATTTTTTGTAAAGTTAGATCTATTTTGATCCAAAGTTTACTATGTGTTTGATCATGGAATGTAAGTGACCCGAGATGGACAATTGAGCTTGTGTTGATGTTATTTGGATGTCTCATGATGAATTAGCTATTATAAAATGTTGTATACTCCTTGTGGATAATCTATTTGGTATTTAAAATCTTCACCAATCAATATTTGGTATGAACAAAGCTTAAGAAGTTGACTATGTATTCAATTATAGTGTCTTTATGAACAATGTTAATGTTTGAGTTGATTGAGCTTGCATAAAAGAGTGAAAAGATGACTTTAAGAATTTAATAATGTCAAAGGGGTCATGTAGATTGGACCTATGTATTTTAAAGTGGTCCTATGTTATTTTTTTTCTTGATGAAGTGATAAATGGGTGAATAGGTGTCCATGAAAACTATAAGGGCTATAAGGGCCTAATTAAAAGGCGTAGTTGCTTAAGGGTGACACATGGGTGATATGACTGACTTATGTGAATGGTATGTAGATGTGTCTCAATGTGATATATGCCTTAATGGTTAAGGCATGCCTATTGGCTAACAAAAATGGTGATGATCATGAATTCTCTATAAATAGTGAGACTAAATGTGATGGTTTATAGACATGTAAGAGGTGTGTGTATGTGAGAGTTGTGAAGTGAAGGATAGGGATAGTGCCAAAAAGATGATTTTATGATTAGATCAGATTGAGGACTATGTGTATTAAATTTTGGTCATGTTTTTGATGTTATAATAGTGATATTTTAGGTTGAGGATGAGCAAAGATCTAAAAGAATTTTTTAGATGCTTTGAGTGTGCAGAGTTGAAGAGAGATGACATACTTTATATCTCCATCAGATTGGATAGAAATTAATGTTTAGGATATGTTGTTTTCATAGGTGTTATTTTGTCTTCTCAACATCTAGGGGTGATATCCTCCTGACAAGGTGATGCTTTCTAAAGTCTAGTTATTGCGGTTGCTTAGTTAGATAGGTGTTATATCACATTATGGGATTATAGCCTCACTAAATAAGGGATGGTAGTTCTTTGATCAATTATATTTGGTCTAAATTGGTTATTTTTATTATATGATAATATTCTAATTATAGGTTCTAGTGGGTTTTCTTCCCCAAGAGGGTTTCCCACATATGTCATGTAATATGTGCTTGATCTTGCATTGTCTCTCTTGTTCACTTTTATGAATGTTGTGTATGCTTCATGAATGCTTTTGGTAAATAATTAAGAGTTTTTAAAGGTTTGAAATTGAATTTGGATTATCTAGGCTCACTAATTCACCCCCCACCCCCTTAGTGATTATACCTCTACGATGTATGACACTAAAATAAAATTAAAATTCATTGAAATAGACTCTTATATAGTTCAACAAAAGGTCTACTTATTCAAGGATAGTACCTTTACGTTTATGAGATACTAAAACCATTTAGAATATGCTCATAATAACTAGATGTTGAATTTAGAATGCTATGACAATTAAAATTTTTCCAAGACCAACATCCATCTTTGATAATATTGTTAAATCTCTATCCTACCAGGCATGTCAAAAATGTTGTCACTTTGAGTTTCACCCTTTGAGGAGATGTTTTAGACCACCTCACTAAATTAACATAATAGAAACACTCCTAGGTTGTGTTAACCTAAATGGTGGAGTGAATATCCAAAGAGGGTCAACTCCCTTGATGCTACACCTAAAATAACACTAAACCTACTCAATTATGAGGAAAAAGAAAGAGAGATAAACTTAACATGAAATAAAAAGAGGTGATGCACCAAATGTATTTACCATTACCACTCATTCCTAGGTTCACAAATGAACAATAAAACTAAATTAATTATATGAAAATCCTAATTTAATCCCTTGCATTAGTATTTTGTAGAGAGACTAGAGGTTTAACACACAACTAGGAGGGAGGAAAGATATCAACTAATAATCAATGCATGAATTAGATATAACACTAAATTTAACTTTTAAGAGTGACTTAAAACTATACAGAGGTGATAAAATGGGAAAATAAACAAGGATAATTAAATCATCACATGATAAGATAAATAATTCATGAATACACACTAAACATAATCATAAAAGAAGGTAGAAATTAGTCATCTATTAATTTAAATGTCTTAAAAAGGGATCAAGGCTTCACCATACTCATGTAGAGGATGTTTTTAACTTCACTTAAAAGAGTATATATAGGAGAATATAATGGAGAGAGAGAGAGAAGGAGGACATGTAGGAAGCCTATAATGTCTCTCATACACTCATGAGATTAGTTACAACATCAATGAAATGCAAGAAAACATTCATATATTCTTCTCCTACATGAGTTATCCTTTTTTTGATGATACTGTCTTGAAGACTGGCATAAGAATTATCTATTATCTTTGATGACTCATTATTGATCTTCTAAAATTGTTAGAAATATTATAATTAATGTCAAAGGTCTTATAATATTGGTAACAAAGGCCCCATATAATTTTATGTCTAAAAGTGTTTTTAATGTTCATATATTGGTTAAAGTGTGTTAATACTATTTAAATATTAATAGATATATTTTTGGTTGCATAAATACAAAATAGGTCCCATGAGGAATTCAAAGAGTCACCAGATAAATATAAAAGAGATAAAGGGCACTTTTCCCCATTAAGGGTCACCATGAGGAATTTAAATAGTCACCACTAAAGAAAAAAGAGGGAAAGGATGATTTTCCCCATGAAGGGTCACCATGTGACTTTTAAAATGAAAGAATTTAAAGGGTCATACAAGTTTGGCACCATTTTCCATGTGAATTTAAAGGTCTCATAGGGTGAATGCCAAAATTCATTTGGAATGATATAAAAGGAGGCTTGGGAAGCCATTTGTAATATGAAAATGCATGGTTTTTAATTATTTTATATAACTTAGAAGAAAAGAGGATAGAAAGGAAAGAGATATAGTAGTGGTTTATCATTTGTTGAGAAAGAAACATTGAGAGATAGTTGTGTTTTATACACAAGAGGGGTTGGTGCTCCTATGGGTGGGTACTCAAAAATCATTGATGTGTTGGTACTCAACAAAGGGGTTGGTGTTCCTATAAGTTGGTGTTTTCAAAAAATTTAAACTTGAGTTGGTTCTCATTTACATACTTGAGATAGTTATCCATGGTTTTTTCCATGTTGGGTTTCCACGTAAAAATCCAATCTCTCTCTCTTTCTCTCTCTCTTGTGTGGTGCATGTTATTGTTTCATTTTTATTGCATATATTGAATGTATGATTAAGTGGTTAAATAAAATGAATTTTATTAAGTAAAATATTTAAAATATATAAGATATATTCATTCATGCCCCCTCTTAGTATATCCCATGCTTAACAATTGGTATCAAAGTAGGTTCCTTCAAAAAGAGTTTAATATTTCGAAGGTAGATCAAGGAAAACATGAAGGTTGAATTAGATGAAGGTTTTTATATAAATAAGGCACCTTTGTTTGATTGGAAAAATTATGCCTTTTGTAGCATTAGGATGAGGACTTACTTGATGGCCCTTAGATTCAACATTTGGCAAGTAGCGATAAATGAATACGAAGAGCCACATACACCTGTAACTACTCCCATGGATAAGAAGGCAAATGAAAATAATGCTAAATATTTAAATACTATTTTATGTGTTTTATGTGAATCATAATTTATTAAATATATGCAATGCAAATCTGCTCATGAGATTGGGGTAAAAATCAAGAATATTTAGAAATTTGATGTAAAAGTTTAGCAAACTAAGCTCTAGACTTTTAGAAGATAGTTTGAGAGTCTAAAAATGGAAGAGGAAGAAAATATAGAAAGTTATCTTTTGTGGGTTGAACAAATAATAAATCAAATTCATGGCCTTGAAGAAAACTTAGAAGAGTACATGGTGGTACAATTTTTTTTTGAGATCTCTACCATTGAGATATAATGCAAAGGTATTTACAATTGAGGAAATGAAGGATCTACCAAAGTTAAAGATGGATAAACTACATGGTATTATCACATCATATGAGATGCAGATCAAACAAGAGAAACCCTCAAAGGGGGAAGTTGCTTTTAAAACATCTAAGAAAGACAAGGCTAAAATTTAAGAATCAAGTGACAACTCTAGCAATGAAGAAGATGAAAATAGAGCCCTATTCATCTACAAGCCTAAAAAAGGAATAGGTAAATATCAAGGAAAGTTTATATTTAAATGTGGTAAGATTGGACATTTTATATCTAAGTGCCTAGATAAGAATAATTGTGACAATGAAGAAGGAAAGCTTACATACAAGAAAAAATTTAAAGAAAAATATAAGAAGATATTTGAGAAGAAGATTTTATATTCTAAGGATCTTATCTCAACCAAAGATAGTGGATTCAGTCACTCAGATGAAGAAGGGATTCTATTCATGACCATACATGAAGATGCCTCCACAAGTAAAAGTATAGATTATCAAGAATAAGAACATGATGAAGTCGAGGTGAATTTATAAGAAGTCATTTGTGCCTTAGAAGAATTAAAATATCTTGAGAAGAATAATTGAAGATTGAATCTCCTGATCAAGAAAAATAAAATAGAGTCAAAGGAAATAATTGAAGATCTACAAGCACACATTGAAAAATCCAAAAAGAATAAAGATCTAATAACAAAATTGTGAAAGATAAGTAAAGAATGTGAAATCTATGTTGTTTAAATTTCCTCTTTAAAATAAGATATCGAGAAAATAAATAAAGAAGCCAATGATTCAAAATTTGAGAATAACACTATTATGTTGAATAATATCTTAGAAAGTCAAAGATTAATGTTAGCTAATACATTTATCATATTTGAAAAAGAGAAAGGGGAGGCCACTACTTCCATAGAACCTCAAGATAAGGTTAACACAGAAAAAGAAAAGAACTATGTTGAAGCCCTTACAAAAGAGAAAATGAAAAAGGAAGAAGTTAAAAATGCATAGGTAAAATCAAACAAAGAAGGCTGGAGAGATCAAAGCTACAAAAGACCATCATGTCAAAGATACAAAAACCAAAATAAGATTAGTAATTATTATTTTCATTGTTATTATTTTTATTGTAATGGTTATGGTCATAAGAAAATAGACTATAGGAAGAGAGATAACAATTTCAAAAACAAGGAGAAGGGAACTCATGCAGAATCAAGTAGAATCTATAACTCTTTTACTCCTCTATCAACCTTTAACAAAAAAACCATAGTATGTTACAAGTGCAATAATTTTGGACACATAGCTTGACATTGTAGAAGCATTTTTGAGTCAGTCAAGAAGGACTAAGGATTAAATACTCCATTCATCAAGAGGAGAGTTTAGATAGATTCATGGTTGAAGAAATAACCTGAAGAGTCTATGTTAGTTTAGATAGCTTTTCATGCAATAAATGAAGAATAGCCATGGTTCATCAATAATGGATGTTCGAGTTTCATGACAAGAGACAAGAGTAATTTCATAACTCTAAAGAATATTAATGGTGGTATAGTGAAATTTGAAGATAATACCACTGCCAAGATAACCAAAAAAGTTACGTTAATTTTGGATAATGGTAGAACCAAGACTAATAATGTATTATATGTAGAAGGTCTTAAACAAAATCTATTGAGTGTAAGTCAAATGTGTTATTAGGGATGCACATTAAAGTTTTATACAAAATGTTTTGAGATTAGAAGAAAATATTTAAATGTGTTGAATGTATATGCTTAGAGGACAGGCAACAATTTATATATGTTATTAGATATCAAAGTTCAAAAAAGTTATGTGAGTCAAGTTGAGGAAGGTTGGTTGTGGCACAAGAGAATGGGACATATAAATTTTTACAATCTTGTCAACATCAGTAATAAGCAAGGAGTTAGAGATCTTTCAAAAATTATAAATCCCCCTAACATGCTTTGTGAACCATGTCAACATGGGAAGCAGGCTAGTAGATAGTTTAGGACAAAGGAATACTCAACTACTCATATGTTAGAGCTTGTTCACATTGATTTGTGTAAACCTACCAAAAATAAAAGTACTCAAGGTGAGAAATACTTTATGTTTCTTTTTGATGATTTTATACATATGACTTGGGTGATGTTTTTGAAGAAAAAATTAAAAGCTTTCAGCCACTTCAAAGTAGTCAAGGCTTTAGTTGAGAATGAAACTAGTTTGAGGATTAAGTGCTTGAGATAAAATAAAGGAGGAGAATTCATGGTAGATAAGTTTATTGAGTATTATGAAGACCATGGGATAAAGAGACATTATTTAGTAGCTAAAACTCCATAGCAAAATGGAGTAGTTGAGCAAAAAAAATTGAATAGTTCAAGAGATGGTGAGGACAATGCTAAATGAATCTAATATACTAGACAAATATTAGAGATATGTAGTATGCACAATAGTGAATATCTAGAATAGAGTGTTTTCAAGAGTCAATAGTGACAACACTCTTTATGAATTATGGAAAGGCAGACCATCTACTATTGATTATTTTAGAATTTTTAGTAGTAGATTCTTCATAAAGAGAACCAATGAAAAATTGGGTAATTTTGAATCGAGAGTAGATGAAGATATATTTTTTGGATACTCCAACAAAATTAAATCTTACAAATGTTATAAAAAAAGAACTAATAATATAGTTTAAAGTACAAGTGATAGGATAGATGATGATGTAACATAAAGAGCTAGTGATCTAGTAGACATTCTTAAAATCATTGAAGAAGAAGATTTTGAAGAATCAGATGAAGATGAGAAGAAAGAGTCAAAGGACACCAAAACCACATCCATATATGTCTAGAGAAATAATAATGAAAGTGACATCATCAAAAACATAAATGAAGGAATTCATACTAGAAGAATGATGGTAAGTGAATCTGTAGAAGTTATTTTTCTATGTTATCCAAAATTCAGCCTAGAATATTTTCAAAAGATAGACATGATGAGCATTGGGTTAAAGTAATGGATGAAGAATTAAACTAGATAGAAAATAATGATACTTTGGAATTAGTGCCTAAACCAAAATATCAAGTGTGATAGGAATAAAATGGGTATACAAAAATAAGTTAAATGCAGATGGTGAAGTTACCAAGAATAAAGCAAGGTTAGTATATAAAGGATATGCTCAGATTGAGGGTATAAATTTCAAAAAAAATAGTTGTACCAATGGTGAGGATAGAGGATATTAGGATGTTTCTTGCATATGCAGTGTTTAAGATTTTTAAAGTGTTTTAGATGGATGTTAAGTTTATTTTCCTAAATGGGAAGCTAGAAGAGGAGGTCTACATTGAGTAGCTTGAGGGATTTCTTTCAAATGAATATAGATATGTGTGTAGATTGAAGAAATCACTATATGGATTGAAACAAGCTCCTAGAGCTTGGTATGTGAGGCTTGATAGGTACCTGTAGGATCAAGGCTTCAAGAGAGGTTTTGTTGATAATAATCTCTACATCAAAATAGAAGGTGAGCACCAATTGATTGTTTTGGTATATGTTGATGACATAATAGTTGGAGGTAACAGTGAAAAGATGATAAAATAATTTTCAAATAATATACAAAAATAATTTGAGATGTCTGTACTTGGAGAATTGTCATTTTTCTTAGGATTGCAAATATCTTAGTCAGATAAAGGTATTTTCATATCTCAAAGCAAATATGCCTAGGATATGTTGAAAAAGTTTGGTTTTGAGGATTGTGCACTAGTTGGCACACCAATGGGTACATGAAATAAGGTGAGTAAGGATGAAGATTCCCCTAATGTAAATTAGTCCTTGTATAGATCTATGATTGGTAGTCTTTTATATATGACAACATTAAGGCCAGACATCATGTATGTAGTAGGCATGGTCATGAGATATGAGACAACCCCAAAGGAGAGTCATGTTCAGTTGGTGAAGAGAATATTCAAATATGTCAAGGGGACATTGGATTATGGATTATGGTATCCCATAGGCAAAGATTTCACTTTAGTTTTTTATATAGATTCATATTGGGTAGGTTGTTTAGATGATAAGAAGAGTACAAGTGGAGGAGCTTTATTCCTCAGTGATAGCCTAGTATCTTGGATAAGCAAGAAGCAAAAATCAGTATCACTTTCTATAGCTCAAGTAGAATATATTGTAGTAGTGTTGTGTTTTACTTAATTGATTTGGATGAAGCAGACTTTAGAAGACATCAAGGTAAAACATGATGACTTATCTATATTTACTATGACAACACAAGTGTTATTAATATTTCTAAGAATCTAATGATGCATTCAAGGATAAAACATATTCTTATAAAATATCACTTTTTGAGAGAGCAATTTGCATATTAGTAGATTAAGTTAGAATATGTCAATACTATAAAGCAAATTATAGATATCTTCACAAATGCACTACCAAAGGACACGTTCGAGTATCTATGAGAGAAGTTGTGAGTAATTTCTTTTACTTCCTACCATTGAGGATCACCATCAGTTAAGGGGGAGCTAAGTGTTAGCTCTAGGATAGACCCTTTGCCATTGATGTCAAAGGGGGAGAAGTATAAGAACAAGTTCAAAAAATAGGATGCTATAGTAAGGGGGAGTTACTGTATGTTTTTAGTTGGCAATATGTGTAGGTCTCATTTTTAGGTTGGCATGTCAAGTATAAGTTTTAGAATGTGGTAGTTTAAATTTGAGTTTGCCATCAATGACAAAGGGGGATATTGTTAGAAATATTATCATTGATGTCAAAGGTCTAGCAGTATTGGTGTTAAAGGCCCCATAGAATTTTATGTCTAAGGTGTTTTTAATGTTCATATATTGGCTAAAGTGTATTAATATTATTTAAATATTAACAAATATATTCTTGGTTGCATAAATACAAAAGAGGGCCCATGAGGAATTCAAAGAGTCATCAGATAGAGACAAAAGAGAACCTTCTCCCATGAAAAGTCACCATGAAGAATTCAAAGAGTCACCACTAAAGACAAAAGAGGGAAATGATGCTTTTCCTATGAAGGGTTACCATGTGACTTTTCAAATGAAAGAATTCAAAGGGTCATGAGATTTTGGCACCATTTTCCATGTGAATTGAAAGTCTCAAAGGGTGAATGCCAAAGGTCATTTGGAAAGCCATAAAAAGAGTCTTGGGAAGCCATTTTTAGTATGCAAGTGCATCATTTGCAATTGCTTTATATAGCTTAGAAGAGAAGAAGAGAGAAAATAAAGAGATATAGTAGTGTTCTATCATTTGTTGAGAAAGCAAAATTGAGATATAGTTGTGTTTTCTACATAAGAAGGGTTGGTGCTCCTGTGGGTGGGTGCTCACAAATCATTGTTGTGTTGGTGCTCATCAAAGGAGTTAGTTCTCCTACAAGTTAGTTATTTAAAACTTCATAAACTTGAGTTGGTGCTCATTTACATACTTGAGATAGTTCTTCATGGTTTTTCTCACATTGGGTTTCCACATAAAAGTCTAGTGTCTCTTTATCTCTCTTATGTGGTGTATGTTATTGTTTCAATTTTATTGCATATCTTAAATGTATGATTAAGTAGTCAAAGAAAAGGAATTTGATTAAGTAAATTATTTAAAATATATATGATATACTGATTCACCCCCCTCTTAGTATATCCTGTGTTTAACAAAAGCTACCCTCCTTTCTTTATTAGGGAGTTATACATACACACTTGAGTCTAAATATATTTAATATTTTTGACACCTTATCCATGTTTAGAGTTTTCAAATGGAACTACCCATTTTACCTATAATCTTCATGCCTTTAAGGGTTTTTATTTCCAAAAAGGTAGTTAAATTTAAGCTGGTATAATAATGATGTGGCACTTTTTTGTGGCATACACATGGAATAAGATCATTTATTGGGGATTCCATGTCATTAATCATGTTATCTCCATGGATCCATTACCATACTCTATGTTATGGGCTTTTCAACTTGGGGGCCTGCCACCTCCATATGGTGGGCCAACATTAGTGCTCAATTTTTCTCTCTTCAAGTAGTTTACTCAACTATGGATCTTTAGAACTTTTGTAGACTTTCATTCATGACTTTTGATTTGAATTTGTCCCAACATTTACTTTCAAAATTTAGTCTTTAGAAATTTTGTTCAGGCCAAAAGTTTCAACTAGTATTCACAACATTTTTTCTAAAGACAAGAACACCTAGAAAATTATTATGATATTTCTTTAGGGTTTTTTTAGGCTTCACGACCTTTGTTTGGACTAAGTATTCATAAAATTTATCTTTAAAAAAAAATTAAGTAGTCATAAATAATTTTCTTGAAGGCCTAATTACTTGAATAATCCTCGTGAAGTCTTAAAAACTTTTGTTGACATCATCTATACAAAATATCAAACACATTCATTTTAAAGACCCAATCCTTAATCTTTCATGAAAAATGTTGTCACTAATTCTATTTCAAATACATCTAAAGACATAGTATTTCAAAACTTTCATTTGTGGCTTTAGATTTGGATTATTTTTACGAATTTTATTGTCATAACATTTTTTTGAAGGGTGAAAAACTTAGACAATTTCTATAAAATATTTCAGCTTTCATCCTCTTCATGACTTATGTTGTCTTAACTTTTGTTTTGATTAATCACAAATAATTTTCTCAAAGACCTAAATACTTAGCTAATTCTTTTGAATTCTTAAAAAAAAATTATTTATAAATTTTGGTCAGAACTTTTGTCTAGGCATTGGTGTTTAGAACTTTTGTTCACAACAAAAGTTCTTACTAGTTATTTCATAATTTTTTTGAAGACTAAAAACTTGAATTTTTTTCCCAAAGTCTTCAAAAAATTTGTTTTGAACAAATTTTTTGACTATTATTTTGTTTAAAAGTTTGAAGGCTAGCATCTTTTGAAAATATTCTAAGTCTTTTTTCCCTTTTGACTTAGGCCTTTTTTTGAACTTCTACTAAACTTTGAGAAGCCTATAGGTGATCCTAAAGCCTGAAGTAAATTCAGATGCTACTCATCCATAAAGACCAAAAAGGGTTAATACATCTTAGGGAATGATTATTTATTTTAAATTACTATGAGGCATGAACCTCTTCAATTTTTTATTTGGGTTCATTTTCATCTTCACTGCAGAAACTAAAAGTTTCCAATAACATTACTATGACTTCTAAAAGAACTAGATGGGTCAAATGTGCTTTCATGGTTGTTTTATTGGGAAAAATCTTTGTATTCCTCTATTTCCTTATGGAATATTTTAAACTAATTACAAAACTCAATGCAATAAAGATCATCATGTTGAGTAATGTTATGCACCAATTGGGAAAAGCCACCTAATAGATATTGATCTTAGGAAGTCCATTGGTTGATGGTTTGACATTATTAATTTTATGATCAAAAAGTGTGTTATAAATTTTAAAATTGAGAATTTTATTGGTGTTATCCCTAATATTATTTTATAATTTATTTTTTCAAGCTAATAAAGTCACTTTAGAGCTTTTGGATCATATTTTGTATTGCATCTAATTCTCCTTTCATTGGTTCTTGTGTTGGGGTTTATGTGACATTATTGGAAGGATTCAAAACTTGTTGTTTGATTTAAATTAGCATTTTGAATGGGTTGCTCAACAAGTAAACATAGTTATGGGTTTAGGGGAATAGGTCTCAAAGGTATTGTAGACATAATTATGGTTAATCTAATCATAGGAGCATTATGATTAATATGAAGAATGAGGATCAATGTTGGTATGTTTAAACTGACATTTGAAA
Organism: Torreya grandis; assembly: GCA_037957365.1. NCBI lineage: Eukaryota > Viridiplantae > Streptophyta > Pinopsida > Cupressales > Taxaceae > Torreya > Torreya grandis. The sequence goes on along the minus strand of JARHVA010000200.1, from coordinate 6,119,158 downwards.
TGATAGGTAATAAATGATATTATGGGTTTAATTTCATTTTTGTGTCTATAAACACAATAAAATTTTGTATATATGACAATAGGATCTATGTGGATAAAAAATATAGTCATGGGGTCAAAATCATTTTTTAACATCTCCAAAGCTAATTAGGGATCTAGCCTATATAGTGTTGTACTATAATGTTTTTTTAACATAGAATTGAAGGATTGTATATGTTCATTGAATTTTATTTTCATACTATTGAAGTGTTGGTGTAATATATTTGGTTTAGCTACATGTCCAAACTAATCTAGGAAAGCATCTTGAAAGTTGACACATCCACTGATAGAATATTTAGGCAAATTGAGGAACTAGTTGTATGTAAAGTTCTGGAAGGTGAAAGTAAAAATCCTACATACCACATCCTAAAATTGGAAATTTGTTAATATTATAGTGGGATTAAATTATTTAATGTATTCCTTGATATTACATCCACTTTTGGGTGTAAATCTAGGTAGGTGTCTCTCACGATTCCTTGGTAAGTCATGAACATCTCCAAGAATGTTTATATCATAACCTGCCAATTAAGCCATAGACCTATATGGTGAAATATTAAATTTTAAAGGAGAGCTCAATTGTGTTAATGAATTTATGGGTCTTATTTTGTAAAATCTAGTCTCTTATGGGTCTTTAGATGTTGGAACAACCTCATGCCTAATTTAGAATGGAATCTAGTGAGTCTCCTTAGTATATCCATAATGATTTTAAGCATATCTAAGTTTTTATTTTTATAACTTTTGATTCAAACCTATTTCTAGTTTAAACTTATTTTTGATGATGATGTGATGAAAACACAAACTATCTAAGCAAAATATTAGTAGGCATAAACTCAAAAATTACATGCAAGCAACCTTCTCCACTGATTCTTATTAAATGAAAAAATATTACATAAAAGTCTTCAAATAAATATTAAATCAAAATTGGAATTGATATGCATAATTAAAAAACTAAATAAATCAAAGCTACTTAAATCTAATTGACCCACACTATTTTTTATAAATTTCTTTTTTTAAATAACTTTCATCTTCTAGCAATTTTTCAACCACTATTTTTAGCAGGTTTTGCATGCAAACTTAGATGAGCCTAAAAATATCCACATATATTATAAAAACTAAAATTAACCTATTTGAAAGAGTTTAACTCAATTTCATGTCTAGTTATAAAAATATGCTATTTATAAAAATGAAAAAATCCTAAAAGATATACTAAATTGCATTTTTTTACTATTAAATGGTAATATATGACCTCCTAAAAGTTATAAAAAATATCCCTAACCAAATAGAAAAAGTAATGGATGAATTGAAAATTTTGAGACATTTATTTTAGCATAAATGAGAACTCAAAATAAATTATGTATCAAACATTATGGTCTCCATAAGATAGGAATCCACATTAATTAATGTGTTCCACACACAATCACAAGTTTTAGGCACTACAATAAGAAAGGATGAAACTTAAGGCAATACTATAAATAAAATTTATGATGAGTACCTTATATAAGATTATTATATCTTAAATTAAAAATAATTATGTATTATAGTTGGGTCTCTAAGGGGTAATATTATAATAGAACTATATAATAGTGTTTTGGCTAGACAGTTTAGTAAGACTAAGACAATAGTTTGGTGGAGGAGCATTAGTTTTAGCCAAAGATTAAGATATATGTGGCAATTTATGTTTAAATATGTAGGATATGTTAAGTGGATAAATTTTATGCATAAAATATAGGGTTTTACATGCCATCACTAGTTCCAAGAGGACCATGGATAGATTTGAGTATGGAATTTGTGTTGGGGTTGATAAATACAAAGAGGTAATGATTCAATTATTTTATTATAGATAGGTTTTATAAGATGGTTAATTTTAATGGATTATTAAAACCAATGATGACACTATAGTTTTAAAACCTTTTTTCAAGGATGTTGTGAGATTTCATGATGTTCCAAAAACCATTACATCAAATAGGGACAAAATTTCTATGTCATTTTTTGAGGAATTTATGGAATAATTTGGGAACTAAGATATAATTAGTGAATACCACCCAAAATTATATTTACATATAGAAGTAGTGAACATGAGCTTGGTAATTGTTTTGAGATGCATAGTTGGAGAGAATCCCAAGAAATAGGACTTTGATTTACCACAAGATAAGTTTACATATAATAGTTCATGTTGGCCAAATATTGGCCTACATGCCTAGTTCTGAATGAGGAGCTGAGTAGGGTCCTGATTAAAGAGTGACCCAATGTCAAAAAGATCATATAGACTTCAAGAAGAGATCACATAGAATTTTTAACCTTTTGAAACACTTTAAATAAGATTAAAGTGCAATGTGTTGATTTTTAAAGAATAGGTTTGAAAGAAAGTCTTCATAGTGTTTGAGTATTCAGGAGCATGAAACAAGTTTACACAAGCTTCAAAAGTTCATTTGAGATTTCAAAGATCAAGAAGTAGTTCAAGAACAAGTCTAAAGGAAGTAGACCATCATCAGAACATCATAAAGAAATGAGTGAAGAAAGATGGTTATACATGTAATAAGTTTTCCTAGAGATCCTCATAAGCTAAAAGAGTCACATATAAATGTTTCCCTTAATGCCAAAATCATCTTTTATAAATTTGATGTCTTGATGAATTCTCTATATCGATATATAATCCTTCAAAGTAGAATCATTAGATGAATACATTCACATGAGAATCAAAATTAAGCCTCAATAATTGACCATTGGTGTTTAAATTATGATAGGCTCAGAGACATCAATGATGGTCATCCGAACATCAAATATGGGTGTAAAAACATCAAATTTAAGCCAAAATAAATAACCATTAGGGTCCAAAACTCCTAATGATGGGCATGTATATGTCAAATACATTCATGTGGATGTCAAATATGGGCATGTAGACGTCAATTTTTAACCTTGTGAAATAGTTGTTTGAGTTCAAATAGTGGGTCCCGAGTAGATCTATGGTGCGCATTTATTCATACATATAGATCTAATGGTGTGAGTTAAATTCAAAAATTTAGAGGATCTAGATCAAGTGCTCATTGTAATTGTATACAAAGATCTAATGGTGTGAGTTAAAGTGAAGAGTTAGTGTATCATAGGGACCAATAAGGAGAAGATAGTTTGACACCATTTAATAGGTTTGAGTTGTTAATCAATAACCATTAAATAAAGGGAAAACTTAAAAGCTTCTAGTAGAGGTTGATGAACAAGTTTTTGACCCAGCTAAATGAAAGTTTCAAAGAGCCATGTTGCCATTAGATCTTGATCAATAAAAAATGTAGTCATATAGGAAAGATGTTCAAAGATAAAGATCTATCACCATTAAAGTTTAGATGGGACCTCTGGTCAATAATTTATAACCTGTCGACCCTGTTATAGGATTACCCCATTAATGTGTTCATTGCTCTCCAGATTAAAGATCCTTATGTGTAGTAACTTTTTGGCTCTCACATGGTTTGGAGGAAAAATAGGTATTTTTGGGCATAATACAAAAATCAAGCAAGACTAAATATCTATCAAACTTTCATGGATATTGTAACTATGTGAAAACTAATAGATTAGGTTGGTTTTCAATCTATGGTGGACCTATGTTCAATTTGGAGAAAATAAAGACATAAATGTTATTATGGGGAAGAGTCTCATCTTTTGATATGGTTACATTTTTGATATATAGGTACCTATGGCCATCTAAAGTAGATGTGGCATAAAGCTATCAGTTCCAAGATATGAGAAGTTTATCCTCATTAGCAGATCAAGTAAAAGGTGGCATGGAGTTCCAAAAAGTAAACCTAGCAAATAGATAAGGATAAAGGGCATTCAATTCTATTATATATATTTTATAAGATGATTCCTTTTTTGATAATATCATCACTCAACAGCCTTGAATTGGTGTTAATCCATCACAGCTTCCTCTCTCTTTTCCCCTTTTTTCTATATATGTTCCATCTTATTCCACATTGTATCACTCTCTAGAATTTTTTATACAAGAAATATTTAATATTTTTTAGATAAATAGACTCTTATGCTTTGGCTTGCTCAGACTATGCCAAAATTTTTACTATAACACCTTTTGATGTAACAAAGATTGAATTCCATCAATTTTGAAAATTAAATTAAAGTGTGTTATATGAATGCATGTAATATGGTTAAGTGAATATATGTTTTGCTTACCTATGTCTAAGTTCCTTCCCCTTCATTAAATGATTTGTAGTCCTCACAAGTTATTTTAAGTGTAATATATATTTTATTGGTTAGATTAGAAGTGGATATCTACCTTCTCATGTTAGTTTGATAGTTGGTCAATGCATTATTGTGAAATACTTATGTGGGACTGATCTTCTTTAGTCTTAAATTTATCTTATTGTGTGTCTTGTGCAAAGTATAAGTGTTCCAATTACTGGTGCATCACCTCATTTTATATACTTTCATATATTATTTTTACTCTCTCTCCCCTTTTCCAAGCAATTGTTAGTTTAGGTTTAGTTTAGCTGATAGATCCATAAGGAAGCTAACCTTCTCCAAAGGTTTGAGCCAATTTTAGGTGACCTATAGCCTAGGGTCATTCCCATGTTGGACAAGATTTGTGTGATAAGACTTGAAAAATCTCCTTACTCATCTAGGGTGTAATCTAGGTTACCAAGTTCATTGAATAGATCAACATTTCATATTATTTATGGAAGAAATCATATGGATATTTTAGATTTTATGTATTTACCATTTATAGAATAAGATAGTGATGATGCATAAGTATTGGTAGATCACATATAATAGTTGTAAGAAGAAATAAGTAAAACCCTACATGAAAGTAATGAAAAATACAAAGTATAAATATATGTAACAATAAGGTCAAATTTATTTGAATAAAGATATTTTATGATGGTATATTTAAGAAAACAACGATTACCTAAAGGAACATATAAAAAGTTGAAGAACAAAAAATATTGGTCTATGTATAATTGTGAAGAAAATCAAGGACAATGCTTATGAGGTGAGTTTACCACAAAATGTTTATATTTACCTTGTATTTAATGGTTTACATTGATATTATTTTCATAGAGAATATGGTGAAGGTAAATAATATCAAGAAGTGTATTTGAAGTAATAGGTACTAAAGAAGAATAAATAAATATAGTACACATTCTAGATAAGAAGACAATGAACACAAGAAAAGGAAGTTATAATAGGTATTTAACATAGTGGGAAGAACTACAATAGAATATTGTTTCACTAAATTTTGAATCTTTTTGATGTTTAAGGAGAAATAGAGATGAAGGGTAGGGATTAGAGATTAGAGAGAACCTAGATTGGTTGCGTGCCATATCTAGATGATGTTAAGCACTCCTCTTTGGCTGGGGAGGATTACCTATGAATAAGAAAGTACTACCATCAAAATATTTGTTAGTAGATATATGAGTGGGCTGCTAAGCTATGCCCTTGTTCCTAAAAGTGTCAAACTTCCTTAGGGGTGATAGTCCACTTTTTGAAAAAAAATGGTAATGAATAACAAAATGAAAGAGAGAGTAAGAGAGAGATATATATACCATTCTTGCAGTCTGAGTGAAATAGAGAGTGACACGATGTAAGTAATGTGAGTTATTGGTGTTTTTGGAAGTTGTTTGGGTAGGCTCAAGGAAGTTAGTGGAAATACACAGTCACTAATGTCAGCTAGGCTACTAATGTTGGTAAGTAGATATGATTGATGTTGGATATGTGACTAATGTCAACAGGGGCAGTAGGTTCTCAGGAGGTTATACGAGACTTTTTTGAGTTGGGAGGTGGATGTTGGTTAGTTTTTTGAGGTTAGGAAGAGTCATAATGGAGTGGGTAAGACTCAGGTTGGTCTAGATAGAGGGTTGGTATGTTTAAATTAGAGGGAAATAGGTGAAGGAGTTTTAAAACTCCTCTACATGGAGAGTCATGATGTTCATAAAATGATAAATAGTATAGTGTAAAGTAATTGTAAAATGATTGTTTAAAGTAATTACAAAACATATAGATATACTTAGCTAATGAAATGGATGAACCATGGGTGATGAATGGATGTCTCTAATGAGGCATGTTAAAGCAATACATTAATAAAAATATAATCATGTGCTACCTATTCAAAAGAATCCAAGCTCTATGTAGTATATCAATTCCTAATTTAGACTAATTTGTGTAGAGTAACGGTAAGCTTGGATGTATAAAGTTGAATGTTAAAGCATGTATGTGAATGAATAAGTTGTTTTTTATTTCTGTTGAGCTGAATATTAGTTTGGAATTTAGATTAAGTAACTGGTATTAGTGATCCTATCAACATCAATCATGGGCTGACTGATTTTGATGGCATGAGAATAGGTAAAAGGGATATATTTAGCATATTTTCTATTCTTCCTCCTACCAAGTGTGGTATCCATTAGGAAATTGTAGAAATGTGAGGTTAATAAGGATGTAGTTAGTTAGGAATTTATGTTTGGGGTGAGAATGAGTCATGGGTAGTTAGGATTAGGGGACTAAGTCTTGAGATGACTCAGAGGTAAAAATTAGTCTTAGGATGAGGTGGCCAAGTAAGGTGGCATAAGTAGTTTTTAATTAACTTAATTAAATATTTTAAATTAATTAAATGTGTGAGGGGTAAAACATGGGTTAGGAAGGCTAATTATTAAAAGGGGCTCAAGGTGGGTTTCAACACAAGGAGTTACACACATGTGTGATGTAATTTTGGTGTTTACATTTTCCCTTTTTTGTCTTATAATTTGTGCTGATAAGTTACAAGACCAAAATAGGAGTTCGATGCTTTAGGTATGAGATGAGGTATCCCCCCTCAAAATGAGAACCAATACAGGAGAATATATAATTGGGTATCAATTTGACAATGAGTTAATTAGGTAGGTAGATGTTGAGTGAGAGCATGGTAACATCATTGCTTGCATTTATACTACTATGAGTTGTAGTCAACACAACTAATAATAGGTAAAGGTGAGGAGGACTCAGATAAAAATAAATAAAGCAAAAATTGTAAGTGATAGTTGATAAGGTTAAAATAATCAAAGTTTTATCTCTAATAGTCCATGTGTTCTAGGTATCTAAGGTAGGAAGTGCTTTTGGTAAACACAAAAGGTTTTAGGTGACAAGATTGGCTTGGTCATGATCTAAAACACATGATATACATATGTGTGTAAAATATCCAACTATAGCAAGGTAGCATAAGTGGTCAAGACAATCAATGAAAGTTTGGTTATCATAGTTGGGGAGATATATGTGATCTCCCAGGTTGGTTGTCATGGTCAGGGAAATATATGTGATCTCCAAGTTACCCCAAACTTAGGGTGTAGTCTAAAGGGTGGTAGTTTGGGTGGAAAAATCTAAGTTGAAGGTGGCCAACATTGATTACATCACCAATGTTGGTAGTAAGTATTTCCAACATTGACATCTTAGGTTAAGACTGCTAATGTTGGTGGGTGACCAAACCTAACAAAAACATGTTTGGTGGCCCAACAAAACTCATTTATGATGATTGGAGGAAAAGAGCTTTGAGTGTTGGTGTGGGTAGAGATGGTATAGTTAAGAGGGGACCCAATTGAAGGTGTGCCCACACAAGATCTAATTATTCCAACTTGAAAGAGATAGAGAGATGAGGTAAGATCTTATTCGAGTTGAATTTGAATTTAAAGTAGTTAATTTGTCATTTGGGTGAATTTGTTATGTTTAGGGGGAGAGAGGGAAAGTAGAGGGATGGTAAATGGGGTGAGGGTAGGTTTAGGTGAATTTGGGAGGGGTTTGGGTGTAGTTCCCAAGTAAAACCTAAATTTTGGAGATGGGTTATTTAGCCATAAGGCTAAACCAATCACTTATGTCAGTGGGATTCATTAACATTGGTCGATAAGGCACCGATGTTGTCTAGAATTTGAAACTGATGTTAGTAGCTTTAATCAATGTTGGTTATAATAAAAAACCCCAAATAAGAATAAAAAGACCCATTTTGGATCCCTATTTGAGTTAATCATCAATCTTAATAACTAAGCTAGCCTCAAAAGAGCCTGTGTCAATTGAGTGCTGCCTACATAGCCTAGTTGAGGGCCTTAAGCCAATGTAGTTTTCCCAATGCATAGGGAAAAATGGTGAGGTATGGTTGAAAATTTGTTAAGGGAAGTGGTTAGGAAAAGAGAGGTTAAAATAGGTCATGGGTTTAAGGGTGTGAGATATAAGTCACGAGGCCTTGATTTTAAGATATAGGCTATGAGACCTAGAGTTGAGAGATAGGTAATTGGGCCTATGGTTTAGGGATAGGTAGTTAGTCCTAGGGTTTAGAGAAAGGAAAGTAGATATAGGGTTTAGAGATAATCAATTGGGCCTAGGGTTAAGAGATAGGAAATTGGGTATAGGGTGTAGGTGGGTTAACATGTTAGATAGTTAGGTGGGTATATGATTGAGCTAACCTCAAAAGACCCCATGTTGATAGAGTGATACCTAAATAGCTTGGATGAGGGCCTCAAGCCAATTTAGTTTTCCTAAAAATAAGGGAAAAAAGGGTGGAGGTTTATATTAGAAAGTATGTGACTTGAGGTTTGTGTATTTGGATGTAGGCTAGGAAGGAGTTGACATTGAGAGATGAAATACCTATACTAGTGACGAGAATGAAGAGGGATATCACCATGCATGAGTGAGAGCACATGGTAGACATAGGGTTAAGAGGAGTGTGATGATATTATAGAGTTGCACGTGATGTTAGATTGATGATAGCATTGATAGAAAGGTGGGATCACACCACCAACACCTTCCATTTACCTACTAGAGAGTTGATAGTAACATAGGAGGATGTGTATAGGATTTTAAAGTTTCCAATCTAGGGTGAGGATATATTCTCTTATTTAAGAGAGGAGCATGGTATTCACATGGTTACATTATTTGAAGAGCATGTTAGCGAGGTGACCTATCATTAAACAAGCTTTGTATATGAACCACTGTACACTACCAATGAGGAGCATCATCAGTTGAGCATCGTGATGATGATAGGGACTATAGTATATGCAATACTAGATGTATATGGTGGTAGATTTACTATTTCATTGACAGGTTTATTAGGATAAATGGTTGAGTAGTAGACAATGTATGCATGGGGACCAACTTTTCTAGCATAGTTATCTAGAGAGTTGTGGGGGTTGAGGCTATGATGATGGTATAGTTTATGTGCTAAGAATTTAATCCATGATGATGGTATATGATCATATCATGGTGACATGGCCATTGGGGTTACCCACCATGATTACAGTTAGTTTTAGGGTTAGATTCAGATGGTGGAGAGAGGTGACGGCCTAAACATGAGTAGACATCATAATTAAAGACATTGGCTATTATAAGTATATGATAGATGGATTAATTCCCATAGATATTTTATGGAGGCCCTACCTAACATATCTTACATTCGTAGGATAGGAAAAATATATTGTTGGTTTACAAAGCATGTTATGGGTTAAAGGGAGATGAGCTAGAGAGTTATAGATGATGCCCAGGTCATGGGTCAAGAGATAATTTGGCTTATTACAAGATGTGTCTCCTATCTTTCCTTAATATAGGATGGATGCTATAGATACACCCCTACCTTTGTCCTAGGAGATAGATGGGCCAAATTTTGAGGAACTACCAATAGGCCTAGGTGTGGCAGATCCTAGATGCACAATAACTTGTCTTGCATAGTGAACATGTTTACATCTCATGGTTCAGGTTAAGAGGCCACCATTAGATGTATAGGGAGTGATGAGAGAGAGATGCAGCTATACAAGCTTGAGATACAGTGGTACAAGCTTGAGATATAGTAGTGTAGGCCCAAGATGTAGTAGTATAGGCATAAGATGTAGCACAAGCACATGTATTGGTCTTACAAGGGTAGGTTATGACATTATAGGGGTAGGTCAAGGCATTACAAGGCCAAGTCAGGGCATTATAGGGCTAAATTTTTGCATTGATAATAGAGAGAGATAGTTTGAGAGTAGTAAGATAGGCTACTCCTCTTCCACCATAGGGACTAGTACAGGGGCCTATATTAGGTTTAATGGGTCTACCATAGACTATATCTCTAGCAAGGTACAACACTATGTTAGATGAGATTTCATACTATGGGAGGGCTATCAAGGAGTTCCCATAGATTCATAAGTATTTCAAGTATAGAGAGTAGGAGAAATCAGTGACACATGCCATAACGTCTATCTCATGTAGACATAGATAGGTAGAGAGTGTTGATGATATTGCTTCTTCATGACCATGACTATAGTCTTGAGTATTCTAAGTACTAGATGATATTTTTGATGTTGTTGTATACATACTAGCCTATTAGTTGAAGATGAGAGATGTACCTTTTTGATAGAGAGATGATACAGATATGATCCATTGATGTACATTCATATTCAGTGCATGTATGTATGTATATGTATGTATATATATATATGTATATATATATATATATGTATGTATGTATATATATACATGTAGATATATGTATGTATATATATATATGTATATATGTATGTATGTATATATATGTGTGTATATATATATATGTGTGTGTGTGTGTATGTGTGTGTGTGTGTGTGTGTCTATATATATATATATATATATATATATATATATATATATATATATATATATATATATGTATATATATATATATATATTGTGAGATGTGTTTATGTGATGGTGATGATGTTTACAGTTAGTATAATAATGTGGATGTTTATGTTATGTTAGTGTTGAGAATGTTAGTTGAGTTAGACTAGCATTTGCCATATGTGATGGTATATGTATAGTTGATTGGTTAGCTTCATCTTAGCATTTTTCCATATTTGTGATGGTGTATGCTTAAAATGAATTGGTTGGGTATGTTATTTTATTTCAGCATTTTTCCATATTTGTGATGGTGTATGCTTAAAATAAATGGATTAGGCTTAATATTTTTTCTATTTATTATTGTTTAGAGAAAATATGGTTGCATGTTGGGTGGATTTCTCATGAGAAATGGTTTGTTAGTTTTAGTATGGTTTTGGGTAGTTATTTGAGTTTCCCTACTTGATATGGTTATGTGTTAAACACATAACTCTAAGCATCAATAAAAATTGGCATAAAGGTGAGAAGGTGATTGGATCTTATTGTGAGATGTGATTTGAGAAGAGAAATCGACATGTAATTGGAATGGGAAATAAAGAGGCACAATGATCATGTATTAGCAATGACCATAATCACAACATAAATAGGCTTAGGAGTATAAGCCTCTTTCATGTTTTGCATCATTTGACCATTTGTTTGTTAGAGAAGCGTCATACTCACCTTGTGTCAAGTGAGCACAAAGTCCCTTGAAAGAGTATGAGGGGAAAAGGGTAAAAGGAATGAGAGTTTTTGGGTAGCCTAAACTTCTTAGTGGGGATGTTATGCACCTTCTATGGGTGACCCAAGAGCAATAGGTAAGTCCATGACTTAAAGTTTTTTTTTGTGTAAGATGATCAATATAGGAAACCTACAATGGGATTTTGTTTGTGTTGAAGTTATATGAATCTAACTAATACGAGAAGCTTATAATTCATTATTTCCTTTGATAGAAAAGTTTGGCTTAGCCATCCTTCAAGGGAGTGGTATAAGATTTTGTTTTTGATCTTTAATAGTTGTCCTTTAAGATAGTAGTTTATTAATAGTATCAAGGAGAAGTTATGTATCTATCCTTTAAGGGAGCAGTCTACATTTGAGAATCATGACCTAAGAGATTATAACTTGCCTATGTATCCCATGTTTTTTTTGGTGTAGCTTTAGTCATGGACAAGACTATAGAGGCTTAGGTGTTTTCCACTTTGGGGGGAAAACCATAAAACTTCATAGGTTAACTAAGTGTTTAAGAATAAGGGTTAAGAGGAAGGGAGATGAATGTAATAGGGTTGCTTAATGGATGAGCTCAAGTTAAACATGAGGTGAAGTGTCACTTGATTAAAAAAATAATGGTCATAGGTGCAAAGCATTTAAAGGCTTAGGTTATGGAATTCTTTCAAGAGAAGACAAGTGATAAGTTCATGAGCCATACTTGTGAGTTATGAAGTAGGGTCCAAGCCAATTAGGAGCAAACTTACCCTGTTTGCTTTTCTCCATATTTGTCACATGTTGATTTTCCTTTAAGATAAGATATCTGATATTGAAATCTCACTTCTTAATATTTTTTTACAAGCATGTTTGATATGATTTTGATAGATTTGGAGGTGGTTGAGGCCTATGAGATGATGTTGATCAAGAAACTCAAGTTGAGAAATATGTTCTTGGTGAAAGTCATCATGAGTAAGTATGCCTTATAGAGAAATGTGAAGAGATTGAATTTGGACCTCAATAGGTAAAACAACTTACATCCCATAGACCAAGGAAAAAGGCATAACACTTGTAGGGGTTTGAACGATAATACAGTAAGCCCATAAAGCAAAGGGAATGTGTGTGTGCCAATCTTTTCTAGTATCATTAACTACCTTCATGAGGATTTTGGTTAAGTTTTTGTTAGAAAATTTTGCCTATCCATTTGCTTATGGATAGTATGGTGATGAGAAGCTTAATTTGATTCCAAAAGTGTCACAAAGATTTTGGATATTCTTGTTTTTAAAAGATTTACCATTGTTTATTATAATTTTATGGGGGACACAAAAATGATAAATGATGTGATGGTTGATAAAGTCAATAATTTTATCAACCTTAGTGGAGACAAGAGGAATGGCTTTGACCCACTTGGTGAAGTATTCAGTAGCAGTAATGATGGATGTTAGGTTGTGGAGCTAAAAGCTTCAACCTTTGCAAACTGAGGAACAGATGGTTGCTGAGTTCTACAGGAACCGGCGTCGGCAAAAGGACCGACGTCGACAGAGTCCAGTGCAGAAGGCCACCAGCGACGGCAGTAAGTCGGCCGACGTCGGCAGAACCAGACAAGCAGGGACCGACGTCGGTCACCTGTGTGTTCCAGAACTATTCGTTTCACGGATAGTTAGTTAAGTGAACAAAGAGTTTGCATGTTGAGACCAGTTAGAGTCTTGTGCTGCGAGGACAATTGTCTAAATTAAGAGTCTAAGTTATTGTTTGAGTTAGGGATCTATTTATAGACCCATTGGCATGTATTGTATAAGGCATGAGATAGAAAGGAAGAGTTCCTTCTAGTTGTAAGATCTGTGAGTTGCAGGTTGTTGCAAGCTCATTGGGGATCTACATGTAAGTTTGGTCTTTGAATTGCAGGTTGCAGGTTCATGAGAGATCAGCTTGAAGTGCTATAGAGTGCTTGATGTACCGGTAGGGTTATTACTGACTGGTTGGTGAGGTGAACACCAATTCTGTGTGTGAGTTGGTTGTTGGGACCGTTTTTGTGTAGGAGAGTGTGTGTGAGAAGAATTACTGAACACTTGAGGTGTGGCGAATCTCTGTAAGGTGAAAGAGTGTGGCGGCTCTTTGTTGTATTCTTTTCTGTTAGTGTTAATACAAGATAGTGTATTGTCTCTCATATTCTGTGCTATTGGTGAATTCTAGTTACTTGTGTTTCTGGTTATTTCTGCATATTCAATTGCTTATATTTGGTAATCATACTGTGCTCTTTCTGAGGAGCAAGATCCCAACTAGTGGCATCAGAGCATGTTTGTTGTTCTTGATTCCTGACAACTGGTATCAGAGCATGTTTGTTGTTCTTGATTCCTGACAACTGGTATTAGAGCCTTGGTTGTAGGTTCTTAAGCTTGATACCATTAATTGGTATCAGAGCTTTTTGGTTGGGATACTAACAGATTGGTGTAGATCTGGGTAGTGTGGTTTGATTACAGGTTACTCACAGGGTTTCTGTTTGAGTGGGAGTTCAGCAATGATAGAAAGTAGTCAACTACGAATGGAGAAGTTCAATGGCAAGAACTACCAATTATGGAGGATGCAGATTGAGGACTATCTGTATCAGAAAGATTTGTACTTACCGTTGGGTGGGGTTGCTAGCAAACCCTTGGATATGAAAGATGAAGAATGGGAGGTTCTTGATCGGAAGGCTCTGGGATTTGTTAGATTGAGTCTTGCATCATCTGTGATTTCCAGCTTATCACAGTGTAAGACAACGGTGGAGTTGATGGAATCTTTGGCAAATTTATATGAAAAACCCTCAGCTTCGAATAAGGTATTTCTTATGAAGCGTTTATTTAATTTGCAAATGTTGGAAGGTGGATCTGTTCATAGCCATCTTAGTGATTTCCATGGTTTGGTAAACCAGTTAAGTTTAGTCAATATTGTATTTGATGATGAAATAAGAGCTCTCTTAATCTTGTGTTCATTACCTGAAAGTTGGGAAGGTTTGGTAATGGCAGTTTTTAATACTGTGTCTCCTTCAAAAGTCTTAAAAGTGGATGATATTGTGAGTGTAATCTTGAATGAAGAGATACGCAGGAAAAGCATAGGTGAATCATCTAGAGATGCTTTGAGTGTTGAAGGAAGAGGAAGGCCAAGAGAGAAGATAGAGCGTGGGAGATCAAGGTCGAAGACGGGCAAGAGATCCAAGTCCAGGTATGGCAGAATAACCTGCTGGAAATGTGGAAAGCAAGGGCACTTAAAGAGAGATTGCAGATCGGGTACAGATCAGCATGAAGAACATGAAGAAGAAGCAGATGTTGCAGGTTACATTACACAGGATGCTCTGGTATGTTCTTTGGATAAAGTAGAATCTTGGGTATTAGATTCTGGTGCCTCTTTTCATGCATCCCCACATAGGGAATTTTTTCATGAGTATGTCCAGGGAGATTTTGGAGAAATTTGTGTAGGGGATGGTAAGTCTTGTCAGATTGTTGGCAAAGGCAAAGTGAAGCTGAAACTGCAGACAGGTAACACATGGGTGTTAAAGGAGGTCATGCACGTCCCAGTTCTGAAGCGGAATCTGATTTCTGTTAGAAGTTTAGGTGAAGAGGGTTGCACAGTAACTCTCACAGCGGACTCTTGGAAGGTTACCAAGGGTACACTTGTTATAGCTAGAGGTAAGAAAGTAGGTACGCTTTATCTATCTACTTGTTTTACTGATTCTTCTTCTGGGTTATCTACTTCAACTATAGATTCGGAGATGTGGCTTGATAGGCTTGGTCACATAGATAAGAAGGAGATGCTGGTTCTTGAGTCAAAGGATATGCTTTCAGATTTGGAAGGCATGGATCGTGGTTTCTATATGCAGAAGAAGAAGGTGAGATTTCTTGAGGAATCCGATGTTAGTGACAAGAACAGGAAAGCCTTGGTTTTCAAGGAGAAGGTGATGGACAGAGTTCAGCATAAGGTGCAGGGGAATTCTAAGCAGAGCAAGGGTGATTTGGACAAGGGTTTGATCCAAAAGGAGCTCGCGGGAAAAAGTCAGGTCTCACAAGAAAAACACAGAGACCGACGTCGGCCGGAAAAAGATAGGGACCGATGTCGGCTATGTGAAGCCCGACGTCGGTGACTCGGGGCAGACAGAGACCGGCGTCGGCCAGGGGAAACCGACGTCGGCGGAAAGGCAGTCACAGGGAACCGACATCGGTCGGCTGTAGATTGAGATGTGACCGGCATCGGTCACTGAGATGAATTTTGGGTGGACAGCACGCTGTCATGGAGTCTCAAGCGCCCATATGGAGGACTGAAGGAGTAAGTAAGTTCTTAAATTCATCATTTCCCTTCTTTACACTACTTGTTGCTCACTTATGGCATAGGACCAGGGAGTTATTGAAGAAGCAGAATAGGTAGATCCAGGAAACAGTGGGAGCTAGGCATGGATGAGGATGTGATTCCTTGGAGGAGAACCAAATAGGTGTTTTGGGTAGTGTTGCCAGCTGGAAGTAAGCACTGAGAGACGAATGGATGCTGAGGATAAAGAAGAGCGGAATTGGATACGTGAGATGGAAGATCAGGTTATTTGATCTTGTATTAGCTGTAGGGCAATGGAGGTTTGTTCATTGTGTTTCTCTTTACCA
Organism: Torreya grandis; assembly: GCA_037957365.1. Lineage (NCBI taxonomy): Eukaryota > Viridiplantae > Streptophyta > Pinopsida > Cupressales > Taxaceae > Torreya > Torreya grandis. The sequence goes on along the minus strand of JARHVA010000200.1, from coordinate 6,103,173 downwards.
GGTTGGATAGTATTAGCTACACTATCCTATTTTCTGTATGATGTGCTTGTTGCAGGGTTACATATACAGGTATTGCTGAACTAAAGGTAAAGCTAGTTCAGGTGTTTGTCATGGGGAATCTGGGAGCAGCAAGATTCTTTGGCAAGATTGTGTTCTAGAGACATGGAAGGTCATGTGTTGACTTTGTTTCAGGATGATTGTGTGAAACCGGTTAGCACGCCGATGGTTGGACAGTTCTATGAACAGGTGTCTTGATTCACATAATGAGGTTGAGTGCATGGTATGTACTAAACCTGAGTTTTCCCAAGCAGTGGGAGTTGTCACAAGTTAGGAGCCAATCCGGGAGAGAACCATTGGAGGTCAGTTCAGTGGATTCTTACAGGGACTAGTAGCAGGTGCACATGCTATGCAAGTTCAGGTTTATTTCTACATGGTTGTAGATGCGGATGTGGTAGGTAATTTGAATGACAAGGTTTGCACCACGGATTTTGTGGTGGTTGGTCTTCAAGGATGATTTTGAAGATGGATACATAGCCAAGGTAACAAACTAGACGGTGTACAGGTACATGTACAGGTTGCAGCTGTTTATCTCCAAGTGGGAGATTGTTAGGTTGTGGAGCTAAAAGCTTCAACCTTTGCAAACTGAGGAACAGATGGTTGCTAAGTTCTACAGGAACCGGCGTCGGCAGAAGGACCGACGTCGGCAGAGTCCAGTGTAGAAGGCCACCGGCGACGGTAGTAAGTCGGCCGATGTCGGTCGCCTGTGTGTTCCAGAACTGTTCATTTCACGGACAGTTAGTTAAGTGAACAAAGAGTTTGCATGTTGAGACCAGTTAGAGTCTTGTGCTGCGAGGACAATTGTCTAAATTAAGAGTCTAAGTTATTGTTTGAGTTAGGGATCTATTTATAGACCCATTGGCATGTATTGTATAAGGCATGAGATAGAAAGGAAGAGTTCCTTCTAGTTGTAAGATCTGTGAGTTGCAGGTTGTTGCAAGCTCATTGGGGATCTACATGTAAGTTTGGTCTTTGAATTGCAGGTTGCAAGTTCATGAGAGATCAGCTTGAAGTGCTATAGAGTGCTTGATGTACCGGCAGGGTTATTACTGACTGGTTGGTGAGGTGAACACCAATTCTGTGTGTGAGTTGGTTGTTGGGACCGTTTTTGTGTAGGAGAGTGTGTGTGAGAAGAATTACTGAACACTTGAGGTGTGGCGAATCTCTGTAAGGTGAAAGAGTGTGGCGGCTCTTTGTTGTATTCTTTTCTGTTAGTGTTAATACAAGATAGTGTATTGTCTCTCATATTCTGTGCTATTGGTGAATTCTAGTTACTTGTGTTTCTGGTTATTTCCGCATATTCAATTGCTTATATTTGGTAATCATACTGTGCTCTTTCTGAGGAGCAAGATCCCAACTAGTGGCATCAGAGCATGTTTGTTGTTCTTGATTCCTGACAATGGATTAGTGACAAAGAGATGAATGAGGGTTAATCTTATTGATTAGATCCAAACCCAATTAGGAGAAGGGCAAAAATTATTTGGAAACTTGTAAAGCATGGCTTGGAATGTGAAAGAAGTTAGCATGTTGCAAATATTTGATGCAACACCAAATGTAATCACTATAGTCTTGATGGAGTGTTAGCTAATAATAGCTAAGTCAAAGGATATGCTTGGTAACTAAGCTACCATTAAAATGTCCACCACAAATCCCATCATGGACTTCCTTAATGGTGAAGGGGATCTTAGTACTAGTGAGGCATCTAAGGAGGAGACCATCAAAACCTCACTTGTAGAGAAGTTCCCCTAGCATAGTGTAATGAGCAACACATTTGATGAAGGCACATCTTCCATTATTGGAGAGGTCAGAAGGGGTAATAGAAAAGGAGAGGTAATCCATGATTTATTATACCATAAGTCATGTGGGTTGTGTGTTACATTGCCTATAAAAAGGATGTTAATTGATACATAAGAGGGCAATGTTAAGTAATTCACAGTGACAGATTTTTGAGGAAGAGGGTGAAGAGGGTATGTGTGAATTAAAAGAAGCCATTGTGTCAATAAATTTGTTTGTAGATTGAGGATTAATTTAAAATAGGTAGGAGTCAAATGATTCTAATAGCATATCTACACGATGTTTATATCATTGTAGAATTTTGTTTTTTCATAGGTAGGAACCATTAACCTAATTAACCACTACCTGGGAGTCACCAAAAATGGTTATTGATTTGACACTTAAGAAAATAATTGTTTGAATCCCTAAGATCAAGGATTCATATTAATCCATATTATTAGTACATTAAAAACCTAGTTTAAATGGCAAAGGCATAGGCTTGCCATCAAGAAGAATGAGGATGACCCCCACACCCCCATCATGTTAACATTTAGACCCATCAGAGAACATTATCATTTGATAAGAGATTTCATTGGTGGAGAGTGTTATGATGGATTCATTGGGGAATTCAAGGTTTTAAGTTTGGTTATCAAGTAAAGGGGTGGTAACCAACTAGTCAGTGATCATTTTACCCTTGATAAATTTTTGTTGAATAAATTCCAAGTCAAATTTAGCAAGGAGCATAAGTTATTGAGCTATACATTGGTTTTGATATGGCTTGAAATGCATGTGTTTGAGGGGATCAATATGGGTGATGATGTAGGTTTTGTGATTGAAGAGGTAATGATAGAGCTTGGAAGCTATAAAGACCAACACTAGACAAAGCTTTTTGGTATGGATATATAAGGTTTCATAATCAATAAGTGTATGGCTTATATATTAAACCACTTATTCTCGATGGTGATCATCCTAATGTGTAATCATAGCTCCCAGAGAATGGTATATTACAGAGATGTAAAGTTAAAAATGCTGATTTTCCTTAGGTGGAATAAGAATTGATGGGGAAAGGAGATATCATTTGAGTGCATGAAAGGCTTCTTGGAAATCTATATTCCAATGGAAGGAGACATCTTTTTTAAGGAGATAGTGAAAGGGTTGACAATGATCTGAAAACTAGGAAATGAAGTGGAAGATTGATTAAAGCTTACCTTGTAGGCTACGTAGTTATTTGATATTATTTGGTGGAGGCATCTCTAGTATTGTTTGAACTTTAGCGGGGTCGACTTCAATACCACAGAGAAAAATAATAAATCCTAAGAGCTTACTAAAAAGGACACCAAAGATGTATTTCTTTAGGTTTAAATGAATGTTATATTGGAGGAGATGAGTGAATATGATTTTGAGAATCATCAAGTGATCTTGGTAAAGTTTAGAATTTCTGAGTAAGTCATCCATGTAGTCTTCCATAATTTTGTGTAGGAGATCATGGAAGATGTAAGTCATGGTGCATTGGTAGGTGACACCAGCATTCTTTAGACTAAAGGGCATGACCTAATAATATAAATTCCCCCATGGGGTAATGAAAGTTATCTTTTGTTGATCCTCAGGAGTAACTAGGATTTGATTGTAACTTGAGAACCCATCCATAGGTGATAGCATCTCATGGCTGACTATTAGATCAATAAGTTGGTCGATAATTGGCAAAGAAAAGTCATCCTTTAGAGAAGTGAGGTTTAGGTCATGGTAATTAGTGTAGATGTGGATTCCCCCTATCAATTTTGTGATAGGAATAATATTAGAAACCCATTGTGGGTAGTTGATGGGTTAAATAAATTTAATAGAAAGGAGACATTAGAGCTCTTATTTGAAAAGGAGAGAAATACGAAGATGCATTTTGTGAAGTTTCTACTTAATAAGTTTAGCATCTTCATTGGTGAAAATTTTATGGGTGATGATAGAGGGGTAGATACCAAGCATGTCATTATAAAACCAAGCAAAGGCTTTGCTATGGTCATTAAGAAATGTGGCATAATTTGCTTACTCAGAGGAATCTAAAGACTAGCCAATTTTAAGGACATGAGGGTTATAGTGAGAGGGAAAATTAATGTCAATGGTTGATTTATTTAACATAGCTTATGTTTCATATGGGTATAATCATTAGATATAGGAATCATCTACACTCATGTATGTGAGAATAGAATCATCATCTTGACATTAGATAATGTTGATAGTGGGAGAGTCTTCATCAATCATTTCAAGATGAATGAGAGGAAGGGACCTCATTTCCTTATCCCAAGGATAGGTGAGGGGGCCCAAATGGATGGAATTTATTGAAAAAAAAGGAGGTATAGATACCTCTGATTCAATAGGTGATGATGGAGGAGAGGATAGAGAAGGAGAGACTAGCTCTTTGATAATTGGTATATGAAAAGTTTTGGTGAGTTTAGTTGGTTCATCATAACCCACTCCATTCTACTTTTAAGCATTTTCAATGGTTTTGTTAGTGGGATATTCAATAGGCATATGAACACCTTGATCATAACAACCCAAACCAAATCCTTTCTAGGATCACCTATATAGATAGGTTTGAGCAAAAATAGGCTTGCTCATGAGAGATAAATCATAGGTAAATCATTGTGGCAAAGAGGATGGATTTCTGACAATGGGATCCCAATCAATTCCCCCATATGTAAAATTAGTTCAAACATTAGGGGAACCATACGGGATGACCATCCTAATATAGGGATCATAATTAGGTTGCATATGAAGCTTTCCATTCTCATATGGATTATGAAACATGTCAATTGTCAACAAATGATATTATTTGAACAATAAACACTTGAAAGTTTCCTCTATGGGGTCTTTGTTGAGAATTTATGTTACCAATATCTATGTAATCAGGGTAGTGTTGCTTGTGGAAGCTTTAAAAGTATCATGCAGAGAAGATGATGTCTTTAATAGAATGAGAACATAATTGGGGTTATAAGTCATGTTACATTTTTTGAAAGGAGGTGGGTCGATGAGAATAACATGCACTTAGCCATTGTTCTCAAACTTGATTCAATAGTGCAAAGTTGAGGGCACATATCCAAGGTTATCCAAGTAATATGTTGTATTAAAACTCTCCTTATATAACATAGAAGAGCTCAGGAATTATGTAGGGACCCACATGGATATGTAAGACAATAGTGCCCATAGTAGTAAATGTGGTATTTTTAAAGGAGTGAAGCACTACATTAGTTTGAGACATGCAATGATTGGGAAGGGCTAGCTATTTGTAGGCATGGGTGCAGATAATATAAATACTAGCTCCCCCATCGATCATGACTCTTTTGACATGATTTTGATTGATATATGTGGTGATAAAAAGGGTATAATCTTGATCTTTAGGGTGTTAAAGTGGAATTTCTAAATCACTAAAGGAAATTAGGGAGATGGTGTGAAGAGAGTTAGCTAAAGATGTAAGAGGTTAGGGATCATTAGGTTGTACCTCAATTTCTTGTAAAGCACTAATTAAAGCTTGATGGTATTGGGGTGAGTTTTGGATTAACTCATATAAGGACATTTTCAAATGGGTTTGGTAAAGTTATTTTACCATCAAGTTTTAAATAACTTTTGAAGATATTGGTTTTGAGACACCCAAAATGGAAATATTGGGATTTGAAGTAGGAGTGTATTTTGAGAAGGGATGAGCCCAAGAGGTAGTGACATTTTCATTACCTTTATCTTTTTGGTTTTGTGACTGTGTGGACACATTAATTGTGTTGATCTGAAACATACGTGAAGGATGTGGTAAAGGGGGTACGACAATGTCTTTGGGTTTGAATTTAGGTGGAATGGTATGAGGAATTTTGGATGCCACAGGTGGAATAACAAGAAGGTTAATGAGAGTATCAAAAAAGAGAGTGTCAACATCAAAGTTTGATGAATGGCAACCATGAGAGATTTATAATTCTCAGTATCATGTCCAAATGAATGATGATATAGACATACTTGTGTATCATCGAACTAAGATGGCTTCGATCCAAGAGGGATATAAGGCTTAATGGGAGGAAGAGTTATTATGTAGGATTGCAAGAATTAGCATAGGAAAAATATTTAAGATTATGTGAGTGGGATAACACTTGTTGTTTTAATAGGAGTGGACACCTTCTTTGGTTTAGGAGTCATGGGGGTGATTTTGTGTGGCACCTTTTTATGTGGTGGTAGAACCACATGTTTTGTTGACACTTTCTTGATGTTAGGTATCATGGTGTCAAATGTGAAAGGCCTACTAGGTGTCAGAGGTATTAGTGGAGGTAACTTATCCTTTTGTTTTGCTTGGATTAGTGATACCCTAACTAAAGTAGAGGGATATGGTCCCAAAATTCAAGGCAAATTTGAGGGTGGAAGAGGAAGGGATCAGTGAGGTATAAGAAGCTTAAAATTAATCCTTAGTTTAAGATTTGGAACTCCAACTTATGGTTGGAAAGCTAGATCTAATTTTACCTATGGATTAATTAGATTAGAGACCAAGTGAATGCCTAAAGAACAGATTTTATTTAATGTGGTAGACGTGTGTGAGGGTGAGGGATCTGACATAAAAGGATGAAGTTCTAGTGATTTTTGTGAAGAATCTCTAACTTTGTCAAATACCTTAAGGTAAAGGGTATAAAGTGGAATGGTAGTAGAGGATGGCACTCATTGTGTAGGATAAGGAGTTTTAAGTCAGTCCCTAAATGCCACATGATCTAGCTTCATGGAGTCAATAAATTCTAGATTTCTCACTAACCATGAAAAGGGTTTAGATGAAATTGAAATAGGCCTTACAATTGATTCTTTAGAAGGCTTAGGTGATTGATAAAGAGGGAAATTGTTGGCCTCTACTACCTCAGGTCAAAGATGAGAAAGAACCACAATAGGGTCTTCTTCGACAAAGATGGGAGAAGCAACATGCTCTTCCATAGGTGGGGGAGAGGTAGGTGAAGAAGTATCCTCAAGGGGATAGAGCATATGTATAATTTATCCCTCAATATGTGGGTAAGGAATAGGTAAAGTATGATCTTCCATAGGTAAAATAAGTGGTAAAATTGGTTGAATTGGAGTAGGCATAATAGGTCTCTCATCTAATTTATGAGTAGATAACATTGGCTCTTCTAGGTGAGAAGGAGGAGTGGATGGGGTACTACCTTCTATCAGTGGAAGAGAGGCAGGTGAAGAAGGTTCCTCAAGGGGATATAAAATTAGAATGATGCTCCACTAAACATGTAGTTAAGGAATGGGTAAGGTGTGGTCCTCAAGTGGTAAGAGGATAGGTGAAAATGGGTGAAAATGGTATTAGAAATATAGGGTCCTCTTGTGGCAAAACGAGAGGTAAAGGAGGCTCTTCTTTACGTGGGAGTGGAATGGGTGAAGTAGGCTCTTCTACATGAGGAGGAAGACTAGGCAAAATAAACTCCATCGATTGTGGGAGAGTAGGTAAAATGGGTGCCTCTTATTGTGGGAGATGTTAGACTGGAGGTAAAGGAAAGACCATATTAACCATATAGATATTATGATCACATGAGTTATTAGTCATGATCTAAAAAATATTTTAATTGGGTGAATGGTTAAGAAAAAGCTATTTCAACACATCCATATTTTGATTAGTAGGCATATTAGGGTTATCTAAGATGAGATTACCCCTATCAAGCATGTCTTGAACAATGTTCTTAAATGTTTTAAGTTATTAGAATTATGGCCTTTGACTCGATGGTAGCCACAAAACTCATCTTCCTTGCACCAACTAGGAATAAGATGGGAGGGGTCAAACTATATAGGAGGCTTAATTTGAGGAAGATTTATGTCTCCCTATTGCAATATTTTTTCCAAAATAGAAGTATATGAATCCCAAATGGGAGTGTATTGTCTTTATTCATACCGTTATTGAAATTACTTGGTCAGATTTTGTGAGGTCAAGGAATTATGTTAGTTTGTGGTTGTGGAAGAAGCTGATTTAATGACCACTGGATTGGTGGATCCTTTAGATTTTTGGTTAGAAGGATAATTTTTATAAGAAGAAGAGTCATTTGATTTAGAATTGGCATTCTTACTATGCAACTTGACTCTATCTTCATCTATAGCTTGGATCTCAAGTTTTTGCACCATTGTAAAGGCTTCATCAAATGTTCAAAAAGTTTGTACTTAGACTGTGGATGTATTATGCTTAGCACATGCCCTTACAAAGAGCTCAATAAGCTCAAGTTGGGGTAAATATAAGGAGAGTTGATTGATTAAGCCTCTTTAGTGAGTGACAAAATCTATGATAGACTCATCATCAAATTGTTTAATAAAATAAAGGTCTTAAATAGAAACCTTTTTAGAAATTTTGATAGAGAAATGGTTTAGGAATAATTGTGTGAGTTGGGTAAATGAGAAAATGGAGTGTCGAGTTATAGATCTATACCAATCTAGGATAGAACCTAAAAGAGACATAGGGAAGGTGTGAAGTAGTAACGCATCATCATGCCCTATTAAATAACAAGCATGTCTAAATGCTCATAAATGATGTTGAAAGTCCTCTTTACTCTAGAAATGATTAAATTTGGGGAGTTCCCATTATCTTGGATAAGGGTGAATAAACATATAAGGATGGATGGGATCATTGCATATCTAATCATAAGATAACACATTCTTTGAACCTGACACGAATGTCTCTAAATTATACATCTTGTCGATCAGTATCTTAATGAGGTGTAGAGGAGGATTGGTTTGGGAAATACCCCTTAAGTTATAGGGAACTTGATAAGAGGTAGAAGGAGCATATGATATAGCTTGTTATGATTGTGTTGATACAACATAGGGGTAGTGAGTCATAAGCTGAGGGGCAGAAATGAAAGTGACTTGTCTTGCTAGGTTAGGGACAATGCTTTGGTTGAGTGTTGTTATTGTAGGTTGTGGATTTGGAATGGTTATACTAGGTGAAGGGTGAGTCATAACTCATGTAATTATAGGTGCAAGATTAGATGGGATGAGTACCACCAAATTTTGAAATGGGGTTAGACTTGATTGAACTACTTGTGGTTGTGAAGGTAGGGAAGTCACAACAGGGTTTAGGTGCGATTGGGTAGTTGGTGATGTTGAACTTTGCACATTATTTATGGTTGGGTTACTTTTCAAAGTGGTGGTTTGAGTAACCATGGGGAACATATTGGAGACAACTAAATCTAAATTTGTCTCTATCAAAGAAGTTGGCATACCATATAGTGGGTTACCTGAAGAATTGTGGGTTTGGCTCATGGTAAGGTAATGTTGAAGGGCTACCATATTATGATCAAGAAATTTATAAAAATCTTGATCTCCTTCAGGCATAATGGGAATTTGGTTGGGGCTAAGAGTATGCTCTATATTTGAAGTATGCTCCATGATAGAATCAATGAAAAGATGTGAAGGTGGAAGTGGTTGTTGGCTTGTATAATCAACAAGAATTTTGGCTTGGCTTTGTGTTAATACCATTCAAGAAAAAATATAAATAGTCTTAGAACTCTGTATTAGTGAAAAATTGAATGAAAAATAGGTTTGGGTGAAGGTACTTAGGTTGTTTTATCTTTCTATTTTGAGCAAATTGAAAATAACCAATTTACATAGTCATCGATGTCGATCACTTAACCAATGTCAGTATGTAATATCCCCTATCCAATAGGGAATATAGAAAGACAAAAGCTCTGATACCACTGTAATATCCCATATCCAATAGGGAATATAGCAAGACAAAAGCTCTAATACCACTGTAATATCCCCTGTCTAATAGGGAATATAGCAAGATAAAAGCTCTGATACCACTATAATATCCCCTGTCTAATAGGGAATATAGCAAGACAAAAGCTCTGATCTACCCAACAGGATGGCAAGAATTTAGCTCTAATCTACCCAACAGGATGGCAAGAATTTGGCTCTGATACCATTGTAATATCCCCTGTCTAATAGGGAATATAGAAAGACAAAAGCTCTGATACCACTGTAATATCCCCTGTCCAATAGGGAACATAGCAAGACAAAAGCTCTGATACCACTGTAATATCCCCTGTCCAATAGGGAATATAACAAGACAAAAGCCCTGAATTGCTTTTCTAAATATTCTAATTTTTCATATGATATAAGAACAAATTGCAATTTTTGCAAAATATATTCAAATAGATAAATAAATCACAGTATAATCTCTTATTTATTCACTCAAATGATTACAATAGATGTCCAATGTCATGCATATAAAATAATATTCAAATATAGTCTTAATAACCTAAGTATTCCACAAACTAGAAATAAATCCTGAATCTAGCATGTCTCAGCCTGCTGTGTTAAAAACATAGTCACCATCATCGATCAATATACTACTGACATTGGTCTCTGTCAGTTGGTTGTTCTGCCGATGTCGGTCTTCAGTCGGCCGATGTTGGTCACTGGGATGCCGATGTCGGTTCCTGTGTTCCCTGCAGTGCTGTCTGGCTAGCTACTGATGTGTATGAAATTATACAGATCAGTACAAATTTTGTATAGAAGCAAGAAAATATATTGTAGCCTGTATGTTGTACTCCAGATCTGAAGAAATATAGCCTAATACAGAAGATCTTGATTCTAAACAATTACTCAAACAAAACCTAATGAAATAAATACTTGAAATACCTGTGATAACTTTTGTGTGAAGTTATCTCTCAACCTTGTAAATCTCTATGATAAATTCTATATGAAGCTATCTCTCAATTTGGCAATAAATTGGTTGATCTCTCACAACCTCTGAATCACACACACTGAAGAGTGGACGTTCTCCAATGCAAATGGAATCATGAAACCCTTGGCTCAATCTTCATAGAAGAATTCTTAGCAACAATCAATATCATTATTCAATGGATAATCTGCCTCCCTCCAATAAGAAACCCTTATATCCTCCAAAAAGGTGTGCTTGCCCTAATTAGGGTTTCATAATTAAAAATAGGCCAAATAATTAATATTTGATTAAATCAATCAAATATTAATATCTCCCTCAATACATGTCAGATCCTCAATCCATCTGAAGTTGGTGAATCAGGGAGTGATTCTACACGTGACGATACCAAAATAAGGGCGCTCTGCTGCATGTCAAATATCTCTAAATAATAGGAGCTCAGGCCAAATGTGTCTGAAAGAGCCTGCATGAAAACTAACTGTAGAAATTCTGCTAATTGAAGCCAAGCCAAGCTCCATTATGACCCTCTATCCATCCTATCAGCCTACAAAGGTTGTATAATAGGCTAATCATCATCTCTGAAGATGTCAACTGAAAAGGGGACATGACACAGTAGGTAATAGTTTGACAATGTTGGTGGGTTTAACTGATGCTAGTCACTGTGGAGTCCTGGGAGATGAAAAATCCAATGTTTTAGAAACCTAGAGGCAAAATCTAGGCAAAATAGAGGATGTAAGAGGTCTATATAAGGAGGATGAACACTTAGAAAACCTAATAGAATAAGTTATACAACTTGAGTATTATAAATGGTGTTGATTTTGTAAATCAATGGAAAAACATCCTTACCAACTCCAAAATATAAAAGGCAATAAAAAATTATAAAAATAACATACAACCACTAATTATTAATTCCTAGAGATTAATTTTATTCTCATGTTGGCTTATGCCTTAATCGGATAGTGAGATGAGAGTTTGGTTATTAAAGGTACTAGAAAGCAATATAGAGCTAGTTTTAGGTTAGTTTTGGTTCTCAAGAGAAAATCTATGTTAGACTAGGTATGTGGTTTATTATAGGAGCTTACTCCCTAAACTTCATGGACCTAAAGCTAGACCAGGATACTTAGCCAAAATATACCTTCTATCTAGAGTTTATACTCCATCAGAGAATGGAGTGGGTTCTCCCCTTAGTGGTGAAATCCAAGTAGGATAGCTGGGTAGGGTACAGTGATCCACTAGGTGATGAAATCTTGTTGGGCCTTATCTTAGGTGAGTTTAGATGTTTATTTTTGTGAGTGTAATCTAGTTGTATAACATGGGTGTACTATGATTCATTCATAATTCTTTTAATTAACTAGGTGAGCTAATATGTAGCAAGCAAACAATGAAGTGTAGTAAATTTTAAACCCAAATTTGAAGTGTTTTGACTTGAATGAAAAGAATGATGAAATAGGAGAAGAGAATGAATTTCACAATCCTAATGTGGATTCAATAAATAGATAAAGAAGAGATTTTTTTTACTTGCAATAAAAATGATAAGTTTCTTTTAGAGACAAAAGAAAGAGAAGAGTGACAAGGAAGAAGAAATTTTAGTTTATTACTTTTAAACAGAAAATAAAATGTTGAATATTTCATTTTGAGGGAAAAGAGATAGTGCAAGGAATAAAATTTTCACTATAATGCACCTATATGAAAATAATCAATGAACCCAAAGAAAACTTTGGGGTCCCATTGAGCGTGCCAAAAATGTTTCACTAAATTGTGAATCTTTTTGATGTTTAAGGAGAAATAGAGATGAAGGGTAGGGATTAGAGATTAGAGAGAACCCAAATTGGTTGTGCATTGTATCTAAATGATGTTGTTCACTCCTCTTTAGCTAGGGAGGACTACCTATGAATAATAAAGCACTACCACCAAAATATTTTTTAGTAGATATATGAGTGGGTTGTCAAGCTATGTACTTATTCTTAGAAGTGTCAAACTTCCTTAGGGATGATAGTCTACTTTTTGAAAGAAAATGGTAATGAATAACATAATGAAAGAGAGAGTAAGAGAGAGATGTTTGTACCATTCTTACAGTCTGAGTGCAATAAAGAGTGACATAGTACAATTAATTTGAATTATTATTGTTTTAGAGGTTGTTTGGGTAGGCTCAGGGAGGTTAGTGGAAATACATAATCATCGACATTGGTTAGGCTATTGATGTCAATAAGGAGATATGACTGATGTAATTTATGTGATTGATGTCAATAGGGGAATTAGGTTCTCAAGAGGTTGTAGGAGACTTTTATGAGATGGGAGGTGGATGTTGGTCAGGTTCTATGAGATTAGGAAGAGTTGTAATGGAGTGGTTAAGACTCATGTGGGTCTAGATAGAGGGTTGGTATGTTTGAAGTAGAGGGAAATAGGCGAAAGAGTTTTACAACTCCTTTTTAGGGAGGGTTAAGATGTTCATAAAATGATAAATAGTATAGTGTAAAGTAATTGTAAAATGACTATTTAAAGGAACTATAAAACATAGAGATATACTTATTTGATAAAATGGATAAATTATGGGTGCCATATAGATGGCTCTGATGAGGTGTGTTGAAGCAATACGTGAATAGAAAGACAAGCATATACTACCTATTCATAAGAATCCAAGTTCTATGTAGTATATCAATTCTTAATTTGGATTGATTTGTGTAGAGTAATGGCAAGCATGAATGTAGAAAGTTGAAAGCTAAATCTTGTATGTGAATGATTGAGTTTTTTTTTAATTTTTGTTGACCTGAATATTATTTTAGAAATTGGCTTAAGTAACTAACATCGATGATCCCATCAATGTCAATGGCATGAAAATAGTTAAAAGGGATATAATTAGCCTATTTTCTATTCCTACTCCTACCAAGTGTGGTATTTGTTAGGAATGGTAGAAATGTGAGATTAAGGACATAGTTAGTTAGGAATTTATGTTTGGGGTGAGAACAAGTCATTGGTAGTTAGGATTAAGAGACTAAGTCTTGAGATGACTAAAGGGTAGGAATTAGCCTTAGGATGAGGTGGTCAGGTAAGGTGGCATAAGTAGTTTTTAATTAACTTAATTAAATATTTTAAATTAATTAAATGTGTTAGGGGTGAAACATGGGTTAAGGAGGCTAATTATTAAAATGGGCTCAAGGGGGGTTTTGACATAAGGACTTATGCACACGTGTAATGTAATTTTGGTGTCTATATTTGCCCCTTTGTATCTTTTAATTGTGCTAAGAAGTTTTAAGACAAAAATAAGAGTTGGATGCTCTAGGTATCGGATGAGGTATCCAAGAAATATTTTACTAAATTTTGAATCTTTTTTATGTTTAAAGAGAAACAAAGATGAAGGGTAAGGATTAGAGATTAGAGAGAAACCAGATTAGTTGTGCACCATATCTAGATGATGTTTAACACTCCTCTTTGTCTAGGGAGGACTACATGCAAATAGGAAAGCACTACCACCAAAATATTTGTTAGTAGATATATGAGTGGGCTGCCAAGTTATGTGCTTGTTCCTGGAACTATCAAAATTCCTTAGGGATGATAGTCCACTTTTTGAAATAAAATGGTAATGAATAACAAAATGAAAGAGAGAGTAAGAGAGAGATGTTCATACCATTCGTGCAATCTGAGTGTAGAAGAGAGTGACACAGTGTAAGTAATGTGAGTTATTAGTGTTTTTAGAGTTTGTCTAGCTAGGCTCATGGAGCTTAGTGGAAATACATAGTCACTGACATCGATTAGGCTACCAATGTTGATAAGGAGATATGATCAATGTCAGTTATGCGACTAATTTTGGTAGGGTATTAGTTTTTCAAGAGGTTGTAGGAGACATTTCTGAGCTGGGAAGTAGATGTTGCTTAGATTTTATAAGGTTGGGAAGAGTCGTAATAGAGTGGGTAAGACTCAAGTGGGTCTACATAGAGGGTTGGTATGTTTGAAGTAGAGGGAAATAGGTGAAGTAGTTTTACAACTCTACCATAGGGAGAGTCAGGACGTTCATAAAATGATAAACAATTTAGTGTAAAATGATTGCTTAAAGGAATTACAAAACATAGAGATATACTTAGTTGATTAAATAGATGAACCATGAGTGTTAGATAGATAGATTTGATAAGGTGTGTTGAAGTAATATGTGAATAGAAAGACAAGCGTGTGATGCCTATTCAAAATAATCTAATCTTTGTGCAGTATATCAATTCTTAATCTAGATTGATTTGTGTAGAGTAACGGTAAGCTTAGATGTAGAAAGTTAAATGCTAAAGCCTGTATATGAATGATTTAGTGTTTTTATTTCTATTGACCTAAATATTAGTTTGGAATTTGTCTTAAGTAACTGACATCAGTGATCCCACTGATGTCAGCCATGGGTTGACCGATGTCGGTGGCATGAGAATAGGTAAAAGGTATATATTTAGCATATTTTATATTCCTCCTCTTGCCAAGTGTGATATCCATTAAGAAAAGGTATAAATTCAAGGTTGATAGGGATGTAATTAATTAAGAATTTATGTTTGGGGTGAGAATGAGTCATGGGTAGTTAGGATTAGGGGACTAAGTCTTGAGATGACTCAGAGGGTAAGAATTAGTATTAGGATGAGTTGGCTAGGTAAGGTGGCATAATTAGTTTTTTAATAAAATAATTAAATATTTTAAATTAATTAAATGTGTGAGGGGTGAAACATGGGTCAGGAAGGCTAATTATTAAAAGGTGCTCTAGGGAGGTTTTGACACAAGGAATTAAGCACATGTGTAATGTAATTTTGGTGTCTACAAATACAACAATTTCATTATAGAGTGGGAGATGAAAAAAATCGATATGAATAAATTTTAAGAGTATAATCAGGGCAACTTGTAGGAATTAAGTTGTTTCAACAAGAGGAGAATGATGTGGAGGCCTATCTTCTAGATTACATAACTTGTGATTTGTAAGTCCATTTATGCTCTCATTTGCAGGAAAATGAAGGTATGTAAAATTTTAATTTATATGTATCTTTATATATATATATATATACATATATATATATACATATATATATACATATATATATATACAGATATATATATATATGTATATATATATATATATGTATGTATATATATATATATGTATATATATATATGTATATGTATATATGTATATATATATATATATATGTATATATATATACATATATGTATATATATATATATATACATATATACATATACATATATATACATATATATATGCATATATATATATATATACATATATATATATATACATACATATATATATATATATATATATACATACATATATATATATATATATATATACATATATATATATATATAGGGATGTTTTAATAATTTTTCATAGGTCATACATGACCATATAAGGGTCAAATGTAGTTTAATATATTTTTCAAGATTTTTCAATTTCTATAAATAGTATATTTTTGTTTCTAGCCATGCCAACTCATCACAAGCCACATCAATACCTACATCACTTTCCATATCACATGCACAATTATTACCAACTAACCACTACCACCTCATCACATGAATAATTACTATGAATAGTGACTATGAATACTAGTTGGTGAATAGTGTCCTAACTTGTCAAGGTTGAGATACCTCAATTCTCAATAGAACCATGTACAATCCAGATTATGATAACATGGAAATGAATGATAACTTTTTTCAAGAACTATATGATGATGATGTAGTTTTTGAGATAGATTTACATCCTCCTTAAACTATTCAATATGTTGAATAAATTCAAGATCTAGTATCACACTACTTGGTTAATACACCTCCCTTTTTAGGGTAAGACTAAGAGAAAATAACCAATATATCTCTAGTATGCCATTGGTTGTTGAAAAAATTCCAATTCTAACCATATTATGTAGCCATGCCATCGGTATGTGAACCATACTTCTTAGATCATCACTTGATTGAAAAAAAGGATGATGTTTTAGTCAGAGCCATGGAGGTAAGGGCTAAATTTCTAGTAGATTTCCCCCATAAAAACCCACCTAGTCTAGTCAGAGTGCCAAGAAATGTAACTTACACCCAAATTAAGAAACAAACCTATAATAGTTATCCTAAAGTGTTCATGATGGTTTCATACCAAGATGCAAATATGCTTGCAAGAGGAAATCTCCCCATGGAGGACCATTTTTCATAAATGCAACAAGCGTATCAAACCTATCTAAACCTAGCACAAAATTTCAATTCCATGGCCATATTGAATTATCATCTCATAGAGATAAATCCTTCAACAAGAGTACTAGTTGATTTGATAGGTCAAGCTAATATCAGTATAGACCCATTTACATAAATTACTTTGATAGGGGACATGTACAATGTCCCATTTATTGAAGAAGTGACTATGGATTTCACTCAAGACAATATACAAAATACAGTGGATAATACACAAGTGTATTATAATCTTGGCCAAGGTGAGGTAAATTCACCAATAAATAACCCTCAACAAGTGAATCCAGTCAATACCACGAGTGGTTCAAAATAATAAGAGGAAATATTTCCTACTTCCCAATCACAAAAGGTTACTCCCAATTCTCAACTAGTTGCTTCTTTAAGCACATAAAAACAAGGAATAAATAATCAAGAGTTGACCAATGTTTTGATTCAACAATAAGTGAAGAATGTTATCCCACCTCAACATTTGATGGATAATATTCCATGATGGTAGGAATAGTCTAATTTACCACCAAAATAGAGGTAGAACACAATGCCACCTCAATAGGGGAAATAAATGTTCCATCTCAATAAGTAGTGACAAACATACATCAACAGTTATAGGGAAATGTTCCTATACAATCATAAATGTTGTCTAATTAAAAAGATATTTCTAGTGGTAAAATACAAATTCCAAACACCCAACAAAAATATAGTTCACAACAATAAGTGTTTACACAATAAATAGGTACCAATGTCCAACATGTACCTATTAGGTAGCCATTACCTTTTACTCACTAAGTGCCACAAAATCAAAGACAGGGCCTTGTTCAATAATAAGTTCCCTTTATCCATCCAGGTTTGACTAGTAAGCCAAAAGTCCTTACTCAACCTCAATAGGCACATTAGGTTTCATAAAGTCATATCCTTCCATTGTAAACCCAATTCCCTTAGGCCCAAGGCCATATATTGAATCCAAACTAGAATACTTAACAATGCTTGCAATGTTAATAGCTACATCCCAATCTACATATGCATATTCTTGGTTGATTCACCCATCAAACCAAGATCCCACAACATTATATACCTCTATTATACCCAAGTCAATACAATACACCTTTTTCCACCTAACCACATCCGTAACCAAATGTAACATTAAGTTTATTGGCCCAAGAACTGCAATAAATATAGGATGTGATTGCCTCCATTTAGAAAAGAAAACAAACCAATAAATTCAAATTATATGAGATATGTTCATACCATTTTAACACGGAGTATCTTCAGATACCATTTCCTCTAGGTTATGAACCACCAAAATTCGATAAGTACAAGGGTAAAGGAGACCCTAAGGCCCATCTAACAGAGTTATTTATCACTTGCCATTTAGTAACTCATAGTGATATCTACCTACTCTTTTTGTTTCCTTAAAATCTAGCTAGATAGATTTTGGAGTGGTTCCTCAAGTTGTCAAAATATTTAGTATCTAATTTTGATGATATCTTAGACAAGTTTGTGCAACATTTATCCTACAATCTAAAACATGAGATTTCATTAGTAGATTTGACATAGGTTAATAAAAAAATTGGTGAGAGATTCATAATATACTTATAGATATGGAGAGCACTTGCTAGTCACTTCACCCATAACTTACCAAATACAAAATTGGCCACTATGTTTATAAAAATTTGCACAATGAGATATCTTATAATCTAGAGCTTTAGTGTGTGAAAACATTTAAAGATATTATTGAGAAATATTTACATATTGAAAAGGCCCTTTTTAAAAAAGGTATTATCAAGTTGACCTCCTCAAACTAGAATCAGAACTAAAACCAAAATGCATGCCCAAGTCATAACCCTAACACCATCCAAGTGAAAGTGTATGCACCAAATCAAGCTAACAATTATGAAAAAAAAAATCCACAAAAAGAATATTATTGGTAATTGAGTAACTAAGTTGTGCCATGTTCAAATGGTGAAAATACAACCTGTTCAACCAATGCCATAAATGCAACTTATTCCTAATTAGTAGCCTATCCAACAAATGTAGCCTATACTTCAGCCTAGACTAACTCCTCAAATGCCAAAAAAACCTTTACAAACCCCTTATCCAAGAATAATGTCACTCTTAGAGTCTTAAAAAACCTTGGTGTACCCATTGAAGTAGTGTTTTGTAAACTAGTTGTGACTAATATGATTAGTTTGTCAATTCTCAAACACTATCATAAGGGTATACTATACTCAAACTAGTATAGAAAGCATGGTTTATTTTAATGTCATCATGTTCATGGGAATTTCATATTCCATTGTGTGTATTTGAAGCACCTAATAAAAAATATGTTGTAAAATAGGGAAATATAGTTGGATAATAGAGCATCTACCAAAATCCTTTTCCATAGCACAATAATGCCAATCGACAATAGAAACAATAAAATATGACATAAATAATAACAGCAAAAACAACAACAGTATCAAAAACATCTTCAACAATAGTAATAATATCAATATCAATAATAGCATCAACTAAATGGGAGGAACAAAGTCCAAAATGATCCTAAAAACTAATAGACTTACCATGCAATTGCACATGATGACAATAAATTTATAGGTCATATTATAGGTGGGAATATTTATAACATTACCATTAATCATATACCACTTTCCAATAGACTAGTATCATTACCTAATAATACCAATCAATCTACCTATTCTACTGATCCTTCCTTGACCTATGACTATATTCAAGTGCAACATCAACCAAGGTTTACAATTTTAGGACCATATGTTGATAAATCTTTGTTTTCATATGACCACAACCAAGTGTACCAACAATTAATAATTATTCTCTCTATACCACATACATCATTTTCTAGTAGTAATGGTCATGTATCCAATCTATATTATGCAATCACAACTTAGTAGTCTAAGATTACCATCCCAGGCCCACAACCTCTTGCCAATGAACCAATATAACCCACTATGTTGGATAGGAGTAATCCAAATACCACTATTAAGGAAAATACATATGAAATTGTGGAATAACTCTCAAATACACTTAAAAAATCTTGATTTTATATTTGTTGTGCATATTTATTGTCCACAATAATATTTTAATAGAACTCTTAGGCCAATCCTAAGTTACAAATGACATAATCCTAAACAAAATCCAAGCTTTGGTTGGACATATAGCCCCAAGACAACATTTGACCTTTGAAAAAAGTGATATGTCATCCTTTGGACCTCTACAAAATAACCTATTCTACATTTAAGTTGTCATCACATTGCACAAATTCAAACATATCCTCATAAATAATGGATTAGGCCTAAATATTGTGTCTTTGAAGCTCATCAAATATCTGGGATATATAGTAGTCAACCTACAACTAGAAACTATTACTATAAAATATTATGTCAATGAAGAATGGGAATCATAAGGAACTATAAGCTTGCTAGTGATCATTGGAGCTTTAACCCATGATACACTTTGTCATGTTTAAGACCTAGACCTATCATATAATTTACTTATGGTCAGACCATGGATACATGAAATTTGTGTGCTCTCTTTGTCATTGCACCAATGTATCAAGTTTCCTAACTTAAAGATGGAAGTAACTATCCAAGGAAATTTACAACCATATAAACATTTCAAGCATTTAGAGGTAGAATATAAGAGTTACAACTACCACTTTAGCCTAGACCTAGTACCTAATAAGGATAAAGACAAAGAGATACTTACCAAATTGTTAGATACCAATTATATAGACCTTGATAGCATTGCCTCATATGAGAACCTCTTATTGAAATGTGTGATCATTTCACCATTTTAGATAATGGTTCAAAGATTATTTGACTCATGACACATTCCATATTTCCAAGATTCTAGATAACCCCAAGTCCTATGGGAGACCTAAATCTAAACTAGCTTGCATAAAATGGTGATGAAAGGGAAAAGGCAAGCTTCATAATCGATCACCTATTATTTTCACATCAACCACTAGTCAAGAAAAGTACCTGCTAGCCAATGATGATTCTTGGTGTTATAATGTCAAACTGGCTAAATTATACTATAGTCCAAAGTATCACATCCCTAACAAGATCTTAGATAACTAAGCTTACGAAGGTGGAGGCTTGGGGTTAGACCAATAGGGTACCCTTGAATCCATTTATATGATCAGATATAAAGGAACCTATGGTCTTAGATTTAAACCACCTTTGAGATACCCCATGTATCTTATTCATGTTACAATACTAAGGACTAGTGATGATGATGATGTTAATAGTGAAGTAAAGTTTAATAATAGCATTTATGAAGACCTTGCCAGTTCTAACCTATTTGACCCTTATATCATGTGTACCATTACAATAATAATTTGATATTACACACTTCCCCTTTATCATCCTCACCTTATAGACTAGGAGTAACAATAATCCATAATTCCTATATATGAGTTTGAGAATGATGAGGCTTTTTGTGATTTTTTAGGCTTAAGAGACAATGTTCCATTAGGAGACCACAAACAGAGATTTTTTATCAAACTAAATCCTACAACCTATTTTGGAGAGTAGGTGAACACATTTAGCCAAAAAATGAAAGGATAAAGCATTGAGGTCACAAAGTGAAAACCTATTTTAGGAACTTTTGACTGAGGGTAAAAGTAACTAGAAAGGCTAGTGTTTTGTTGAAAACCTATTTCAAGCACTGCTAGATGGGGGTGTTCACCTTTCCTCAAATGAAGCTCAAGAAACCACTATTAATGAACCTAATTTTGGGTCTACATTAAAGATAGATGAACAACATGCATTTGATAAAATAGTATGAGAATGTCCTACAACATTTGTAACATGGCCATTACTACCATTAGGCGATTCAAATTCATCCTACTTGGGAGAGCTTGAAGAACCAGTCTAACTAAAAGATTTTACCATTGTAGGATAATCAGCATCCTTGAAAACCATTATATAATATGGCTCGACCCTCCTAGTATAATATACTATAGAAGTTAAAATTAGTACTCCAAATGAATTGAAGTCGATCAAATTAGGTACATCCCTCACAAAGGAGGAACGTAAAGTTTTCACATTGCTTTTGAGGGAGTTTTTTGACATTTTACTTGGGCCTATTCAGACATTCTAAGTTTGGACCCTACCTTGGTTGTATACCACCTTGTTGTGCATCATGATACCAAGCCTATAAAGTATAAATTATGTAAGATGCATCCTCATATTGTTGTCTTAGTTAATAAAAAGTTGAAAAAACTCTTAGAAGCGAATGCATTAGATCAATTGACTATTCAGAGTGGATCTCAAACATTATGTCTATCATTAAAAATCTAGAAGGGATTATAATTTTCACTAATTTTAGAGACATTAACAAGGCCTGCCCCAAAGATGACTCTCTTTTGCTAAATATTGACATGATAGTTGAATCCATAACTAGGTATAAAATATTGTCTCTCATGGATGGATTTTAAGAATATAATCAAATAGGATTTCACCAAAATACCAACACAAGACCATTTTCACCACTTCTTGGGAAAATTTTGATATTAAGTTATGTAGTTCATCCTAAAAAATATTTGGGAGACATATCAAAAAGATATGACCATCATATTATTGAAAACTATGTCGATGACATATTGAATAAATCAAAGACCCTTTTAGACCATTTAGTCATGCTACAAAGGATATTTGAAAATATTCATGAGTACAAGGCTTGCCTTAATATAAATAAGTGAATATTTGGTGTCACTTTAGGAAAATTATTAGGTTTAATTAACTATCTCTAAGGTATTAAAGTTGATCCTACCAAAGTACAAGCCATTACCGAGATGCACCACCTTCCACTTTGAAGTAGATCCATAGTTTTTAGGGTAAAATATAGTCTAACAAACACTTAATTTCATAATTGGCCAATAAATTCCATCACTTCACTCATTTATTAAAGAAAGGTGTTACATTTCTTTGGGAAATAATTTTATAAATTCTTTTAGCATCTAAATAAATATCTTACCAATCCACCAATTTTGTTACCACCAATGATAAGAAGGCCATTCCTACTATACATATCTACCACTAACAAAGCCTTGAGGGAAGTTTTAGCTCAATATGATGAAAATGGAAAAGAGTGTGTTGTGCACCATCTAAGATATACATTGGTCATGTATGAACATAATTATATACCAATAGAAAAATCTTGTTTATCTATGGTCTTTATAGCCTAGAATTTATGTCATTACATGCTTAACAACAAGACCATAGTTATTTTAAAATTAGATCCACTCAAGTATCTACTATCAAATATATATTTAAAATGTCACATGGGTAAATAGATCATGTTGCTGAGTGAGTTTGAGATTGAATCTATCAACCATAAGGCCAAAAAGGGATAAGTACTTACAGACTAGCTTGTTAAAGCTCCCCTATCAGATGTTGAACCACTCATGTTTACATTCATAGATAATTACATCATGACCATCATAGAAAAACCTCCCAAGGATCATCTCTAGAAGCTTTATTTTGATGGGTCATTGACTTATCATGGATCAATAGCAGGCCTATTATTTGTTACACCACAACATTATCTCATTCCAAAATCATTTCGTATTAGCTTTCCTTATAAAAATAACATGGATGGACACAAAACACTCATTACAAGGATTAATCAAGTAATATGATGGAATATTAAAATTCTCATGATTTAAGGTGATTCATAGTTAATCATCAATTATGTTACATACAACTTTCAGACCAAACATGATAGGTTGGTATCATACAAGGCCATGGTGGACATTTTCAAACAATAGATTTCTCATATATAATTTAAACACATACCTTATGCTAATAGCATGAAAACTAATGCCATGTCTACCACTATTTCTTTGATATATAGCACAAACAAGGAAAAATATTATCAATTCCTCATTGAACATCTTATAATGCCTACTCATAAACATTTGATAGTCTCAGTGTCTATGATATTGTTGGTCTTAGTTATATTTGGTATTAAGACATATAACCACATTCACTATCACATAATGCTACCAAACATATAATTTAAACAATAAAAAGCCTTTACCCACCAATCCTCTCACTATAGCTTACTTGGACCAACCCTTTATTGCAAAAGTTTTGATAGAACTCTACTTTGTTGTTTAAATTCATCAAAATCTACATTAGTATTGTGGGAAGTTCATGGAGTATTGGATCCCACACCACTAGGGCCATCCTTATAAAAATTTTCATATGTACCAGTTACTTTTGGCCAATAATGGAAGTAGATGCAACTTCTTATGTCAAAAGGTGTGAAAAATGTCAAACACATGAAATTTTGATTCATGATTTGGATAAAATACTCAAACCAATGCTTACACTATGGATATTTTCAACATGGATACTTAATCTCATTGGGAATATTAACCTCATCTGATGGCCATACACACATCCTTATCACAATCAAGTATTTCACTAAGTGGGTTGAAGTTATACCCCTCACTTACATGACTAGAAAATAAATTTCCAAATTCATCTTAAACCATCTCATCTGACATTATGGTATCCCAGCTGACATTATATGTGATAATAGAATATCATTTAAAAATAAGGATGTCAAATCACTCTATGCTAAATATAACACCACTTAACATTTTTGACTAAATATTACCCATAAGGTAATGGCCAAGTAGAGGCATCTAATAAGACCATTGCCAACATCCTTAAAATGATTGTTAATGATATTGGTCATGATTGTAATTTTCATGTCTTTTATTCCCTCTCAGCATACCATAATAATTACCACACTCCAATAAGAGCCACACCCTATTCCATTATATATGGCACTAAAGCCATTCTTCTCATTGATGTCAAGTTGCCTTCTATGGGCATCTCATTGAAACACATGCTTGATGATGAAGATTATAGAGTTTTTCACCTATAGGATCTAGAGTTATTAGATGAAAAGCACATGGATATTGTAAACAACCTTCAAGATTATTAGAACTGGTAATGTGGTCAATATAACCAATGGGTCAGACACAAAGAGTTCACTATTAGTAATTGTGTCCTCAAATAAAACTAGAAGAACACCATGATTGAGAAAAATAAGAAAGGAAAGTTCAAGACCGATCATTTAGGCCCCTATGTTAGTATTTCCAACAATGGATCTAGAGAATACATGCTCATTACACCTGATAGAGATGAACTTGATGAGTCCATGAACATAATACACCTCAAGTGTTATTTCACTCGAGAGACCTGAGTTATGTTGGAATCAATATGAATGAGAATGGGGGTGAATCAATGTCTTTATAAAATTTTACATTCACTTAAATATATCTTCTAATCATTCATAAAGCAACATCATCATATGAGTAATAACAACTAGTCTAGCAACATAGTAATGGGAATATACACAAAAAAAGTATGAACAGATCATATAAATAAGAAACCCTCATGGGGAATAAAACCCACTAACCATACATTGGACATCTAGTCCTATAAATTAATGAAACAAATTTATTTTAGAACCTACTCAACTTGGAGTACCAACCCTAGTCTATCAAGCACCAACTTGATAGAGTCTTTAGTAAACACCCACTTGTAAGGAAGCACCAAATCCCTTAGTTAACCAACACTAACTCATCCACCTCTTAACCAAGCAGCCACTCATCCAAGTAGAATTTTTCCTTCCATATTTATCCTTGTTTAAATATTCAATAGATTATGGTCCTCTTCTTCAACTCTTTGCACACTTCTATTCCTCTCAAACTGGTCTCTAGCCTTCATCGCTCAACTAGCCATCTTTTTGACTTGATTAGGTCATATAACCTTGATCCTTATATTCATACCTTATATTATATATTTGTGACACCCATATGATGGTCCACATGACCTCCTTCTCCTCTTTTCTCTCTTTTTTTCCCACTTCCTTGTCTTCCTTACCAATTAGGCCTAAGTAGTCTTGCTCTTATACAAGTCACTTGATCTCACACACTTTGGTATTGACACTTGTATAGTTGGATTACACTTAAAATAGGTATTATAACACATTTAAAACATGAATAAAATAATACATTAGGTCAGTCATAGCATATAAAACCAAAACCTCTTTTAGGGCTTAAGGAGACCAAATCTTATTAGGCCTTCATTAGAGCATGTTACATTGCATCTTTATTGAAATGATTAAAAAATACAAATACATAAGTAAAACATCATATTAAACTCAAATATACCATATAAAACTTTAGTTTAGGTCAAAAGCACCTTTTAGATCCAACCACCACTTGAACCCCTTCTCAAAAAACTATTCACAATAGGCCTATGCATACACATAAAATTTGTTTTGCATAACTAAAGCATAAACACTATTTTTATTAAAAAAAGGGGAAAAAATAACATATTAAAAAAAATAATGACCTTAGGGTCAAAAAAACTTCATTATATGCTTCAACTCAAGGTATACAGGCTCAAACACTTCCCTACAAGTAGCCCACTTAGAAATGCCAACTAGCCTCAAAACAAAGTCATGAAAACTTAAAGTTATTACATATAAAATAAAATACTCAATACATTATAATGAATTAATATGATATTAAAACATACTTATAAAAATATTAAACAAAATATCATAAGATCTAATGTGAACTATTTATCTTTCCAGACCAATTTGTTGACCTTCTCTCTCATAGTCCTTAATTAGCTAGACAAGCCATTTTAGATTCATTGGTTCAAAATTTTACAATAAATTACAAGATTATTAAAATAATTTATATTTCATATATGTACCAATAAAAATAACCATATTCATTATACACTTCAATTCATAAGGTAAGGCATCAAACTCATCATTGTCCCTTATTCACTCAGAATTGCTAGTTTTCTTTAAAGACCAACCATGGTGACTTTGAATTCCAAAACTTATGTAGACACATTAAAAGAATCATGATGTATAAATATTATCCTTATATATATTTAAACATATAAAAACATAAAAACACTAAGGTATAATTGCTAATATTAGATATATAGAATAATATCTGGACCTCTCTCCTCATAGGCACATTAGAACTAGATAAGTCAACTTCTGATCAACATTTTGTCAGATATAATGATATCCAAATGTTATATCCAATATTAAAATGTATTATATGTAGATAAAAACATCTCCATGTAATTTAATGCATCCTTAATCCATGATAATACATCACTAATTAACTTCTCACTTTTGCTTGGTTTTCTCACTATATGCATCATTAGGTATATTAGTGATAGGTTAACTTTTATGATCATTTAAAAATATGTTATGGATATAACCTACTAAAAAACCACCATGTACATCAAATAAAATTCTCAACATTTATCCTCCATTCATTTATCAAATTAGACTTGGTCAACTTTAACTGCTACAAAAAATTCCTAAGAAATAAGGCCTTTTCTTTAGGGTCTGCTCACTCACCTGAGAAAAAAATCACACTTAGAGGTGCTTTTGATATTTTAATACATGATAAAATCACTTATATATGCATTTAATACAATTTTGGGCTGTTTTGAACAATATCTTTCACAATGGGTCATTGTTAGGGTTCTTTGAGGGTTTAAACCATCTTCTAGTCTTAATGATGATTCAAAAAGCTTAGAGCCTTATTCCATAAAATAATTCTTAGAAATTTGATCTGGGACACTTACACATATACCATTAATATATTATGTCTTCATGTAGATACTACACATGACAGTTAACACGTGAAAAAACCTTCTAGAGTAGACAACTCTTTATCTTGTGCACTTGAGAGACCTTAAAATACTTTTTCATGCCTTAAAATTTTAATCATGACCTAAAACCTCATACATATGTTTAAAAAAAAATTAATTACACTTTTCAATTCTCACCTATTCACAAATTTCTTGGAAACTAATCTTGATACCTCATTAGGCCATGCTCTCACCATCTTGTTTTATTACACTCGAGTCTTCACTCCTCATTAGGTCTTGAACTAACCTTCAAACCTCTTTCCATGTGATCTTGACCTCACTTACATGCTAACACAACATATCACATTATCAAACAATGTCAAACATCCTTAATATGCTTTGACAACATCACATAACACCTTATTAGGTTAGGTAGGGTCTAGAACTAATCTAGTTATAAAATTGGGCTTAAGGTCTTAATCTTATTAGATAACATTGCAACTCTCCTAAGTAAACCAATACATTATATGCATGTTAAATCAACCTTATACATAATCTTATGTCTCTATGCATCCATCTCTCTAGGACACTATGCTCAAACCTCCTCACTAGGACTTTACATGCCATAATTAGTGTTAGGTTACTCAAGTATTTGGCCTTCACAACTATTTTCATGATCTTAACACCTCATTGTCATTCCATAAAAAAATTCACCATGATAAAAAACTTACATAAATATTATTACATTCTTAATACCACTCATTTCACCAAGCAACCAAGACCATACCTTCATACGTAGTCTCTGTTGACCAATTTTGCCCAACAAGCAAAATTTTTGGTCACCTTCCCCTGCTATTCAATGCCAGTCATCTTCAGGTTGCACAAGTTTAATGAGTTCGATTCATGGCCTGGTTCAAGTGGTTCAATGACATTTGGTTCAAAGGTTCATCTTCAAGTTTAACATCTCGATTCACCAAGCATTGAATTGTTGAACCATTTTTGGTTTAATGGCTTGGTTCAACGAACATGGTTCAAAGCAGATGGTTCAATATTTTGGTTCAATGTGGTAGTTCAATTAGCAAAGGAAGTTCATCAATGCTCAATGGTTGAACCATTAAATTATTGAACCATTTTTGGTTCAATGGGCTTGGTTTGACGGGCTTGGTTCAGAGGAAGAAGTTCATCGGCCTTGGTTCACTAGTCCATCAGCATGCATTGGTTGAACCGTTGAACCATTTTTTGTTCAACAACATGGTTCAAGGGTATGCCCTTAGCTGAGGGGCAGTCCAAAAAATTTGAGTACCCTTCTGAAGGGCAGGCGTTTCAAAAGGAAAAAATTATTTAAGTCTAAAATTTGTCTAAGTTCAAATTGTCAAGCCCTGAATTCCTTCAGACTTTTTGCCTGAAGGAATTCAGGCGCAGTCAAAATACAAAGCAAAGGGCTGGGTAGAATTTCCGTAGAATTTTTGTCCATAGGAAAATGTCTGTGGACAAAATTCCATGGAAAATACACAAAGCAAGCAACCCAAGAAAATTGTCCATGGGAGCCCAAGAAAAGTCAAGGTAAGCAAAGGACCCCGAGGGGCAGGTGCCCTTATGGGGGACTCTCAGCCAAGTGCAAAGGGTCACCTTACCTTTAGGAAGGTGATAGAGATAGAGAAAGATGCCCATAAAGGAAAGTAAAGAAGTGCCTGAAAATCCAATGAAAGCCCGACTGACGTTGTGACAGAGATGGTGACGTCCCAAAGGACGTAAAAATTAGCAAAGCAAAGTAGCCATTTGCCTTCAAACGAAAGAGTACTAACTAGGAGCCCATAATGCAGTGACCCACTAGAATGTTTGATCCCAAGGGCTGAAGTAGCCAGATAGAGACAAAATTGAGAAAATACAAGGAGACAAGCATGAAATGAGCAAGCAGTTAGTCCAAGTGGTGCCAATTGGAGAAGTGACCCCAGCAGGTGAAATAGTTCCTGCAAATTGATCATGAGAGGATGCAAATAACTATTAAAGTAACTAGTTTTATCCATTTTACATTTAATGAGTGGACAAACCATGTATTGACCTTGAAAATGTAGATTTTGAGCAGATAAAACAAATAACTCATTAATGTTTTGAGTGACTTGTTCTTCCCATGAAGGGATGCGTATGCTACTTGTAAAAACAAGGAGCACCAAATGGGCCTCCTTGCTTCTCATATATATTGAAAACTTGTCATTTGTAAAAGAAGCTTCCACATTTTACAAGGTGCAGCCCTACTAAAATTTCCACCTGAATCTATAAACGTAATTTTCACCTCTTCTTGGATAGATATTTTGTGTATGTCCTGAGTGTTAATTTGTGTTTAGTGATTGTCTTTTAATGCTCTCACAGGTTCAACACCAACACACCAGTTATCTACAAGGTGCCATTTTTGCAGGTGACAGGAGAAGAGTAATATTTGAGAAGTGCAAAATAGAGGAGATTACTTATAGTGTGCATTTTATAGCACCTTGGTGAAGTCTCTATTTTTTTGTATTTTCCATTAAATCCTCCCTACCATTTTCTAGCAGCCTAGTCCTTCTGCCAAGTGTGAAGTGTATGTATGCATTTATCTGATTTCAAGAGTGGATGTGTGAAGGTTGACTTTATTTTAGTGCATCACCTCTTTAGAATAGTTTATTTTCCTGCATCTTTCTCCCTTTTCACCTCCCCCAATTATATATATATATATATATATATATATATATATGTATGTATGTATGTATGTATGTATTTGCACTTGCTGGTACAAACATGATGCATCAAAGGGAGCTAGCCCTTATCTAGAGACTCTCCCCTCTAGCTTCACTAGTCCCACAGGTGAGAGGGGAGTTTCCATGTTGTGAGGAGAAGGCAGGAGCTCAACTTCCTGCCAAGGGGTGCAATTTTCCTGCATCAACAATTTTTGCATGCCCAATGGGACCTAGTTTGACAACTCAGTAAGGTTTCAGGATTGATGTTGGTCTTGTTATAGCAAATCAAAGTTTTCAGTATCTGGTGACTTTGAGTTAAATTTGCTAGTTAAGCAACCTGGTGCCATCAGAAACCATTTCTTGTATGTATATTTCCTTTGCTCAAAATCATGGGTTTGGTTTTCCTTCATGTGATTTTGATCAGACTCAAAAAATTTAGAGAATCACCTCAAGTATCTCTCCTAGTTGCCCTGCAACTATAAAGGAGATGGTGATAGAATTGGAGATTAACAATCTGGAAGAGCAGTATAGATATCAGCATGAGCTGATTTATAAAGAGGACCATTTATTTAGGCAAGCTTAGCCCTTGTAACCCATGAAAGAGGAGGTAGCAAAATGGAGAAATCCATCTATGAGTGGCAGTCAGCCTTGTGTGCCCCCTCTTATTCTAAAAAGAGCCCCCTCTTTTACACCAAATCCTTTCTATCAAATTGCACTTGCTCACTCCAGCTCATCAAATACATTCGCTCTCAATTTTGTGTGCTTGGATTTTCAACACTAGAAGACATCATAATAGCCTCCCATGGAGATGAATCTTCTAAACTCCTTAGATTGTGAATTTTCCTTTAAGGGGAATACCAACCAGTGCATCCCTCTTCTAAAGACTCCTCTAGCACACCAACAGTCTCTTCCTTGAATTCCCCAACCTCCCCAAGTCCATTAGCATGATGCACAGATTCTGAGTTGGAAAGAGGAATGCCAGGGACCAGCTCAGAGATTTGAAGAGGATAATGTTGGTGACCTCCAAGAAAGACTCTTTCAAGATAATCTAGCCAAGCAAATTGAATATTTAGAGGCTAGGATGAAGCTGCTTCTTGAAAGAGAGTTAAAATTTCTAGACCTTGCAGAGGAGCCCCAGGACCTTGGACAAAACAAAGTTGTTGCATGTTCACATGAGAAAAATTCCAATTTCAAAATCCTAAATTGGGAAAGAACAATAGAATCATGGGGCACCAAGGAGGAGAAGAAAGGTTTTTCTCAAAACCTTGAAGAAGTTGAGGCTGCTGCTGCTGATGATGATGTTGGAGACCTCCAAGAAAGGCTTTTCCAAGAAGATCTAGCTAGGAGAATTGCAGAGTTGGAGTCCAAAAGAAATTTCCTCAGCCAATGTGTGATGGATGGCTCAGACCAAATAGCACATTCCATGTCTGAACACACCCCACCTACACATTTTGAAGAGAGTTATTAGGCTGTACCTAAAATTGATGAAGTGCTGATCAAATGGAAGGAGGAGAATCATTCGATTCTAGCTCAAAGACTACCTCCTCCTCCACATGTTTTCTCCACTTCACCTCATCTCAAGGAAGAACCTGTTATGCAAGAGGCAAGTGAGGAGCAAAAAATCCATGCTACAGTTCTTCAAGAGGCTATCATGAGTGACAACAAAGGTGGAATCATCATTGATGCTCCTTGTGAAGATCTTATCAGTAATGGAGAAGATGCAGGTCTTGCATATATGCAGATGTTCCAGCAATACAAGGAGGAACAAAAGCATGGTGAGCTCTCTTCCCCTCTATTTGATGGACTTCCTTGTTTTTTTGATGATGAGGATGACTACACTGAAGAGCCTAAGTTGGAGGAGGATTAGGAGGATATTTTTGAAAATCTAGAGGACCTAATCTTTGAGGAGGAAAAAGAGAGGTTTGTCTTCTTGGAGGAATGCCTTGAAGAAGAGAGCATTAAATAGAGAGGTGATGTTCTGTGGGATGAGCAATCATTTTGTGTGTCCATTTCAGACATCACCATAGTCACCCTTTTTCAAGAAGTCCAAAAGGAAGCAAAGGAAGAGTCTGACGAAGTATTCAACGAGGTAAAAGGAAACAAATCAGACCATGATACATTGTAGAAGGAATGTGTAGATCAAAGGGCTTTTGGTGATGAGCCAACATCCATTGATTTCTTGGTGAAGAGAACCAATATGAAGGATCATCATTGAATAAGATTCTAAGGACAAGCAAAGTACATATATGTTGAAAGCATGTTCAATTTGGATCCACTGAGATACAAGCCAACTCAGGTGATGGGCAAGAGGAGTAGGTCACCAAATCTCCTTCGCATTCAGCTACTTGCCTACCACCATAAGTCCTTTTGCCAGGAAGGGGACTTAAGAAAATTTCCCTTCAATCTAGGAGGGAGGCAAGAATACCTAGATAGTTGTATATAGTAGCTTGTTTTTAGTTCTTTTCCTACTTTCCCTAAGTGTAGTTTGCACAAGTAGTGTTTTTTAGCCTTGTGTGTTTCCCTTTGCGTGTGGGGTAAAAGATTCATGATTGATTCTCAAATATTTAGGGCTGTTGCTATCTCTTTCATAGTTTCATCTGACTCTGTGCCTAATGGACTGCAAGGCAACTGGGTTCTAAGCATAGCAGGCATGCTTCCCCTGTGAGTTGCCAATTTGTTGACCAATTTTGCCCAATAGGCAAAATTTTGGTCACCTTCTTCCCCTGCTATTCAATGCTAGTCATCTTTAGGTTGCACAAGTTCAATGAGTTCAATTCATGGCCTAGTTTAAGTGGTTCAGTGACCTTTGGTTCAAAGTTTCATCTTCAAGTTCAACATCTCGATTCACCAAGCGTTGAACTATTGAACCATTTTTGGTTCAACAGCTTGGTTCAACAAACATGGTTCAAAATGGATGGTTCAATATTTTGGTTCAACGTGGCAGTTCAATCAGTAAAGGAAGTTCATTAGCGTTTAATGGTTGAACCATTAAACTATTGAACCATTTTTGGTTCAACAGGCTTGGTTCAGAGCAAGAAGTTCATCGGCCTTGGTTCACTAGTCCATCGATGTGCATTGGTTGAACCCTTAAACTGTTGAACCATTTTTTGTTCAATGGCTTGGTTCAAGGGTATGCCCTTAGCTGAAGGGCAGTCTAAAAAAGTTTAGTACCCTTTTGAAGGGCAGGTGCTTCAAAAGGAAAAGATCGGGAAAGTCTAAAATTTGTCTAAGTTCAAATTGTCAAGCCCCAAATTCCTTCAGACTTTTTACTCGAAGGAATTCCTTCAGACAAAAATTATAAAGGAATTCAGGCACAGTCAAAATACAAAGCAAAGGACCAGGTATAATTTCTGTGAACTTTTTATCTATGGGAAAATGTCCACAGACAAAAGTCTGTGGAAAATACACAAAGCAAACAACCTGGGAAAATTGTCTGTGGGATCCCAAGACAAGTCAAGGCAAGCAAAGGACCCACCGAAGGACCCCGAAGGGTAGGTGCCCTTGCAGGGGACTCTTGGCCAAGTGCAAAGGGTCACCTTCCCTTCGGAAAGGTGATAGAGATAGACAAAGATGCCTATGAAGGAAAGAAAATAAGTGCCTGAAAAGCCAATGAAAGCCTGACTGACATTGTGATGGAGACGGTGATGTCCTCGAGGATGTCAAAATTAGCAAAGTGAAGTAGTTGTTTGCCTTCAAATGAAAGAGTGCTAACTAGGAGCCCAGAATGTAGCAACCCACTAGAATGTTTGCTCCCAAGGGCCGAAGGAGCCAAATAGAGACAAATTTGAGAAAAGACAAGGAGACAAGCATGAAATGAGAAAGCAGTTAGTCCAAGTGGCACCAATTGGAGAAGTGACCCCAGTAGGTGAAATAGTTCCTACGAATTGATCATGAGAGGATGCAAATAGCTAGTAAAGCAACTGATTTTCTCCATTTTACATTTAATGAGTGGACAAACCATGTATTGACCTTGAAAATGTAGATTTCAAGCAGACAAAATGAACAACTCATTAATGTTTTGAGCAACTTGTTCTTCCCATGAAGGGACGCGTATGCCACTTGTAAAAACAAGGAGTGCCAAATGGGCCTCCTTGCTTCTCATATATATTGTGAACTTGTCATTTTTAAAAGAAGCTTCCACATTTTACAAGGCCACAGCCTTGCTAAAATTTCCACCTAAATCTATAAACGTAGTTTTTACCTCTTCTTGGATAGATATTCTATGTATGTCTTGAGTGTTAATTTGTGTTTAGTCATTGTCTTTTGATGCTCTCACAGGTTCAACACCAACACACCAGTTATCTTCAAGGTGCCATTTTTGCAACTAATAAGAGAAGAGCAGTATTTGAGAAGTGCAAAAGAGAGGAGATTACTTACAGTGTGCATTTTACAACACCTTGGTGAAGTCTCTATTTTTTTGTATTTTCCATTAAAGCCTCCCTGCCAATTTCTAGCAGCCTGGTCCTTCTATCAAGTGTGAAGTGTATGTATGCATTTGTCTGATTTCAAGATTGGATGTGTGAAGGTCAACTTTATTTTGGTGCATCACCTCTTTAGAGTAGTTTGTTTTCCTACATCTTTCTCCCTTTTCACCCCCATAATATATATATATATATATATATATATATATATATATATATATATATATATATATATATATATTTGTGTGTGTGTATTTGCACTTGCTAGAACAAACATGATGCATCAAAGGGAGCTAGCCCTTATCTAGAGACTCTCCCCTCCAGCTTCGCCAATCCCACAGGCAAGAGGGGAGTTTCCACGTTGTGAGGAGAAGGTAGGAGCTCGACTTCCTACCAAAGGGTGCAATTTTCCTATGTCAACAGTCTCTTCATACCATGACTAAGCCATGACAAGATTCTTTAAGCTCTTGATACTTGACATAAGGATCTGATTCTCAATAAATTTTCCTCAAATACCTACCTTTAAACACTTATAAATAATTATACATATAACTCTTAATCCCATATAATTCCAAACAACTTCTCATATGTCTGGGCTCACTCACTTTACCATGCTACATGCACATACCTTCTGACAAGGTCTAGATAGGGTTTTGTAAGATATCTTGATGCCTTAAATTACTCCTTACACATCATGACCTTAAAAAAAAAAAAACGAAGTAGATATGACACAATTGGACCTATGCCTTTTTCTCTTATGGCAATCACTACATACCTTTAATGCTCATAAACTTGTCATAACATACACTACCAACTAGCCTTATTCATCTTGACACCATGCTCATCTAGACATCAATGACAACATGATTTGATAATAATGACATTAAATTTACATTAATTACAACACTATTCCAAAAAATTCCCCCTTTTTCAATTGTAGAAAAACATTCTACAATCTGATCACTGAGCACTCACATCTTCCCCAAATTGGTCAACATTCTTGTTGACTATTTTGACCACACGTCGAAATAGGTCAGCCTCCTATAGTATAAAACTTGACATAGGGGTATATTATAATTTTATATGGTGTTTCATGCTTACTTTTATGTCATTTAATATATTTTTATCCTTGGTCATAGTCTAATTTAGTCCTTGTGTCATTTTATATCACTTAGGGGTCGTATTTGGGTCCTGAATGAAGGTGGTATAGTTTTCCAAGGTGTCCAAGTGTTATAAAATTAATTTAAATGTCAAATTTGTCATATTACTTGTCATAAATTTTATTAATAATTGAAAATTCTAGGTTCCTAACTAAAAATCAAGAAAACATGTCAAAAAGGAGTTTTGGAAGTTGTATGGCCTATGGGGAAGAATGGCACATGGGAAAAGATCATGCATTGAAACTCTCACTACATTAACTCCATTCCCATGATTTATTTTATTTTTAAGTGAAAAAATTGACCAAAACCATTTCTCTTCTCCATCACTCCATTAGGCAAGCAAAATTGGTCAATAGGTCTTTTGATGTTAAAGCTAGTAGGAGAGTTTCTAGGTCAACTTCTCTTGGTGGTGGATAGTACACTTGGTCTGATTCATTTTCATATTTTTACTTTTAATACCGGTTCCTTATAATTTATAAACCATTCTTAATAATTCGACTATCTTATTTTTCTTACTAATCCCTATACCCTATAATTTTTACTTATAATTGAGGTTGTATTTAAAAACTAGTTAGTGAAATTGATTCTATAGGATGTGTAATTCATAGTTTCATGTTTTTCATCTTGTTTTTCATGTTTAAATTTGATTTCATGAGATAAACAATTCAATTTTTAGGTTGATATCACCAAGTGAACTCGCAGTCAAGTTTCATCATTTACATAAGGTTCTATTCTCTGTAATGGTTAAAAATTAATGTGAAGGGATATATTTCATGATTTTAAAGTCATATAAATCCCCTCTCCTTAAAATATCACTCTCCAAATATATCATTAAAAACATTGAAGTCAAGAAGGACTCACAGCCAGTGTCCTGCATGATTCCAACATAGTCAACTAAGTGAGGTGTATTGAAGTGTGAGAATGTTCATGGAAGGTAGATGAAGAGTCCTAATCTATTGAAAACATCCCTAGAACATGAATAAACAAGTTAAGCCTCTCTAATGCCATGCAACTAAATATGACAATTAGTTCTCTTACACAATTTTGTATCATTGAATATGCATCTATAGGTGCCATAAAAAGAGTCAATCATGTTGGAACAAGGAAATTTTATATATTCAATTTTTTTATAGTTAGAATGATTCATTTGAATATGGTGAAAAAATTAAATATTGACTATAATTTCATATTCCATGCATATAGATCATATCTACACTCACCACCTTGTTTGTAGCTATATATACACCTACAAGAGACTGAGAATATTGGAATGGGAGTATTGAAACTTGTTTCAAATACTTCAAGGTGGGAAGGATACATTTTGAGATATTGAGAAGGTCTAAAACTAGTTACAAGCCTAATATCATGCCTACTACCCATATTCACAATCATTTCTTGCATACTAAGATGTCCACCTTCAAGTGGCCTTAAATAGAGACTTGAGTATGGTCATATAATATTTTGATGTGTTTGGAATCTTCATGTAGTTTGGGAAGTTAAATAATGCTATAGTAAATATGTTTAAGGTTATTATCAGGAAAGAAGACTTGAGAGGTCACCTCAAGTGAATAAATTTGAATTCAAGGGCAAGTTTCCCTAAAAACCCTAAAATGAGGCCCTAGCCACTTTTGGTGTTACCAAATCACAGTGTTTCAAGGAGTCTAGATGAATCCAAATGATCATATCTTGTATCCCTCATATAAGGGAGATAAATTGAAAAATAATATGGAGTTTGGAAAATTAAGGATGATGTTATAAGATTTTCAATTCATACAATTGTTCCCTACAAATTTTTAGTGTCTCCTATAGGATTTGAACTTTCAAATGACTCTACACCCTAAGATAGAAACATAAGAGCATATCACTATGACTAGAGGTTTCATTAGAGTGAGTGCACACTAATGATTTAAGGGACTTGGAGGAGAGATTAATTCTAAGGTAATGGCTTATATATTTATTTACAGGTGTACCTTGCCTTAGAAAAGCTTACCTACAACCTAATTGTAGATGCTCACAAAGTCCATGTTATGAACCTATAGATAAAATCCTAAAAAAATGAGACATTATATTATTGGATATGATTAAAATATTATAAATGGTCATAAGAGGTGAAACATAGGTTTCCAAAGGATGAAACACACCTACAAGACCACTGGTTCTCCAAATTGGTTAACTACAGTTAAATATAGTTTGACAGTGAGTTGAAACATAGTGATTCGGAAGTTGGTATAGCATGGGAATGAATTATATAGGTCTATATGAATTTAAAATGTCATTATAAGACCTAAATAATATGTCTAAAATTTTATACAAGGTTCCAAGATTCAAATTTGACCTATAAGAACCTTTTTTCAAAGCAAAAAAGTATAGTAATAGTTGATTGTCAACTAGGTCTGTCAAGAAAGAGTATGCAATGAAGGGTTTTGGAAAAACTTGGATGATAATTAAAATTTTTGGAACACACCCATAATTATAATGACCATTCCATGGTACTCTCATAGCATGTAAATAGGGAAAGGATAAATCCTAATATGATAACCTATAGTCACATGTATAAAGTCTGCACAATCAACATTCTCCACAAGTTTGTCTTAGGTTTTAAGAAATTTGGAGGGTCTATTGATGAAACCAAGATCTGAAAATTTTCAAAAAAGGTTCCCACAAATTGGATAATCCCCTCATATGTCCACATTTTATTAGGGAATAGGGTAAGTTCCCTCTATTCTTTCTCAGATGAAGAGCACTCCTAAAAGGCTATTTCCTATACGTTGGTCATATAGATGTTATGAAGATGAATTTTAAAATTTTATAACCTTTAATGGAGATGTAAAATGTTATATGAGGCATGGAACAACATGAAAAACTAGGTATAGGTGTTATAATCTCAACAGGGTGGTCTAAACCCATATGGATGTAGTTAAAGCCCACTAGGCCTAATTTAGGCTAATGCCTAAAAGGGGTTAAAATTCATTTATGATGCTAGGATAGAATTAAAAATAATTTAAAAACTTTAATATGGAGTCATAAGCTATGTTTAAAATTTTAGAATGCATAGGAAACCATAGGGAAGCTATATTTTGGCTCAAACTAACTCAAGCCTATGTAAAATGGAAAGAGAAGCTCGAGAGGTTAACTTGAGAAGATCACAACAACATGGATGCTTAGCATTAGATTATAAGGATTTGGGATATGTTGAAGGAGGTATTGAATAGAGAATTTATGGAATTTGTTCAGGGTTTTAGGGTCAAACCTTTATGAACAAACCTTAAGGGTAAGAAGTATGCTAAACCCTCCAAAACCCTTGCTAAGGACCCGATTGGGAAAATGTAGAAGGAAGGGAATATATTGGATATAATAAGTAGGAAAGTGATTGGATATTTTAGATGACTCAGTAATGATACTTATCATCATATTGATTTGTACCCTACTTGTAAAGATAGGGTGGAAAATGGATTTCCTTGACTATTTTTAGTTTCTTACAAGTACAAGAAGGTTTCAAAGGATGAAAATAAATTTGGAAGAAATAATAGGATGTATCCTAACTCCTAATTCCCATTTAATACTTAATCTAAGCTCAAAATTTCCTCTACTAACACCTTTATCTCAGGGAGTCTAAACTAACATAGTGAACAAGGAATGACCACCAAGTGAGAACGTGAAAACTCTAAGTGGGAGGAATTTTAAGGTCTAAGTAATAAATATAAGGGAATGAGAGATATTTAAAATTTTAATTCACTCCATTTTATGGATTTAATTAGAAAACTGAAGACAACTTTCATGCCAAGTGTGAGGGTTGAGTGAAAGAGGAGTGATTATGACTATAGGCAATGATAACTCATGTCCAAAAGAAACATGATGATTAGGGACACCTCCAGTGCATGTTTATAAATCTTCCCTCTTTGTTAAATCATATCATTTATCCATATTATATTTTGGAGTTTTCTAAGAGGACCAAATGAAGAATGCAAATTTTAGGTAGGTAAATGAGGAGTCTTACACCACATTCTAGGAATTTCATGCCTTTGAGGAACATTTGTCTTATCAAAACTTGTATTTTTTATTCCATATTTCATTATCATGTAGATTTAACTTCTTATCTCATCTTGACACATTTTTTATTGACTCTTTAACTTCATTCTCTTCTCTCATCTCTCAAATACTATAAGTGGTAGCCATTTTGGCTCTTGTTGACTAATTCCACTCCACGTATGGCGAATCCCTACTGAATTGAAATTGTATTTTTCCTTTGAAAAATAAATGAAAATAGGGTTTGAAATTTATTAACATTTGTCTAAGTATGTAAAGTGATGTATGGTGATGTTAAGTGATAATCTTCTATCCTTGCTTCTCCTTATCCTTTCACATTTATGAAAGATTTCCTATTCTAACAGGTCATATAGAGTGTAACTAGTGTGTTAGGATATTTTTAAATGTAAAATTGTTATTATAGTGTGAAATTTTACCTCTAGTTCACTTACATTGTGTTACCTTATGCATATCACTTCTATATTGAAACACTTATGATAGAACACTTTAGGACTTTTAAACTAGTATGTAGGTCTTATTTCTTTGTGAAGAAAGTATGATGGTCTTGTGGAAATAATAATAGTGTATTAACCCCTTAGAATAGTTTCATTTAATGAAAAATTCTATCTCTTTTCCCATAATTAATTAGTTAAGTAGGTGATAATCACTTCAAAGCAGATTTAGGGAGCTATCCCTTAAACCTAGAGGTCTACTTCTGCTATAGGTAGACCCACATACCTATAAGTATTACCATGTTTCCAAAATCTATGGGAGGCTTTAAAAAACCATTATAGGGTTTAATATTTAGTGATAATATTTTTGGCACACTCAGTGGGACCCATTATCCTCAAGATAAATTATCAAAGTGAATGCTAGTCTTGATAACATTAGCTACAAATTGGTGTTCTACTCAACATTTGTCAACTCCATTCAAGGTAAAATATGGTTGTATACCATTATTTTTTCATAAATTTTCTCTCATACTTCATGGTCCTTAACATCTCATCATCTACTTGATTTATCAATCCTATCAATCCACCTATTTAACTTGAACTTCCTCTTGAAGTTCAATACCTTTACATTAATCTACCCTTTAAAGATCAAGAAGATTTTTCTAGTCAAGGGATTGAATAACTTGAAGAAATATAATCCATAATGGATAGGCCACATGCCTTACCTACCTTTAATATTGAAAATATAATTCATCTTGAAGCATATGATTCCATTCCCCCTAATGCCATAAAGAGTGTACCTACATTCAATGGTGAGGGTCATGTTACACTTAGTGAACACATCAAGGATATCTCCAATTTTTATAGTTTTCATAATGTCATTGAGGATAATATTTCCATTAGACTCTTTGATATACCCCTTAGAGGAAAATTAATTTATTGCTAGAGGACTTTGCCTTATGGATGCATCACATCATAGGATGACTTTGTAGCATTTCCAACTTCAAGGTTTGAAGGTGAAAGTAACCATACCTCTCTCA
The DNA here is from genome assembly GCA_037957365.1 of Torreya grandis. Taxonomy (NCBI): domain Eukaryota; kingdom Viridiplantae; phylum Streptophyta; class Pinopsida; order Cupressales; family Taxaceae; genus Torreya; species Torreya grandis. Next base: position 6,061,970 of record JARHVA010000200.1, on the reverse strand, counting down.
TACATCAGCTCAATGTGATCAAAAAATCCCGTAATGAAATAATACATGAATTACATGAGCAATTCAAAAGACTTGGTATAGATTGACTCCCCCCATGAGACAACCTACTATCTTTGTGTTCCCTACATATTTGAGAGACATGGATACTGATATTGCCATCACGCTTCAATCCATGGGTAGTCTCACTCTTCCTGAAGCATATCAATTTACCATTAGAGTTGATAATGGCCTCATTCAAGTAATAAATTTTCCTCATAAGGTGTTTATGCCTCTGCTACCTAATGTTCTAGCTGATGCTCCAAATATTGCTTGTATTCCCAATGCTAATGCCAAACCAAAGTCTTCTCCTAAAAAGGTAGATGATGTCATGAATCCATATGTATAAATTTAAATGCTAAGAGATAAACTTAAGTAATCCAATATACCACAAGGTGATCATCAAAATCCATATCCCTATCATTAACAATGTGTCCAACAATATGGTATAAAAAGAGGTCAAGAGCAACCTAACTTCAACAGGCCTGCCAATGTGTACAATCCTAATTCCACCACCAATTTAAGAGAGATGGTATTGAAGCATAGTAACTTGGTGCAAGGGGAAGATTAGAAATTATATGTAATTATAAATTCATCATGTCTATAAATCAATCATGGCTTGGAGAAGATAGATCATACCTAAACTTTTGATTGAAATACACTTTTTAAGTAAGAGCATGACCAATATGAGGATCCACTAGACCTAATTAGGGGATCACTTGTCACAACACATCATTATAGGAAGGGTTATAAATCTTATAGTCTAACATAATTTCAAAACAACCCTAATGGTTTCTTAAAGTTATAAACATTCACTTATTCTAATAAAAATAAATTAAAATTAATTTAGTGCACATCAAAGCTTGTGGCACAAAGTGGGGGTTATACACAATAAAACAACTAAACTAAACATGTATTGAAGACATAGACTCACATAAATGTATATGAAATCCTAATACATGGGAGAATAATAAAAATTCATTATCTATCAACTCTTATAAAGGATAAATAAAGTTAGGAATACTTACCTTTGAATATGAACCCACTGAGCCTCAATCTCTCCCTTGTCCAAGGTGTTGCACAAGAGATTGTTGTGGTATGTAAGGATAACCAAGATAAATCATATCTAGGATACATAACCTATCTAAGAATCTAAAATACTTCTCTATAAGACAATATATATATCTCCAAAGAAAATATGGAACCCTAAGCTTTATTCCTCAAGTATAATGGTCAATAAGTAGATGTTCACTTGCACTTTTTTTATAATAATTCTTCTCTTATGAAATGGTGGGAATTGAAATTGTATATATAAGCAGATCTTTCCTTAAATCCTCTTGAAAACCTCAGATATATAGGGTCAACACATTGTGTTTTTGGGGATAATTCACTAAGTCTGAGCTAGGTCATCTAAAAGGCTAATAATCTAAAAAAGTGGAAAATACCCCTAAGCTATACTAGGTCAACCTAGTATAACTAACTAACCAAAATGGTGTTAAGGAAAGAAAAGGAGGGATGGAAAGAGGAAAAGATAAGAATAAGTAGGCCTAAGAATAATAAGCTTAGGGTAAATGGTTTTAGGAGACAAGTGTGTGGATGATAAGTGGAAAAAGGGTTAACAATCTTATGAAGCATCGATGGTCTACCCACACCTTTCCCAATGTACCCCTTAAGGCATGCACTTAGAGAGATTAAGACTCAATAGGTTCCTTCAAGATATAAAGTGTCAGTAATCAATAAAAGTTTAAAAATATTATGTGTATACATATACCTCATTTGAAGCTCATCATGTGTCACGTAAGTACAACACAAGATGGTGTTTTTAAATAAAACATGATAACACATAACGTTGATTCTAAATAAAGTTTAGTAAGTAGAAAATATGATAAATGAAAGGAACCTATCACATATCAATTTCTAAAGGTCCCTCTTCTAGATATCTCTATATATATAGAGTAGGGTAGGCCTTCAGGAGGCTCTTAGCCTCAGGCCTATCCTTAGATCCCTGGGCCTCCCTTATTATTGCATGAATGTAACATGATCGATCGAATGTCATAAAATAGAGAGGGCCCACATCCATAGATAAATAGGGAACTCCTATATCTAACTAGTACCCAACTATTTCTAGGGGTAATATACATGAATGACCTGCCCTATAGATATAGATATAGAAAGTCTTTCAACTAAATTCTATAAATGCTTGGGATCTCTATACACAAAGATCTATAATCTATCAGGAAAAAAGGAACTCTCTTTTTCTTGATTATAGAAAGAAATATAGGCCTATCACCTCAATAATGGTGGGGATGGGGGCCGCTTAGAGCTCAAGATAGAAAGGATCTCAATTGAGGGTCTACCACTATGAATTGAAAAATACATACCTTTATATTACCTTAGTATCATAGATAAAGAAGTAGATTGCAAGAGATATGAAGGTGTTCAATGTAGAGAACACTAGATGAAGCTATAGAAGTTAGTGAAAAAAAAGCCAAAAATCAAAATTATTGGAAGATAAGCATGTAATAGTTAGGAATGACAAAGAATATAGTTGGAAATTTAGGATTGGTAAAGCAAGGTTGTTAGAATATTGAAGGCAAATGAATGACAAATGATTGGCAAATTAATGGAAAATGATGGAAAATAAATGACAAATGATAAGAAATAAATGATAAATGATATTAAAAAGCATGTAAAGCAAAAATGGAAAAAAGGAATGTCAATTCAAGAAAAATATAACAAAGATATGTAATAAATTGAAAATCAATCTCATGTAAGATAGGCAAAAAGGAAAACATGAGAGAAAGAAAATGAAATTTAATTAAATATGGAAGACAAACATGAATAAGGCATATATGTAATAATGGAAAAAGCGTGCGTACTTAGATATCCACAATAGAAGGGTTGTACAATAATGACAAATGAAAGATAAGAGTGATCCATAGCTACTAAAACATGTTGTTTTGCTCTAAGGATAGATAAAACTGAAACAAAGTAATTCTATCATGTTTTAAAGAGATAAAGAATAAGGAATAATTAGAAGAGGGAAGCTAAATTTGGAATCATAATTTACCAGTCAAGGGGTGAAATGGAATGGGTTAAATGGAGAATGAAGGAAAAACCAAGGTAAATTAACTCTTTATCAATGTTAAGACACTCAAATTAGGTATGTCAAACTAAGAGGACTTTTGACCTTAAGGACTATGAAGAACTTCTCTTAGCTAAACAAGTCTTAGGTTAACAAATGTAGCATATAGATCATCCCATAAAGGCTATATAAATGAAAATTAAAATGAACATACCTTCCCACAACATGTTCCCCATTCTTAAAGACCCCTTACAGAGCTGTCAGCCTACTACAAAGATTGGGTACTTGCATGAGAAATTAGGTATCACCATAGAGTTTGTTGAATTTCCCTATTCTAGTCTACTATCCTACCATAGCCCAAAGGACCATGACTCTATGTGAGGCCAAATATGGAGTTTTAGCTTTGATTAGAGATAGGATATGTGCTTGTAATCACATATTTTGGTGTGAATTTGACTTTTGAAATTTTTATGTTATCTTTTAGATATCATTTCCTTTTATTTTCAAATGATTTACATTTTAACTTTCTTGATGGATTTTTATATTCCTCCTCCATATGTATTTGGAAAACCAAACATGGGTGATAAATATTACTTTCATTTGAATAGGTGGGACAAGGTTGCTAAGAGAGATAACTTCAAAGAGCATGGGGTCTAAGAGTCTTGTAAATCTAAGTGAAATAAAAGTGATATCTTGACTTTGACCTTGTGTTATCCAATATGGAGATAAAAAGAAGTAAAAATTAAGAGTAATGACACATGGAACAATTTTAATTACTTCAAATTAGAAAAAAATGTGACAAAGGGAAAAAATGGATACAATGACAGTAAAGTGTCATTCCTTATCATTAGAATGAGGGAAATGGAGGAAAACATTATAACATAGATTGTTTATAAATTCCATATAGCAAAAGAAGAAAAATATAAAATAAAGATCAAGAACATGAAAATATGGTGATTTTATGAGGAGGTTCAGGTCCTATCCATGGTCTTACATAGCAACTACATAAAATAAGGAAGAGATAAAGCAAAAAAAGATGGTAATTTTATGAAAGATGGTAGGTCCTATCCATGGTATTAAAAAACAACTCACAAAATAAAAACCCAAGGGATTCTAAAACAACATTGGCAAGTAAAAAGTGTGAAAAATAAGTAAAATATGGTGGTTTTCTGAGTAACATTGGGTCATATCCATCGTATTACAAAGCAATTCACAAAAGAAAAACCTAGAGGGTACCAAAAGAGAAATGTCAAAAGATAAAAAATATTATGGTGCATCAAAAGGTAAATGCTAAAGAAAGGGATAAAAATGATCATAAAGCTACTAAGGCAAAGAGGGATAAAAAAAGACAAAAATAAAAGAGATATATGAGGATAAAAATGAAATTAAATGCCAAAAGTAAGGTGTAATAAAAGCAAATAATGTAAAGGAAAACAATGATTCTAGTAAAATGAAAGTAAAAGAAAGAAATAAAAATGCACAAAAACAAAGAAACATGAGACAAGAGAACAAGTAAGACCTATGCTAAAATTTTTATTAAACATGAGCATGTCAAATACAAGTCTATAAGTCTCAAAAGGTTTATTGAAACTAGATTTGTTTGTTATTATGCATTGTAGAATAAGAGTGGGCATCATAAGATGCCCTAATGGGTAAGTGGATGTAGGGATAGGAATCACAAGATGCACTAGAGTCTAAAGGGACATGTGGATGGGCATCACAAGATGCCCCAACATGTGAGTTAGAGTGAGGTAACATCAAAACATTAAAATGAGTTACATTGGGTTGGTAGGTACGTTTAGAGATAGGCAAATGTGTTGGTTTGGTAGATTTTAAGGATGTTAAATGCGACATATGATTTTTAGGAGAGGTATGAGGAGGTAAAGGAGGACCATGGATGATATTCTTTGGAATAGGAATTTGAACAAGGTACTCTTTTGGTTCATGTGAAATAAGAGGTTGAGGTACAATGGATGCCATGATATGTTTAAAGTTGTTCATGTTAGCTATTAGGAATTAAAAAATAATAATAATATTTAATATAACCATAAATTAAATCTAACTTATGCAATAGCATGCATCATGGAAACATTCCTCAAATCATAGATATAATGAAAGCATTAAAATGGAGAGAATAAGAATCAATCACACAACATATATCTAACGTGGTTCACCCAATGTGGGCTACATCCACCAAGAAAGTTATCAAATAAAATAGTAATATAAAACAAGTTTACAATGAACTCTCACAAAGATAGAAACAATATCCTATAAAAATTGTTGCACAAAAAGGTACACTTTCACCTACACCTACATAATGTTGTATCTCACAAGCTACTAAAGCACACCCTACAATAACCACTTTCACTTTGCAAAAAATATTTGCACTTTGACTCTGATCCTCAAAGCCATACCCTACAAACAAACCATCTATGTAAAATAAAAAATCAACCTCTAAAGGCCACACCATACCCTATATATATAGAAAATGAAGGAAAATACACAAAATAAGGATAAATTATGCCATGCTTATCTAAGATAAGCATCATCCACAAAGAACAACTCAGTTCCACCTCATCAAGCTCATCTAAAAGCTTTCCCAAGAAGGAACATGCCAAAGATAGTCTTCACCTTTTAAGGCACATTTTCCAACATGTGATCACAACCAATTCCTTGAAACAAGGAAGGAAATACATTTTTAAATGAAAAACCAACTCCAAAATAATAGGGAAGTCAATATGGAAAATAGACAACAAATAACTAACTCCATAAAATATGGAAATATAGAAATTATAAATATACTAAGAATATTCCACTCAATGCGGAACGAGGTTCCACAAAAGGTGGAGTGTAGAAAAATGCACTCCCCACATTTATGGATCTCTTTAGGCCACCAAAATACTCCCCTAAGGTCATGTGATAGCTCCAAAGGGCTCCACACTCAATAATCTCCCACATGGAGATTGTTTCTCTTAAACAGAATCTATCATTGCTCCATGACCACTAAGGGCAACCAAATCTGAACATAGTCTCAAATTGTCCAATGTGACCACCTTGGTCATCATATCTATAGGATTATAGCTATTATGAATCTTCTCTAGCTTCACCAAGTTCTCTTCCAAATCTATCTTGATGAAGTGATAACATAACTTAATGTGTTTCATCCTCAAGTGGAAAGCAGAGTTATTTTCCAAATGAATAACACTCTGACTATCACTGTGTAGTCTCCCAACTTCTTGTTCATGCCTCAACTCTTGAAAAAGCTCATATAACCACATCATTTCCTTCCTATCCTATGTGGAAACAACATACTCTACCTCTATGGTTGATAAATTCATAACCTTTTATATCTTATAAATCCAACTAACCGTTGTATCTCCAATAATAAATATATAACCTATCATACTTCTCTTTCTCTAAATATCCCATACCATATATGAGTCCACATAACCATGCAAAGTGGTATCTAATACACCATAACATAATGAAAAATCCATTGTTCCTCTCAAATATAAAATAATCCAATTCACTACCTACTAATGTTCATAACCTGGATCACTCATATACCTATTCAAAACTCCCATTGCTTGGGCAATATCTGGGCTAGTAAAAACCATGACATACATCAAGCTACCAACTGTTAATGAGTAATGTACCTTGGACATCTTAAGATTTTCATCTTTCATCCTGGGACACTACTCCTTTGATAATCTAAAGTGGCTTGCCAAAGGAGTACCAATAGATTTAGAATCTAACATGCTAAACCTTTCCAAGACTTTCTTCACATACTCTGATTGGAATAAGATCAGCTTACTTTCCTTCCTATCATGGTAATTCCTCATACCAAGGATCTAATTTACAACACCCAAATCCTTCATATAAAAATCACTAAGTTGTTTCTTGAGTATATGAATATGTTGTATGTTCTTTCCTGAAACTAACATGTCATCAACATACAAGCATAATATAATACAGGAACCATCATCAAAATGTTTGATGTACATGTAATGGTTAGAATGACACCTTTTATATTCTTATTCCAACATAGAATAATCAAATTTATTGTACCATTATCATGGAGCTTGTTTTAGGCCATATAAGCTCTTATTTAGTCTGCATACATAGTTCTCCTTCCCTTTGACCTCATAACCCTATGGCTACTTCACATACAACTCTTCATTCAAATCACCATGAAAAAAATCAATTTTCACATCTAATTGTTCTAAATGCAAATCCTCAATTACAACTAAACCAATAATAGTTCTAATAGAAGTCATTTTTACAATAAGATATAAAATTTCATCAAAATCAATACTTGAATTTTTGTGTAAATCCCTTGACCACCATCCTAGCCTTATACCTTGTTCTCCATTCATCCTCTTCTTTTATTTTAAAGATCCACTTATTTATAAATTCACTCTTGCCTTTGGGTATCCTTACTAAATCTCACATTTGGTTCTCCATGAGAGATCTATGCTTTGCATCCATGGCTTACTCCCACTTCAACTTGGCATCTACCTACATTACTTCCTCATAACACTCTGTTTCTCCATTTTTAGTGAGTAATAAATAATTCAAAGAAGGAGAAAAATATTTAGGTGTTCTTCTTACCATAGAAGATCTTCTTACCATAGGAGTTTGGGGTCCTTGTGTAAAAGGTTCCTAAACTAAATCCTTAGATACTTTCCCATACACAATGTAATCTAATATTGTGTACTCTTTTTGTTCCTGATCCTATTCCTAAAACTAATCCTTATGCATGACTCTTTCATTAAAGACTACATCTTTAGACTGAAATATTTTCTTATCTTTAATGCTCCATAAATGGAAACCAAATTCATCCTCACCATAGCTAATAAATTTGCATTTCTCTAATTTAGCCTCTAACTTGGTCCTATTCTCTTTCTTAATGAGAGAAAAATCCTCACATCTAAAGACTCTAAAAAAATAATAATCAACATTCTTACCAGACCAAGCTTGTTCAAGAATGCCTCCATCCAAAGGCATAGAAGGTCCTCTAATAATCAGATATACTACTGTACTAACTACTTCTACCCAAAACTATAAAGGCAACCCTACATATAACCTCATGCTCCTAGCACATTTAATTATTATTCTGATCATCCTTTTAAATACCCCATTCTATAGTGAGTTCCTAGAACTATCGTTTGCCTATGGATTTCATTGTTAAAATAATAATCAAAGAAATCATTACTACAATACTCACCTCTATTATTTAATTTGAGACATTTCAACATGAGAATTGCTTCATTCTCAACCAAAGCTTTCCACTTCTTAAAAGTGTTAAATATATTATATTTCTTTTTAATGTAATAAATCCAAACTTTCTTAGCTACATAATCAATAAAAGTGACATAATAATTGGATCTACCAATATAATATACCTAAGCTAGTCCTCATACATCTAAGTGTACCAACTCTAACTTGTGCTCTTTCTTTGTGGGTCCAACCTTCAAGAACTTAACCCATTTTTGTTTCTCGTACACACAATTCTCACAAAATTCTATATCTAGATCTTTTAATCTAGGCAACTTATCTTTTAAGATCTGAATGCCCTTATGGCTCATATGATCGAGCCTATAGTTCCACATAGTTATATCTCCATCTATAGTAAACAAATAAATATAATCAACATTACTAGTCAAATATAAAGTACAAACTTTTTTACCTCTCAATATCACAAGAGCACCTTTGATAACTTTACAACAATCTATAGTAAATAATATTGAACATCCCTCACTACGCAATTGCCCCACTAAAACCAAATTCCATCTCAACATAGGCATGTGTTTAACATCCTTAAGGATCCATGTGTTCCCATTATACATCTTAACCTAAACACAACCAATCCCTACTATCTCACATGGTTCATCATCACCAAGATAAACATGTTCTAAATTATCTTAAACATAATCAATAAAATAATGCCTATGTGGGGTGGCATGAAAAGAAGCCCCTAAATCTAATACCCAAGACTTAAAAAAACTATCCACAAAAATAATTATAGCATATTTACATGATTTAATTGATGTCACATTTACCTAATTCATTTCCTCCTCATTGTAATTCTTATCCCTAAGTAACCAATAATCCTTCTTTGAGTGTCCACTCTTCTCACAATGTCAGCATATCATCTTGGATCTAGATCTAGACTTAGATCTACCTTTTGACTTTCCATGATTGCCTTTATTCTTATACTTTTACCTCCATATAGCATCAATGGATAAATCATTACCTAAATATGATTCACTAGTTTTTTTCGTATCTCCTCATTAAGGATCACACCTACAACATCCTCAAAATTCAAGCTTCCCTTAGCAAGGACTGCATTACTCATAGCCATAACCAAACTATCCCAACTATTAGGAAAAAAACATAAGATTAGAAAATTTGTATATTCATCATCAAACTTAATTCCAAATAAAGTGATCATACCTAAAACTATATTAAAATTATTAGATGATTAGCTATTGAACCATTCTCAGACATTTTCATGTTAAACAATATTTTCACAAGATAAATTTTATTAGAAAAAGAGGGTTTCTCATATAAATTTTCAAGTTTATCCATGAAATATTTTGTGTCTTTCTTGTCATAAATATTAAATGTAATAGAATATGCAAGGCATAATCATATGGCTTCTAATACCTTCCTACCAAGTAATGACTAATCCTCATCACTCATGCTTACAGGTTGTTCTACTTTCCCCTCCAAGGGGAGATGTAACTCCTTCTAATATAGGTAATATTCCATATGAATTTTCAAAAAACCAAAATACTTACCATCAAACTTCTCAACTCTAAATTTTATCTCTTCTCCCATAGATCCCACTCAAGCTAATAACCTTCCTATGATTTAACACTTCAACAAAACGTACACCAAAGCTCTGATACCAATTGTTAGGAATTAAAAAAATAATAAATTAGATTTAATATAACCATAAATAATATCTAACTTATGCAATAGCATACATCATGGAAACAGTCCTTAAATCATAGATATAATGAAATCATTAAAATGAAAAAAATAAGAATCAATCACACAACATAGATCTAATGTGGTTCACCCAATATGGGCTACATCCACCAAAAAAGTTCTCAAATAAAAAATAATCTAAAATAAGATTATAATGAACTCTCACAGAGATAGAAAAAATATCTTATAGAAAATGTTTAACAAAAAGCTACACTTTCACCTACACCTGCATAATGATGTATCTCACAAGCTACTAAACCACACCTTGCAATATACACCTACACTTTGCAAAAAACATCTTCACTTTAAATTTGATCCTCAAAGCCACACCCTATAAACAAACCATCTATGTAAAGCAACACATCAATCTCTAAAGGCCATATCACACCCTGTTTATATAAAAAATGAAGGAAAATCCACAAAAGAGGAGAAATTACACCATGCTTATCCAATATAATCATCATCCATAAAGGAAAACTTAGTTACACCTGATCAAGCTCATCCAAAAGATCTCCCAAGAAGGAGCATGCCAAAGATAGAGTCTCCACCTTTTAAGGCACATTTTATAATAACATGTGATCACAATCATTTTTTAAAACAAGGAAGGCATCACATTTTCCAATGAATAACAAACTCCCACATAACAAGGAATTCAACATGGAAAATAGACAACTAATAACCAACTCCATAAAATATGTAAACATAGAAATTAGAAATATATTAGGAATATTCCACTCACATGTGGAGCAAGGTTCCACAAAAGTTGGAGTGGAGAAAAATATGCTTCCCACATTTGTGGAGATATGTAGCTGCCCAAAGTATTCCCCTAAGGTCATGTGATAGCCCCAAAGGGCTCCACACTCAACAATATATCCTTTCCTTATTGGTGTAGGAAGAAGGATCAACTATGGTTTGAAAAAAATTAATATATTAGGTTTGTTCATTAGGTAGTTGATGTTGATGTGATTTTGATTCTTAAAATTGACTTTGAGAAGCTTCAAGATAGTCTTGATAATGTTGTTTTATGAGAGTATCAAGATTGAAATGTGGACCAAGAAAGGAATAAATAAGAAATCAGTGAAGATCATGACAAGACTCATGAGAATGACCTATAGTAGCATGCCACCAATAAAATTTATCTAGATTGTACCATTTGGGAGGAGGTTTGGAAGGATCAAATCTCATGGGTTTAGAAGGTGGAAATTTATTGTTAGTTATTCTAGAATTAAAGGTGGGTGGGTTGGGTTAAAATTGGTCAAATTGGATGCTCTAATTTGAGGTTGGGAGGCTTGGATGAATCAATTATATGAGAGGATGATTGGAAAGGTACTTTGGTATTTTTTTGAGGTGGTTCAAATTAAGTCATAAGAAAGTCTTGTCTTTTTGCTTGGTCTAAGTCTTCTTCTAAATTTTTAGGTGAAAAGATTCAAAATTTGTATTGAAGAGGAGGTTTAAGAGTAGTGACAAATATTTTTAAAAGAGTATCATCTTTCATGTTATGGTCAACTTTATGAGTGAGATACGTCCGTCATTTACTAAAAGTATGAGTAGATTCATTAGGAAGTTCTTTGGCGTTGATGAAATGGCTAGGGTAATTTTTAGAAAGGTCATAATGTTGGAATTCCTTCACTAGAGCATTAACTAAATCCTCTAGTTGTGAGATGGAATGTCTTGGAATTTGGTTGTAACATTCAATTGCATCACTAATGAAGGTTTTGTATAAGAACTTGGTGGTAGCAAAGGTGTTAGTTTGGATCCATTTCTTATATATATTGTTAAAAGACTTAATAAATATTGTAGGGTCTCTAGTTCTATTATATGTGATAATTGGAGAAATGTTTCCAATGTCTATAGATGTGATGAATGGGGATAATTGCTCCTTTTGAAGATGATGAAGCATTTTTTTATTCATTGGAGGTTGAGGGATGATATTCCCATTGGCATCTCTAAGAGGAGGAGGGAAAAAATTTGATTTGGTTGAGACATGATAACTTGAGGTGGTTGAATAATCATGTTGCATAAATATTGTTACAAATTCATTATTTGAGACTGATTGGTTGTTTTCATGATGTTTATTTGATTTATGACTTGTTCAATAAGTTGAGTTGTATCAATAGGTGGATTTAAAGGTGGGATATTAGTGTTGATAGGAGGGGGACTGGTAGTATTGGTAGGAGGAGGATTCTTAGTGTTGGTGGGAGGAGGATTCTTTTTTAGTGGAGGATTCCCAAAATTAGTGTTAGGAGGAGGATTAGGATGAATGACTTCAACTACATTACATTGTGTAGTGAGTGGTTTTGGTTTAGGAGAAGGTGAAGGAATAAATTGGATAGTTTCATCTAAAGTAATGAAATAAGTGAGGTTATTATCCAAGTACTTAATTATGCAATGTTCTAGACTAAGAAAAGGCTGAAAATATGTCATCATGATGAAATAAGACTAGATAAATATAAAAGGGGAATAAAAAGTGTCAGAAAATAGTATAGAGTTGATTGGGTTGATCTTGTATAGAAAACAGGGGATGAAAAGGGTCTATAAATAGTACAAGATTGATTAAGTCGATCTTGTATAGCTAACAAAGACTAAAAAAGGTCTATAAATAGTAAAAGGTTCACTAGGTCAATCTTTTATAGTGGGTAGATGCTAAAAAAGGTCTACAAATAGTACATGATCAACTGGGTCAATCCTATATAGTGAATAGAGGCTAAAAATAGGAAAATTCATTATTTTTCCTATATATTTATTTATATTCATCCATTTTACAAACTATAAAATGCATTAGATTCATGATGACATAGAGAATTCAAAAAAGGAAGATGAGAAAGTTTATATCAAGTTGTGAATAATAAAATTTTGAAAGTAATGTAAAGAAGTGTTGAAAGGAAATAAATAGTCAATTGGATTAATGATGGCCAATCCAATTAAAGCACACAAAACAAAACCTTACACTAACATTGGACAATGAAATATTTTCCACACATAATTTATCAAAGAGAAAAAAATAAACTTGAAAATTAAAGAGCTAACTAATTGGTCAACTTGAATGTTTATTAGATTATTAAGATATGATTTTAAATGTGATGGGAAGTTGGATATAAGTAAGGAACTAGATAGTAATCTAAGGATGATTTTATGTAGTTTGGGATAAAATGGACTATAGTGGAAATGATATAGGCTTGGTATTGGGGCCTAACCCCTCACTTAACATACTGTGGTGATAAGGGTGTTAGGTGCTTAGGCAAAATATACCATTAACCATGCTTTATACTTGACTAGAGAATCAAGTCATCTTCTCCCTTGGTGATGAAATCCAAGTAGGTTGGCCTAGGGTAGATAAAATATTAAAGTCATTATTTATGGTATTTGGTTATGTGTGCATAAAATAAAAATAGTGAAACTACATGATTAATTAAAAATCCCTTAATTAAACTATGTGAGTTATTCTAAGCATGCAAGCAATAGGAAAAGAAAGTGTGAATCAATTATTAATAGATATGAGGTTAATTCCAACTTTGAAAAAAGGTATAGTTTTGACACTATATGAAAAAAATATAGAATAGGGTTAACATGGTCGAACCTACACTATGAAATCAAAGTCTAAAAATGAATTGGGTCAGTAGGGTTGATCCATTTATTTTAGATAGCATATAGAACATAGAACTAGGTTGGTAGTGTTGATCTATTTGACTATGCAAGGTTAAATTTGAAGACTACAAACTCTAAAATAAAAGGCAAAAAAAAGAGAAATAGAGGGGTATAAAGTAACTTTGGTGGATTAGAGATGCAATTAAGGAATATTGTTGATGAAGAACCTTGAAGTATGCTTGATAAACCTGAAAAATAGGTCAACATGATCAATTAAGTTGTACAAGAACCTATCTTAAGAGTGTTGAAACTATAATGGTTTGAATAAGTCAACCTAGTAGGTTTAAATGGATATTTGAAAGGATATAAACCTATACTAAGTTGATTGGGTCGATCTAGTTTCTTGTTCTTAGAAAATTGCACATAGAGAAAAATAGTTGGGTCAATAGAATCGATCCAGTGTGTCAAAATATATGATAAAGATGATGATCAAAAGAATGAAATAATTTAAATAAATATTGCAAGGGATAGTTTCAAATTGGGTTCACTATAATGTATGTAATCAAAAATGCATCATGTCTATAAATCAAACATGACTCAAAGAAGATAGAGCATACCTAAACTTTCGATTAGAGATACACTTATTAAGTAGGAGCATGATCAATATGGGGATAACTTGTCACAACACATCATTATAGGATTTTTTCAAAAGCCTATAGTATAATTAAATCAAATAACAACCCTAATAGAGTCTTAAGGTTTAAAACATTCACTTATTCTAATAATAAGAAAGTAAAACTAATCTAGTGTACACCAAATCTTGTAGCATAAAGTGGGGGTTATAAATAATAAAAAACCTAAACTAAACATGTGTTAAAATACATATACTCATGTCAATGTATAGATAATCCTAATACATGGGATAATAATACAAATTCATTATCGATCTACTCTTACAAAGGAGAAATAAAGTTAAGAATGTTTACCTTTGAAGATGAACCCGCTGAGCCTCAATCTCTCCCTTGGCCAAGGTGCTTCACAAGATATTACTATGGTATGTAAGGATAACCAAGATAAATCAACTCTATGATACACAACCTATTTAATCATCTAAAAGACTTATCCACAAGATAAGATCCATATCTCCAAAGAAATTATGAAACCTTAAGCTTTATTCCTCAAGTAGAATGGTTAATAAGCATATGTTCTCTCACACTTCTTTTCTAATAATTATTGTCTTATGAAATGGTGGGAGATGAACTTGAAAATATATGTGGATCTTGCCCCAAATCCTCCTAGAAATGTAGCTATATAGGGTTGACCTAGTCAACCCATTGTGTTTTTTAGGACAATTTACTAGGTCTAAGCTAGGTTGGATAAAAGGCTAATAAGCTAAGAAAGTGAAAAATACCCCTAAACTATACTAGTTCAACCTAGGTGACCTAATATAGATGACTAAACAAAAGGGTGTTAAGGAAAGAAAAGGATGGATGTAAAGAGGAAAAGATAGGAATAAGTAGGACCGAGAAGAATAAGTTTAGAGTAAATGGTTTTAGGAGACAAGTGTGTAGATGGAAAACAATTCACTAGGTCTGAGCTAGGTCAATGATAAGCCTAATAAGCTAATAAAGTGGAAAATACCCCTAAACTATATTGGGTCAATCCAATTGACTTAGTATATCTAACTAACCAAAAGGGTGTTAAGGTAAGAAAAGGAGGGATGGAAAGAGGAGACATGTATAAGTAGGATTGAGAAGAATAAGCTTAGGGTAAATGGTTTTAGGAGATAATTATGTATATGAAAAGTGGAAAAATGGTCAACAATGTTATGAAACACTGATGTTCTTCCCACCCCTTTCTCAGCGTACCCATTAAGGCATGGGCTTAGAGAGATTGAGACTCAACAAGTTCCTACAAGATACAAAGTGTCAGTAATCAATAAAAGTTTGAAAATATTATGTTTATATATAAATAAGGCAAATTTATGGATGTTAATGAAGGTGGAGAATAAGATTTATTTTCTCAAGGAGAATTTATTCCTCTCCTATCAACTAAAGATGAGGTCTTAATATAAGCAAATCAAGGTTGGTAGCCTCAATAAGAAAGCCTCAATAACTTCTTGGTGGAAGATAATTTTGTGCTCAATTAAGATGAAAGCTTTATGAGTTGATGGTAATGTGCCTACAATTTCATCCAATACTTCTACAAGGTAGCAAAGTATGGATGTAAGCATGACAGTTCCAAATATTCTTACACCTTCTCAAAACCAAAATGTGGTAAGGTCTTCTCAAGGTGATTCAATTACTCAAGTTTCAACAACTTTTTTTCCTTAAAAGTATCAAGAGAAGGTAATCACTTCTACCCTAAACATAATGTACTCATTAAAGAATTCCAAAGCATCTATCTCTTTATGGGATATTCTCTATATGCCTAGCTAAAAAGAGCTCTTGTAAAAATAGTTATCCACTATCCCTACTAGTACTTCCCCTTTAATTCAAAGTCATGGTCATGTTTTTATTATAAATACCCCTAACACAATTTTTGAACCATCTACTAAAGATGATAAGCCTCCACCTTTCTACCTCACTCTCATAGTGGGGGACGAACTAGTAGATAATTGCATAGTTGATAGTGGTGCCTCCACATTAGTCCTGCCCAAGTTTTTAGCTGATAAGTTGTGCCTAAAATATGAACCTAATAGTGAGGGAGTGCTTAAATTATATGGTACACCTATCAACACAATATTGTTGATAAAAAACATGAAGGTTTTCCTACATGATTGTCCTAGTTTTCTCATCCTTAAAGACATTTTTATTGTTGACCATCTTGATAATTTTGTAATCCATATTTCAAGAGACTTCATAGCCAAGATAGGTGGCCACTTATTAGCTTATTGGTCCTTATTGGTCTTTAGGACAAGGTATGGAACCAAGGTGACCATAATAACTTAGTGTCTTTCTATATTTCACATTGAACCTTATGTAGAGGCAAGTTCAAATTTTAATTGTGTTATCAATGAAAAGGAGGAGTATAATATGGATGATGGTTCTTCTAAACTTGAAGGCATAGATGACTTGTTTTTAGATGAATATGGTGTAGATGTTTATGAGCATGATCCTTATGCATACTTTGATAAAATTGACCTTGACACCTATATCATCCATGAAGAACCATTTAGAACTGAGGTAAGTGTTGAGCATCTTTTCTAACCATATGTTGAGATTAACTATTTGATTGATGTATATGATGATGATGGATTGAAGAATATTATTGATCATCATAGTTGGAAGAATGATATATTTTTGCTTGTTACTGATAAATCTACCCTTTATGATGACACTCATGGGAAAGAGGAGGATGAATTATGGATAGCGTTCAATGTCATTTGTCTAGAATTTGATCAACTAAGTATTTCTACTTCCCCTCCTAAGAAGTTTATATCTGATGTGTTTGATAATGAATCTAATAAACATAATGTTGAGTGTTATATTAAGCATGAGATATACTGAGAGGTGGGGTGAATCAGTATATCATATATCTTATAAATATTTTCCTTAACCAAATTTCACTTAATCAAACATTCAAGATATGTAATAAAACTCAAACAATAAACACCACACAAGATGGAGAGACACACCAGATATAACATGGAAACCCAATGTGGGAAAAACCATAGATAACAATCTCAAGTATATTAATGAGCACCAACCCAAACAATATTTTCAAGCCAAGCTTTCAGGAGCACCATACCCATTTGTTGAGCACCAACCTAGCTACTATTCATGAGCACCAACCCACAAGAGAACCACACCCCTTTGCTGAGCACCAACCCAAATAATATTCATGAGCACCAACCCATAGGAGCACCAACCCCTTTGTTGAACACCAACCCTTCAACAATTTGTGAGCACCAACCTATAGGAGCACCAACCCCTTTGTGTATACCACACACCTATCTCTTAATGTTGCTATATCAACAAATGATATTTCAATACAACATCTCCTTCCTCTCTCTCTCACCTTTGCTCTTCTAAGCTAGATATAACAAATACAAATCATATTCATCTCTCATAATTACTCTTCTAAGCTAGATATTACAATATCAAATCAACCTCTCTCTTCCATATTTACAAATGGCTTCTCAAGCCTTTATTTATAGCTTTCCAAATGACCTTTGGCCTTCGCCCTTTGTGACCCTTCAATCCTCATGGAAAATGGCGCCAAACTTGTATGACCCTTCATATTCAAGCCTTTGAAAAGTCATGTGGTGACCCTTCATGATCAAAAATGCCCTTCCCTCTTTTGTCCTCATCTTGGTGAATTTTTGTATTCCTTAAAGTGTCCCTTCATGATAAATTGTGCCCTTCCTCTTTTGTCTTCACTTGGTGACTCTTGGAATTCCCAAAGATGACTCTTCATGGGAAAATGCATCACATCCTTCTTTTGTCTTTATTCCATGGCTCTGACTTCTTTATGGGCCCTTCTTTTGTCTCATATGCAACCAAAAATATATTTGTTAATATTAAATAAATATAACTCATATTAGCTAAGATATATTTATTACAAAAAACATTAAATGCAATGGGGCCTTTATCACCAATAATGCTAGACCTTTGACATCAATGACAATATTTCCAACAATCTCCCCCTTTTGTCATTGATGGCAACCTCAATCCTGAAACTACCACATCCTGTCACCTACACATACTATCATCTGAAAACATACAGTAACTCCCCCTTACTGTAGCAACCTGTACCTATTCCCTATACCTATTTTATGCACCTATACCTATACCTATACCTATTATTCTCCCCCTTTGACATCAATGGCAAAGGGCCTACCTAGAGTTGACACTTAGCTCCCCCTCACTTGATGCTAAACATCAATGGTAGGAAGTAATATAAATTACTCCCAACTCCTCTTGCTGATCTTTGAATGTATCCTTTGATTGTGCCTTTGAGAATATATATGACAAAAATATACATTGTTCCCTGTCCTTTGAGCATCTACAATCAACTCATTTGAATCTTTTCTTCTAATCTCAAAACCTTTATCATGAAAATTTAATGTGTATCCTTGATCACATATTTGACTACCACTTAACAAATTATGCTTAAGACCTTTTACATACAAAACATTCTTAGTCTTAGTTCTACCATAATCCAAACTCAAAGTACCTTTTTTGGCTATCCTAGCAGTGGTTTTATCTCTGAATCTCACTATACCACCATTGATATTCTTTAGAGTAATGAACTTACTTTTATCACCTATCATATGCCTCTAATGTCTGCTATCAATTAACCATGGCTGATCTTTACCTCTCACATGTAGAGTTGTCTGCACCATCATAGAATCTTCAGGTTATTTCTTCTGCCATGAACATGTCTGAACCTTCTCCCTGATGAATGGAGCTTTTAAACTCTGATCCTTATTCTTGATGAATGGAGCTTTGAAGCTCTGATCCTTCTTAACTGACTCAAACACACTTCTACAATACCGAGCTATGTGTCCAAAGTTGTTGCACTTGTAGCATACTATGGTCTCTTCATCAAAGCTTGATAGAGGAGCAAAAGAGTTGTGGCTTCTGCTTGACTCTCCTTGACTTTCCTTCTCTTTATTTCTAAAAATTTTAGCTCTTTTTCTACATTCTAATTTCTTATGAACATATCCATTACAATAAAAACAATAGCCATAAAAATAAGACCTGTCTGTATATCTCTGACCTGATTATCTTTTGTAGCTTTGTTCTCTCTAGCCTTATCTGTTTGAAATGTCCTCTGTATTTTTCACTTCTCCCCTTTTTGTTTTCTCTTTTTTAAGAGCTTTAGCATAGCTCTTTTTCTTTTCAAATGTGATCCCTGTCTTATCTGAATTTTCTTTTTGACTTTCCAATATCTTATTCAACATGTTAGTGTTATCTTCAAATTTTGAATCACTGATTGCTTTCTTAATATCTTCTTTTAAAGAGGCAATTTCAATAACATAACTTTGACATTATTTTCTTGTTATTTCTAACTATGTTATGAGGTCTTCTTCATTCTTCATGGCTTCTTCAAAGTGTGCTTGTAGATCTTCAATCATTTCCTTTGACTCTTGTTCACTTTTTTCAATTTGGCACTTTAATCTTTGATTCTTCTTTTGAACAACTTCTAACTCTTCTAAGGCACAAATGAGCTCTCCTTCCATATTCAATTCAGCTTCCTCCTCTTCCTCTTCTTGATCACCTTCATGTATGGCTATGAATAGAATCTCTTCTTCTTCTGAATCACTGACTCCACTATCTTTGACTAAGCTAGGATCCTTAGAATATAGGCTCGTCTTCTCGAATCCCTTCTTAGATTTTCCTTTGAAATTCTTCTTGTATGTAGGCTTTTCTTCTTCTTCTTCTTCATTACCCTTATTTGGTCATCTAGCTTTAAAATGTCCAATATTTCCACAATTCAAACATTTAAAAGGTAATTTTCCTTGATATTTACCTATTCTTCTTTTCAGCTTGTGAATGAAAAGTGATCCATTATCATCTTCATCATCACTAGAACTATCACTTGATTCTTGAATCTTAGCTTTCTCCTTGTTTGATGTCTTAAAATTTACTTCTCTCTTTAAGGGTTTATCTTGTTCTATCCACATCTCATATGATGTGAGAATGCCATGAAGCTCATCCATCTTTAGCTTGGCTAAATTCTTCATTTCCTCGATTGCCAAAACCTTTGCATCACATCTCATTGGTAGAGATCTCAAAACCTTTTGCACCACCATTGACTCATCCAATGTTTCTCCAAGACATTTAATTTGATTTATGATTTGATCAACTCACAAAAGATAACTTGCTATATCTTCTTCTTCTTCTATCTTCAAACTTTCAAACTGCCTTCTAAAAGTCTGCAGCTTAGCTTGCTAAACCTTTCCATCAACTTTGTAAATATTCTAAATTTTTACCCAAGTTTCATGAGTGGATTTGCATTGCATAACTTTAAAAAATTTAGATTCACATAAACCACATAAAATAGCATTTAAAGCTTTAGCATTACATTCGCTTGCCTTATTTTTTGTTGGAGTAATTGCAAATGTCTGTGGCTCTTCATATTCCTCCACCACTGCTTTCCATATGTCAAATCCAAGGGCCATCAAATAAACCTTCATTCTCATGCTCCAAAAATCATAATCATCCCATCAAACAAAGGTGCCTTATTTGTAGAAAATCCTTCATGTGACCCAGCCATCATGCTTTCCCGATCTACCTTCAAGCTGTAAAACTTTTCTGAAGATACCTGCTCTGATACCAATTGTTAAGCATGGGATATACTAAGAGGGGGGTGAATCAGTATATCATATATCTTATAAATATTTTCTTAGCCAAATTCCACTTAATTAAACATTCAAGATATGTAATAAAACTCAAACAATAAACACCACACAAGATAGAGAGAGACATTAGATATAACATGGAAACCCAATGTGGGAAAAAACCATAGAAAACAATCTCAAGTATATGAATGAGTGCCAACCCAAACAATATTCACAAGCCAAGCTTGTAGGATCACCATACCTCTTTGTCGAGCACCAACCAACTACTATTCATGAGCACCAACCCATAGGAACACCACACCCCTTTGCCAAGCACCAACCTAGCTAATATTCATGAGCACCAACCCACAGGAGCACCAACTCATAGGAGCACCAACCCCTTTGCTGAGCACCAACACATCAACAGTTCGTGAGCACCAACCCACAGGAGCACCAAGCCCTTTGTGTATACCACACACCTATCTCTCAATGTTTCTATATCAAAAAATGATAGTTCAATACAGCATCTCCTTCTTCTCTCTCTCTCACCTTTGCTCTTCTAAGCTAGATATTACAATATCAAATCAACCTCTCTCTTCCATATTTACAAATAGCTTCTCAAGCCTTTATTTATAGCTTTCCAAATGACCTTTGGCCTTCCCCCTTTGTGACCCTTAAATCCTCATGGAAAATGATGCCAAACTTGTATGACCCTTCATATTCAAGCCTTTCAAAATTCATGTGGTGACCCTTCATGATCAAAAACGTCCTTCCCTCTTTTGTCCTCATCTTGGTGACTTTTCGTATTCCTTAAAGTGTCCCTTCATGAGAAATTGCACCCTTCCTCTTTTGTCTTCACTTGGTGACTCTTGGAATTCCCCAAGACGACTCTTCACGGGAAAATGTGTCCCATCCTTCTTTTGTCTTTATCCCATGGCTATTTGACTTCTCCATGGGCCCTTCTTTTGTCTCATATGCAACCAAAAATATATTCGTTAATATTAATTAAATATTAACTCATATTAGCCAAGATATATTTATTACAAACAACATTAAATGAAATGGGGCCTTTATCACCAATAATACTAGACTTTTGACATCAATGACAATATTTCCAACATGTTCTATATGTTTTGCTAAATTTTGTCTATTTCAAGTCTATAGGAAAATGAAAAAGAATGATGGGGATAAGTGATTAGAATAAACCAATATTGGTTTGCACGCTATATCTAGAAATTATAAGCACTCTTCTTTGGCTAGGGAGGAATACGTACAAGTAAGAAAGCACTACCACAAGATGTTTTTTAGCTAAATGAGTGGGATGCCAAGTTACGTGCTTGTTCTAGGAAGTGTGAAACTTCCTTAGAGATGACAGTCCACTTTTGAGAGAAAAAAGAGTAATAAATAACTAAAAAATAGGTAAAGAGAGAATGAAAGAGAGATAATATTATTTTTATTCACAACTGAGTGTAGTAGAGAGTGTCAGAGTGTAGGTGGTGTACTTTTTTTATATTGTAGAAGTTGTTTGTGTAGGTTTTGGAGAGGTTAGAAAATCCATAGTCACTAACATTGATAGGGGAGTGATCAATATAGATTATATTGTCAAGGTCAATGGTGAAGGTGATGGATGTTAATTAGCTTACCAAGGTTGGTAGGGACAATAGTTGCCTAGGGTCTTGTAGAAGGCTCTTCTAGGTTTGGGAAATTGTTTTAATTGGGTCTGGGAGGTTAGGGAGAGTTATGAAAGAGAGAGAGAATGGTTTGGTAGATCTTTTTAGAGGTTTGGTATATCAGGTTAAGGAGAAACAAGTGAGGAAGCTTTGTAATGATATGATCTTGATATGATTCAAATATTCAATATATGTAGAAATACCCTTAAGGTAGGGCAACACCATATAATACTCCTTTTGGAAGGAATAACTCCACAATGTCTCTTTGAGGGACAACCTCTAACTCTTACAATAGAAGACTTAATGCTTAATTCATATCTTTACCATGATAATCATATCATATATATAGACATCTATCTAACCCATGGATGGGTAACCTCCTAATCCTAATGTAGGCTGATCATTACCCAATGTACTAATTCTATAAGTTACTCTATTATCCTAATATATTGTACCCACATAATTAACTAAGGGGATGTGTGCCACATGCCAGCATCTCCATCAAACCATATACATAAATATATCATATCCCTAGGTACATAGCATTACTTCCCTCCTTTATATGTTTCATCCTCGAAACATAGGAAAAAACCAAATAATGAGTGTGCTTTAAATCATTGCACACTTGTCTCCAATCTCAATCATCTAGCCATCCATATGTGATCTTGACAGGTGATATCTCTCCAAGATTTTTTCCAAATTCCATTGTGCTCCTCTGATTTCATTCATGATCATAACTATACTACTTTGGTGTCCAAGCATAACTATTCCTCTTTTTATTCCATGTACCATATTTTGTTGCGCTACTCTGATTCCAACCATGACCATAGTAGGTATTCTTCCATCTATAGTCATAGTTATTTCCCCATTCATTCCATGTGCCATAGTATTTTTTCTTTGAATTCCATGCATATCCATAATGATTGGAAATTTTATTTTCTATATAGACAAAATTATTGTTGTTATGACACTTCCTCACCTAGTTCTATGATTGTTTCCTCTCATGATGATGTGGGTGTCTATATACCTTAACTTTTTCCAATATTTTGACCTTATCCACCTTTGCTTCTACCTCTTCCACATTTTCCTTCTTTGTCTCTTTAGTAGATGAAGTGTTCATTTCTAGTTGTAGTATATCTTTATCTATATCATCTGAATCTTCATCATGCTCTTCATCACCTATTTCAATCTCATCCTCATGATCTACCTAGATTGTTATTGGTGACTTTTTCACTATGAGATATTTTAAAGTGATCTTATTTTTCATATACCAAAAATTCATGAACTTTTTTTGAACATTAATATTCATTGTTCCCAAAGTCTCTAACCATGGATATCTAATAATTATATCCACATCATCCATATCCAAAGCATAAAAATCTGAATGCAAAACATATTTTTCCATAATGAGCTTCAAATCTTCAAACATTAAAATAGTATTACCATCTACTTGAACCTCCTTTATATTATTTGCTTGAACATGTAGATGCTTGGCCACATTCATGTTAATGAAGTTATGCTTGCTGGTAGGGTTTATGGACACAACCACCTTCTTTTGAATGCATCTATGAAATTGAAAATTTGACTCAGATTTATTTAGAGCCAAATTATTTGAACCCTTCTTCTTCTTCTTCTTTATCATCATTATTTTCTTCCTCTTCTACATCCTCTTTTTTCTTTTATATCCCACTAATCTAGGAAGGTTTGTTCCATTGCTTCCCATGAATAATACTTTTGCGTAAAGCTCAATTGATTAAACCACCACTATTGTGTAGGACCAGACAAAGAAAGAGATAATTTTATTTTCCATAAAATTGTGTTATTATTATTCTCCTTAAAAATGATCCACCATTCTCTAGCATCAACATCATCTTCCCCTAAAATTTTTTGCAACTTCATGATCCACAAAAAAATTTAGGGTTTATGAAACGCTAAAATGTTAATAACTCATAAAAAACTGATCCAAAAAGTCCCAAACTTTTACTATAGCTTCACCTTATGATATTGGACCCTCAGTCAAAATTTTGTGAAAAAATATTATAAATTTAGACCTGTAGATTGAATATATGAAAAACCATAAAATCACAATAAATCACGCAAAACAACTCCAAAAATTCTGAAATTTTTACTGTGCTTCTCTTATATCTTCTTACATCACTATTAAAAATTTTCAATAAAAATTACATATATGTCAAAAGATATAGTGAAATTAGTATAAAACCTAAAATAGCAATAAGTCCCTGAAAACTAATCCAAAAATCTCTATTTTTTTACTGTGACTTATTTAAAATATTATCCATATCTATTAAATACAATTTTATAAAAATTCATGACCAAACAAAAGATATTGATGATTAAAAAAAACTAGGGTTTTGCTCCACACAAATTGCCCAAATCGAAGCTCTGATACCACTTGATATGATTCAAATATTCAATATATGCAAAAATAACCTTAAGGTAGGACAACACCATATAATACCCCTTTAGGAAGGAATAACTCCATAATGTCTCTTCGAGGGGACAACCTCCAATATCCTCTTACAATATAAGACTCAATGCTTCCTTCATATCTTTACCATGATAATCATCTCCTATATATAGACATCTATCTAATCCATGGATGGGTAACCTCCTAATCTCAATGTAGGCCAACCATTACCTAATGTAATAATTCCATAAGTTACTCCATTATCCTAATATATTATACCCATATAACTAACTAAGGGGATGTGTGCCACATGTTAGCATCTTCATCAACCCATATACATTAATATATCATATCACTAGGTGCATAGCATGTAACTCCCTCACAGGGGTTCAGACAGGATTGTGTACATAAATGCATAATAGATATAAAGTGATAGAAAAATAAATTTTTTAAAATACCTATAGAATAAGTGATGTACTTAATTCTAGTTACTGAATGATAAGTGCTAGATTGATGATCCTTAACAAAGAGAACAAGTGGTGTTGTTGATCCTCAAGATCTCAGTTTCTAATCATGATTGACTTATGCAAAATAAAAGTAAGCTAGGATGTCAAAAATACAATTTCAAGATCTTGAATGTAAATAAAAATTAATTTTTTGATTTTTGTTGACCTAAACTTCAGGTTGGAGTTTGGCTTAAATTGTTGACATCAGTGATCCTACTAATGTTGACCATGGGTTGATTGACATTAGCAGCCCTATAATAGGTAAACCTTACTATTTCTGGCCTATTTTATATTTTTCTTGATTCCAAGTGTGGCACCCATTTCAAAATGATAAAAATAAGAGGTTAAGAAGGAGGTAGTTGATTAAAAATTTAGTTTGGAAGTGAGAATAAGTCTTGGGTAGTTAGGATGAGGGGACCAAGTCTTGAGGTGACTCACCAAGTGGGAATTAGTCATAAGGTGTGGTGGCCAAGTAATGTATCAAAAGGGGTTTTTTGATTAACTTAATTAATTATTTTAAATTAATTAAATGTGTGAGGAGTAAAAAGTATGGGTTAGGGAAGCTAATTGTTATTATTAAAAAATAGGCTAAAAAAGGGTTTCAACACAAGGAGTAACACACATGTGTGTGACATAATTTTGGTGTCTACATTTACCCCTTTTTGTCTTGTAATTTAAAATTATAAGTTACAAGATAAAAAAAGAGTTAGATTCTTCAAGTATTGGATGAGGTATCCCCCCTCAAAATGGGAATTAACAGAGGAGAAATCAGAATCGGGTATCAGTTTGATAAAAAGGTAATTGGGTGAGTGGTGGAGACTTGAGTATCACTTTGTATGCATATAATACTATGATTTATAGTAAAAAAAGTCAATAATAGGTAAGGTTGAGGAGGAATCAAATATAAATAACCAAAGCACAGCTTGTAGGTGATATATGATAGGTCAAAATAATCAAAGTTGTAGCTATAATGGTTAATGTTTTCTGGGTATCTAGGGTAGGAAGTGCCCTTGGGAAACAAAAAAGGGTTGAATGTGATAGGATGGGATTTTTTTCCATCCAAAACACCTAATATACATGTATGTGCACAATAGCCAACTATAATAGAATAACATAGGTAGTTAACACAAGCAATGCAAGGTTAGTGTAAAAGGGTCAATGAATGAGTAGATATTCATGATCTCCAATGCTAATTTTCATGGTTGGGGAGATATATGTGATCTCTAATGGCATTTATCATGGTTGGGGAGATATATGTGATCTTTAGTTACCCCAGTGTATGGGTAAAGTTTGAAGAGTTAGGGTTACTATATTGGGGAAAACATTATTAGAATGGTGATGATGTTGGTGACATTATCGATATCAGTAATATAAAGTGCCTACATTAGAAAACTAGGGCAAGGTTACTGATGTTGGTTTGCATAAGCATTGATGTCGGCATATTAGGTCAAGAATGCCAATGTCAGTGACTTACTAAACCTGATAATTGGGGGTTTGGTGATCAACCAAACTCAT
Organism: Torreya grandis; assembly: GCA_037957365.1. NCBI lineage: Eukaryota > Viridiplantae > Streptophyta > Pinopsida > Cupressales > Taxaceae > Torreya > Torreya grandis. Next base: position 6,034,861 of record JARHVA010000200.1, on the reverse strand, counting down.
TTACAACTTTATGATTGGAGAGAAAAAATAGAGTTGTGAAAGTGACCAAGATGGTAGAGTTAGGAGGGGACCTATTATGAGGTGCACCACCATAGGAGCCAACTATGCCAGCTAGGAGGAGACAAAGGATAAGGTAAGAGTCCTTGCTAGTTGTTGTGAAATTTGATTTCGGTATTTGTAGTTTTTAGGCTAATTTAGAGGTGGGGGTGTAGAAAACATTAGTATAAGGGTATAAAATAGGGTAGGGTAGTTTTAAGATAAGTTAGGGGGTTTTATGGGTAGTTTTTTTGGTTAAATTGGTAATTTTGGGTTTTGGGTCATTTAGCCCTAGGGCTAAACTAGTCATCAACATCAGTGAGGTCCACCAACATTGATCAACATGGCACTGAGGTTTGTAGGTGCCTATTGATGTTGATCAATACTTAGGCCTATAAAACACCAATATTAGCATTAATGTTGATGTTGGTGACTATGAGAAACTACCAAAAGAAAATAAAGGGTTAATTTGAATCCCTAGTGAGAGTAGTCAACTATCCTAATGGCTGAGCTAGCCTCAAAAGACCTCATGTCGACTGAGTTCTACCTACATAGCTAGTGTAGGGCCTCAAGCTAATATAGTTCTCCTAGAGCCTAGGAAAAAGATCTAAAATAGTGTGTTAGGGGAAATGGGTAAAAGGGTAAGTTGAGATAGGTCAAGAGGTCTAGGGCTTAAAAGATAGGGCATAGTGTCAAGGGTCAAGAATATATTCCATGAGGACTAGAGTTGTGATATTTAAGTAGGACTAGGGTGGAGAGAGAGAAGAGGCAATGAAGTCTAGGGTAAAGAGAGAGTGGTGGTGAAGCCTAGGGTAGAGAGAAAAGAGTAGGGTAGTTAGTTAGGTGGGTATATGGCTCAAATAACCTTAAAAGACCTCCTATCGACTGAGTACTACCTACATATCCTGATTTAGGGCCTCCAAACAATGTAGTTCTCCCAAAGAGAAGGGACAAAAAGGTGGTGATAGAATATAATAAAAGGTATGTGAATTGAATTTTTTTATGTATGGATGCAGGAGAGGATGGAGCTAATATTATGATATCATCTACCAAGGTTGTTAACACATATGAAGAGGGATGTCACTCCAAATGAATGGGAGGATATGGCAGTCATGGGCTTAGGAGGAGTGTGACAGTATTTTTGAGTCACATGGGATATGTCCCTTAAGATAAAATTGATTGAGAGGTGTGATCATACCACTAAAAATTTCCATCTATTGACTAGAGAGTTGATAATGAATCAGGAGGATGTTATAGGATTTTATAACTACCACTCTAGGGTGAGGAGATCTTTTCATGCTCAAGAGAAGAGCATGATATAGACATGGTCACATTATATGGAGAGCATGTTAGTAAGGTGACTTACCATTTAATGAATTTCATGTACGAGCCACTCTATATGGTTTATGAGGAGCAACATCAACTGAGCATCTTGATAAAGATTGAGATCATGATGTATGCATTACCAGATGTAGATGGTAGTAGATTTCCAATTGTATTGATAGGTGTGCTTGCATAGATGGTTGAGAAATAGACTATTTTTACCTGGGGTCTAGTATTTTTAACATAGTTATATAGAGAGTTGTGGGGTTTGAGGTTACAATGGTGATACAATTTGTGTGTCATCCATCTACTACACTATTGGGCTTATGAACACATCATGGTGAAATGACCATTTGGGATACCTACCATGATCTATCCAGCTTCAGGGTTGGGTTTAGATGGTGGAGAGAGGGCATGGCATATACCTGAGTAGATGGCATGGTGTAGGTCATTGCCTCTTATAGATGCATGATTGAGGGTTTGATCCCTATAAATATTTTTTGGAGACCCTACCTGACATACCCAATTTTTAGAGGATAGGAACAATAACTTGTTGGTTTGCAGAGCTCATTATGGGTTAGGGGGAGATGGTCGGGTGATTTGGAGATGGTATTCATGGCATGGGTCAAGAGGTAGTTTGGTATCCTATATGATATTCCACCTACCTTCCCTTAATATAGGAGGGATGACATAGAGGCACCCATACTATTACCCTAAGAGACAAATGAGATAGATTTTGAGGAGCTACCATTAGGGCTAGGTGTTGGATATCTAGGGTGCATAGTGATGTATACATCTTGGTGGGTAGGTTTCCATCTTATGGTGGAGGTCAGGAACCACCACTAGATTTATAGGGGTCAGTGAGAGAGAGGGATCCAATGATATAGGCTTGAGATGTAGCAATGTAGGCTAGAGATATAGCCTAGGCATAGGTATTAGCCTTACAAGGGTATGTGGTGACATTGTAAGGTTAGGTTTGGGCACTACAAGGCCAAGTTGCAACACTACAAAGCTAGGTTGTAGTCTTATAGGGTCAAGCAATTGTAGTGATAGTAGAGAGAGATAGTCTAAGAGTAGTAGGTCAGGATGCTCCTCCTCCTCCACCACCATAGGGATTAACATAGGTTGGGATATCATCGGTACTATGGGACCTCCATATATTGATCTCTAGTGAGATATTTGACTACCCTGGATGAGATTGCCTAATATGAGAGGGAAATTAGAGAGTTTTTGTAGATTCAGAGATATTCAAAGTTCAGAGAGTAGGAGAGTTCAATGTCATGTACCATGTCTTCTAGATCATGTAGACTTAGATAGATGAAGAGTGGTGATGACACTGCTTCCTCACAACCACATGGAGAGCCTCAAGGACCCTGAGTATTAGAGTTTTCCATTTTTGATTATATTTATTATATGTATACCAGCCTGCAAGTTGAAGATGAGAGATGTATATTTTGAGAGAGAGAGATGATGTTATGATGATGTAGTTATGGACATATTATTGATCCCATATATATAGGAGATGTTAATTTATTGTGATTTTGAGATGTGTTTATTATGATTATTATGATGATGTTAATATAGATGATTATTTTAATATTAAGGTAATCGTGATGTTGTTGTTGATCATGTTAGTTGAGTTAGACTAGACTTTCCTATATATTTGATGGTATATGCATAGTTGGTTGGTTAGTTTCATCTGAGCATTTTTCCATATTTGTGATGGTGTATGCTAAAAATGAATAAATTAGAAATGTTAGTTTATTTTAGCATTTTCCATATTTGTGATGGTGTATGCATAAAAGAAATTGAGTAGGATTTGATAGTGTTGGTTTGACAGTTTTTTTATCTCAATAGAGAGATCAACATGTGATGTGGATAGGAAAATAAAGAGGTAGAATGCTTGTGCACTAGCAAAGACAATAATCAAAATATAAATAAGCTTAAAAAAATGAGCCTCCTTCATGCCTTATATCTTTGAATCATTGTGTTTTTTATAGAAGCATCATGTTTACCTTATATTAAGTGAGCTTCATAGTCCCTTGAAAGAGTATGAGGGGAAAAGGGGTAAAATGAGGGAAAATGTTTGGGTAGCATAACCTACAAAGTAGGGATGATATGCCCCTTTTGTGGGTGACCCGAGAGCTAATATAGATGATTCCATTACTTAAAGCTCTTTTTTTTAATTGTGTAAGCTGATCAATGTGGGAAGCCTATAATGGGATTTTGTATGGGTTAAGGTTGTATAAAGCTGATCAATGTGAGAAGCCTTTTTCATTTATTTTTTCTTTCGAGAACAAATCTTGGCTTAGCCATCCTTCAAGGGAGTGGTTTAACATTTGTTTTTAATTTTAAATAATTGTCCTTTAAGGGAGAAATCTATTAATAGTATCAAAGGGAAATTACGTAGCTATCCTTCAAGGGAGTAATCCACATTGAGAAGCATGACCTAAGACTTTATAATTTTTTTAGATATCTCATTTTTATTTTTTTTTTATCTTTTGTTTTTTTGCTTTTAGTCATGGAAAAAACTATAGAGGCTTAGGATTTTTCCACTTTGAGGGCAACACCATACTATTTCATAAGTTAACTAAGTGTATAGGAGTAAGGGTGAAGAGGAAGGGAAATGAATGTAATAGGGATGCTCAAGGGATGAGCTCTATTTAAACATGAGGTAAAGCAATCCTTGTTTAACAAAATAATGGTTGTAGGTATAAGGCATTTAAAGGCTCAAGTTCTAGGCTTCCTTCAAGAGAAGACAAGTGATAATTTCCTGAGCCACACTTGTGAGTTATAATATAAGGTCCAAGCCAATTAAGAGTAAACTTACGCATTTACTTTTCTCCATGTTTGTCATGTGTTGATTTTATTTTAAAATGAGATCTCTTATATTAAAATCTTTCTCTTTGATATTTTTGATATAAGCAAGTTTGATATGCTACTAATAGATTTGAAGGTGGTTGAGGGCTATGAGATAGGGCTCATCAAGCAAGTCAAGTTGATCCAAATGATCCTAGTGAAAGTAATAATTAGTAAGTATGTCTTGTAGATAAATGTGAAGAGAAGGAATCTAGACTTCAAGAGGTAAAAAAACCTCCATCCTATATACCAAATAAAAAGGTGTAGCACCTATAGGGGTTCGAATGCTAGTGCAGTAAGCCCATAAAGCAAAAGGAATGTGTGTGTGCCAATCCTTACCTGTATCATTGACTACCTTCATGATAATTTTGGTCAATGTTTTTTTAGAAGCTTCTACCTATCCATTATCTTGTGGATAGTATGGTGATGAGAAGCTTAATTTTATTTTAAATGTATCAAAAAGACTTTAAACAATCTTATTTTTTAAATATTTACCATTATCTATTATAATTTTATGAGGGACACCAAAATGATAGATGATGTGATGGTTGATGAAGTCAATAATTTTTTTAGATTTAGTGGAGATGAGAGGGATGGCCTTGATCCACTTGGTGAAGTCTTTAATGGTAGTAATGATAGAGTGATGATGGAGAGAGGAATGAGGGTTAATCTCCCTGATGAGATCTAAAACCCATTGAGAGAAGGGCCAAAAGTCTTTGGAAACTTGTAATGCATGACTTGGAACATGAAGGAGGTTAGCATGTTATTGACATTTGATGCAATTTCAAACATAACCAAGAGGTTGGGGATCATATGATTGTACCTCAATAACTTGCAAAGCACTAATCAAAGCTTGACACTGTTGGGATGAGTTTTGGATTAACTCATACAAAGACATTTTCACAAGAGTTTAGTGAAGTTGTTTTACCATTGAAATTTGAATAACATCTGAAGATGTTGTTTTAGGAACACCCAAGATGAAAATATTAGGATTAGGATGAGGAGAGTCTTTGGTGAAGGGATGAGCCCAAGTATAAACAACCTTTTCCTTAGCTTTATCTTTTTGGCTTTTTGAACATGTGGCCACATTAACTTTGTTGATTTGAAATTTCAATGAAGGAGGTGGTAAAGGGGTTATGATGACATCTTTAGGCTTGAATTTAGATGGAATATGAGGAGGCAATATGTATGCCAAATGTAGAATAATAGGAAGGTTAATGGAAGTATCATCGAAGAGAATGTTGATATTGAAGTGTTATCAAATGAATATTGTGAGGGCTTTACAAATCCCAGTATTTTGTCTAGGTGAATGATGATACAAACACACTTGTGTATCATTAAAACAATATGGATCAATTACAAAGGGACTATAAGTCTTAATGGGAAGAAGAGTTATTATGAAACTTTTCAATAACTGATGTAATAAAAAGTTTTGAGAACCTATAGTGGGCTCGCACTTATTGTGTTAATAGGAGTGGACACTTTATTTTGTTTTGGTGCTAAAAAGTTAATTTTACATGGTGATTTGTTCGGTGATGGCAGAGTTACATTTTTTTATATCGCTTTTTTAGTGTCATATGTGAGAGGCCTACTAGATGACAAAGGCAAGAGTGGAGGTAGCTTAACCTTTTATTTTCCTTGGTTAGGCAATATTCCAACTAAAGTAGAGGGGTGTGGTCCCAAAATGGATGGTAAAGTTGAGGGTTGAAGAAGGGATCGGTGAGACATAGGGAGCTTAAAATTTTTCTATAATTTAGGCCATGAAACTCTAACTTATGGCTAAGGAGTTAAATCTAATTTCACCTGTGGATGAATTATATTAGAAATAGGGCATATACCTAAAGGTTTGATCTGCTTTGATGTGGTAGATTCCTATCAGGGTGAGGGTTATGACATAGATGGTTGAACTTTAGGTGCTTTTGGTGAAGAAGATCTATATTTGTAAAATACCTTAGGTTAAAGGGTATTAAGAGGCTTAGAAGTAAAGATCAACATTTATTGTGTTGGATAAGGAGCTTTCAGCTAGTCCCAAAATGCCACATGGTCTAGCTTCATGGAGTCAAAAAATTCTAGATTTTTTACCAACTATGAGAAGGATTTAGATAAATTTGATGTAGGACTTATGGTTGTCTTTAGAAGGCTACAATTTTTGGGAGAGAGGGAAATTTTTGTTTTATGTTACTTCAAGCCAAAGATGAGAAAGAACCGCAACATGGTCCTCTTCAATAGAGACGGGAGAAGAGACATGGTCTGCCATGGGTGGAGGGGAGGTAGGCAGAGAAGGTTCCTCAAGAGGGTAAAGTTTATGTATTATGGCTCCCTCAACATGTGGGTGAGGCATGGGTAAAGTATGATCCTTCATAGGTAAAATAAGGGATAAGAGCAGTACAATTGGAGTTGGCACAATAGGTCTCTCCATTATTATGGGAGTAGATAATACTAAGTCCTCTAAGTGCAAAGGTGGAGTGGGTGGGCTACTACTCTTTATAGGTGGATGAGAGGTAGCTGAATAAGGTTCCTCAAGAGGGTATAATGTAGGAATGATTTTCCCTTTAACATGTCATTGAGGAATAGGTAGGGTGTGGTCTTTAAGTGGTAAGAGGATAGGTAATATTGGTGAAAATAACATTGGAATTACAAGCTCATCAAGTGGTAAAAGAAGTGGTAAAGAAGGCTCTTCCTCTTGAGGGAGTGGAATAGGGGAAATAGGATCTTCTACCTAAGGAAGAAGAATGGAAAAATAGATGCCACTAAATGTGGGGGAGGAGTCAATGAAATGGATGTCTCCTATTAAGGGGAAGGTTGAACTAGAGGTAAAGGAAAGACCATATTAACCATATGGATATTATGATCACTTGAGTTAGTTGTGGTCTAAATAATATATTAATTTGGTGAATGGTTAGGAAAAGGGTGTTTGAACACATCCATACTTTGATTAGGGGGTGCATTAGGATTATCCAAGATGAGATCACCTCTATCAAGAATATCTTAAACAATGTTCTTAAGTGTCATACATTTATTAGAACTATGGCCTTTAACTCGATGGTAACCAAAAAACTCATCTTCTTCATACCAAGTTGGAATAAAATGGGAGGCATAAAAAAGTATAGGAGGTTTAATCTAAGGAAGGGTTATGACACCTTGTTGCAATAGTTTCTCTAAGATGGATGTATATAATTCCCCAATGGGAGTGTATTGTCTTTATTCATACCATTTTTGTAATTGCTTGGTCAAATTTTGGGAAGTTGAGGAATTCGATTGGTTTATGGTTTTGGAAGAAGTTGACTTAAAAACTACCACATTGGTAGAGCCTTCAGATTTTTGGTTAGAAGGGGAAGTTTTAGAGGAAGAGGAGTCATTTATTTTGAATTGGGATTCTTACTATGCAAGTTTACTTTGCCTTCATCTATGGCACAAACCTTACATTTTTGTGCCATTGTAAAGGCCTCATCAAATGTGTGGAAAATTTATACCCAGAGTATGGATGAGATGTAATTAACACATGCCCTTGAGAAGATCTCAATAATCTTAGGTTGGGGTAAGGATAAGGAGAGATAATTGATCAATCATTTAAAATGAGTGACAAAATTTACAATAGACTAGTCATCAAATTATCTGATAGAATAAAGGTATTTTATAGAAAACTTCTTAGAAATGTTAATAAATAAATGGTCTAGGAATATTTGTGTGAGTTGGGTAAACAAGAAAAGGGAATGTTGAGGTATAAATATATACAATCCAAGGCATCACCTGAAAGAGACATAGGGAAAGTTCAAAGTAGTAATGAATCATCATGCCCTATTAAATAAAAAGCATGTCCAAATGCTTGCAAGTTTTGTTGTGGGTCCTCTCTACTCTAAAAAAGAGTAAATTTAGGGAGTTACCATCGGCTTGGGTAAGGGTGAATAGGAATAGAAGGATGGATTGGTTCATTGCATATCTGATCATAAGATAACACATTCTTTGAACCAAAAATAGATGTTTCTAGATTAGACATCTTGTCCATCAACATCTTAATGAGATCTGGGGGGATTAGTTTAGGGAATACCTCTTAAGGTATAGGGAACGTGATAGGAATTAGAGGGAATGTATGAAATATCTTGTTGAGGTTGTGTTGGAGCAATATAAGGATAATGAGCCATATGATGGGGTGTAAAAAGAAAAGGGGTTTATCCCATTGGGTTAGAGACTATCCTTTGGTTGTTATTGTTATTATAGTTTGGATTATTGGCATGGTTAGACTAGATGACTGGTGAGTCATAACTCAAGTAATTATAGGCACAAGGGTAGATGGAATAGGTACCAATAAATTCTAAAATGGAGTAAGACTTGACTGAACTAGTTGTGGTTGTGAAAGTAGGGAAGTCACACTAGGGTTTAGGTGAGATTGGGTAGTTGGAGATGCTACACTTTAGACATTGTTTATAGTTGGGTTACTCATTAAAGTGGTGGTTTGGGTAACCATGGGGAAAATAGTGGAGGCCACTGAAACTAAGGTTTCTCCATTAGAGAGGTTGGCATACCATATATTGGGTCACCCAAAGAATTATAGGTTCAGCTCATAACAAGGTAATGTTAAAGGGCTATCACAATGTGATCAAGAAATTTAGCAAAATATTGATCTCCTTCAGGCATAATGGGAATATGGTTGGGGCTAGGAGTATGCTCTATATCTGAAGTATACTCCATGATATAATTGGAAGTGAGAGGGGAAGGTGGAAGTGGTTATCGACTTGCATAATCAACAATAATTTTGGCTTGAGATCACATCAATACCATGCAAGAGGAAGTATAAATAGTCGTAATACCTTGTATTCAAGATAGAATAAAGAAAAACTAGGTTTGACTGTAGGCAAATGGGTTATTTTAGGTTGATATTTTTTGAGAAGATGAATTACACATTCATCAACATCGGTCGCTTGATTGATTTAGGTGAAAAAAGTTTACCAACATCGGTAGTTTAACTAATGTCAGTAGGTAAAATATATTGATGTCAGTAGGGTTAACTGATGTCAATCACTATGATATCCTAGGAGATGGAAAATTTGATGTTTTTAGAAAACCAAAAGTTGAAACTAGGTAAAATAGTGGATACAAAAGGTCTGTCTAAGAAGAAAGAACACTCAAAAACCTGAGATAATAGGTTATACAAACTAAGTATTATAAATAGTATTGATTTTGTGAATCAATAAAAAAAATGTCCTTACCAACTCCAAAATACAAAAGGCAATAAAAAAAGTAGAAAAAGAACATACAACCAATAACTATTAAGTCCTAGAGATTAATTTTTAGTCTCATGTTGGATTATGCCTTAATCAGATAGTAAGAGGAGAATTTGGTTATCAAAGGTACTAGAAAGCAATCTAGAGCTAGTTTCAGGTTAGTTTTAATGCTCAAGAGGAAATGTGTGTTAAACTAGGTACATGGCTTGTTATAGGAGCTTTCTCTCCACACTTCATGAACCTGGAGCTAAGCTAGGCCACTTAGCCAAAATATACCTTCTATCTATAGATTATACTCCAACAAAGAATAGAGTGGGTTCTCCCCTGGGTGGTGAAATCTAAGTAGGATAGCTAGGTAGGGTAAGGTGATCCACCAGGGGATGAAATCTTGATGGGCCTTTTCTTAGGTGAGTTTAGATGTTTGTTTCTGTGAATGTGATTTGGTTGTGTAACATAGGTGCACTAAAATTTATTTAAAAGTCTTGTAATTAACTAGGTGAGCTAATATGCAATAAGCAAATAATGAAATGCAGTAAGTTTTAAACCCAAATCTAAAATGTTGAGATTTGAATGAAAACAAAGATGAAAAAGTAATAGAGTATGAAATTTACTATCCTAATGTGCATGCAAGAAGAAGTAAAAAAGATATTCTCTCTTTTTCTTTAACTTGTAAAATAAAATGATAAATTGCTTTTAGAAGTAAAGAGAAAATAAAGAAAATTTTAGGTTAATGCTTTTAAAAATAAAATATTGAATTTTTAATTTTAAGGGAAAAGAGAAGGAGGAAGTGAAAGAAATGAAATTTTCACTATAATTCACCTATATGAATGCTTAAAACAAGAAATGAACCCAAGGAAAACTCTAGCATCCCACTGGGCATGCCAAAAATGTTTAGCTAAATTTTATCTATTTCAAGTCTATAGGAAAACAAAAAAGAATAAAGGGGATAAGTGATTAGAATGAACCCAAATTGGTTTGTGTACCATATCGAGATATTATGAGCACTCCTCTTTGGCTGGGGAGGACTACCTATAAGTTATAAAGCACTACCACAAGATGCTTGTTAGTAGTTAAATGAGTGGGTTGCCAAGCTACACACTTGTTCTAGGAAGTGTGAAAATTCCTTAGAGATGATAGTCCACTTTTGAGAGACAAATGAGTAATAAATAACTAAAAGAGAGGTAAAGAGAGATAATATTACCATTATTCACAACTTGAGTGTAGCATAGAGTGTTAGGATTTAGGTGGTGTACTTTGTTTATATTTTAGAAGTTATTTGGGTAGGTTTTGAAGAGGTTAGGAAATCCACAGTCACCAACATCGATAGGGGAGTGATCGATATTGGTTATACTATTGAGGTCAGTGGTGAAGATTACTAATATTGGTTAGGCTACCAAGGCTGATAAGGGAAATAATTGCCTAGGGGCTTACAAAAGGCTCTTTTGAGTCTTAAAAATGGTTTTGATTAGATCTAGGAGGTTGGAGAGAGTTATGAGAGAGAGAGTATGGTTTGGGTAGATATGGTTAGAGGTTTGGTGTGTTAGGTTAAGGGAAAACAAGTGAATATTTGTAACTCCCTCTTAGGGGTTCGGTCAAGAGTACGTAAAGCAATGCATCGTAGATATAAAGTGATAATAGAATAAATGTTTTAAAAGACCTATAGAATAAGTGATTTACTTAGTTATGGTTATTGAATGATAAGTGTCAGATTGGTGATCCTTATCAGGGAGTCCAAACCTGAATGCCTGAATAGAGAGAACAAGTAGATGTTGTTGGTCCTCAAGAGCTTAGTTCCTGATCATGATTGATTTATGCAAGATGATAGTAAGCCAGGATGTCAAAAAGAGATTGTTGAGAGCTTCAATACAAGTAAGAATGAATTTTTTTTATTTTTGCTGACCCAAACTTTAGGTTGGAGTTTGGATTATATTTTTGACATCAATGATCCCAACAATGTTGACCATGGGTTGACTAATGTTAGCAGCCCTAAAATAGGTAAACCTTACTATTTTTAGCCTGTTGTCTATTATTCTTCATGCCAAGTGTGGCACATGTTGAAAAATGGTAAAAATAAGAGGTTAAAAAGGAGGTAGTTAATTATAAATTTAGTTTGGAAGTGAGAATAAGTCTTGGGTAGTTAAAATGAGGGGACCAGGTCTTGAGGTGACTCATCAGGTGGGAATTAGTCAAAGGGCAAGGTGGCCAAGTAAGGTGGCAAAATAGGTTTTTTAATTAACTTAATTAAGTGTTTTAAATTAATTAAATGTGTGAGGGGTAAAAAGCATGGGTTAGGGAAGCTAATTTTCATTATTGAAAAATAGGCTAAAAAGGGGTTTTGACATAGGGAGTTACACATGTACGTGTGACATAATTTTGATTTCTACACTATCAAGCATGAAAGTGTATGCCACCCTGATGTCTAAGAGTCTATAGTCAAAGAAGAGTTTCATGATTACAAGGCAAATTTTGTGGTGTTTAAAGAATAATAAATATCCTAATCTAATGTTTAGCTACTCTTAGATATGATAGAACAAAATGAAAACCAGCTTGATGTTTCCAAAAATCAAGTGTATCATGCACAAAAAGATAGAAAGGTTGAGGTAGTTGTCATACCATCTAATCTATAGTTTGTGGAAGGCATATTAGATATGACAGTGATCAAGAGGATTTCATCTCCAATCAAGTATCTTAGAGATAGATGAAGGGAATTCATGAAGGTTCCAAATAGTTCAATTTTAGGCCCAAGAAGACACAAAGGTGGTAGGCTTCTTGATCATCTACATATGCAAGTGGTTGATGATGAACATGCTTCTCATGCCAGATTGCCTTCATGTAGTGACAAAGAAGTATGAGGAACCATCTTTAACCCTAGTTGAAGTATGGTAAGATTTTTCAACCTCAAGAGTGATGTTTTTTAAATAGTATAATAGGTGTGTGTGTGTCTTTCTTTCAATTGTGTTGTGTTCCATAAGTGTTATTGAGAACACATGTTTGTTTCCCTTTGGTGTGCCCTATTGTGTGTCCTGTATTTATTATTTTGTGTGGTGTCAAAGGTAAAATTGTGTGTTAAACTAGTTTATAGGTGACTCCATGGCCCAATGGATAGGATTTGTCTATTGGTCTTGGCATAGCAAGCATACAATCCTTGGGAAATCACTAAGAATGTTGACTATTTTGACCACAAGTCAAAATAGGTCAACCCCTATAGTATAAAAATTGATATAGAGGTATATAAACATTTTATATGGTGTTTCATGGTTTTTTTTATTTCATTTAATATGTTTCTATCCTTGGTCGTAGTCCAATTTAGTCTTTGTGTCATTTTATGTCACTTAAGAGTCATAATTGGGTCCTAAATGAAGGTGGTATAGTTTTACAAAGTGTAAAAGTGTTATGAAATTCTTTTAAAGTTAAAATTTTTATATTAATTATCATAAATTTTATTACTAACTGAAAATTGTAGGTTCCTAACTAAAAATCAAGTGAAAAAGGAGTTTTGGAAGTTATATAGCCTATAGGGAAGAGTAGCACATGGGAAAAGATCATTAAATGACCATTAATCTCACTTAACTCCATTTACATGATTTATATACTTTTTAAGTGACTAAAATAGACCAAAACCATTTGGATTTTCCATCACTCCACTAGGCAAGCAAAACTGGTCAATAGGTCTTTTGATGGTACGACCAGTAGGATAGTTTCTAGGTCAAATGCTCTTGGTTGTGAATACTAAAATTGGTATAATTAATTTTCATGTTTTTATTTGGAATAATGGTTCCTTATACTTTATTAACCATTATTAATAATTTAACTATCTTGTTTTACTTACTAATTCCCACACCCTATAAGTTATGCTTATGTTTGAGCTTGTCCATAAAATCCAATTGGTGAAATTAATTATGTAGGATGTGTAATTACTTATTTAATTTTTTTCATCTTTGTTTTCATGTTTTAATTTTATTTCATGAGATAAATAGTTCAATTTGTAGGTTAATATCACCAAGTGAACTTACAGTTAGATTTCATCAATTACAGAAGGTTCCTTTCTTTTTAATGGTTTAAAATAAATGTTATGGGATATATTTCATTATTTTAAAGTCATATAAATTTAGTTATAGTCAATAAGGGCTCATAATTATTTTACTCTTTGATTCCATACACAATCAACTAAGTGAGGTGTCTTGAAGTGTGAGAACATTCATAGAAGGTATATGAATATTCCCATGTTGTTAAAACATCCTTGGAGCATGAAAAAACATGTTAAACATATTTAATGCCATGTAATTTATTATGATATTTAGTTCTATAAGATACATAATCTTACACCATTGAATGTACATCTATAGGTGCCATAGAAAGAGTCAGTAACATTGGAACAACTCAATTATTTGGTTTCAAGTTCCTTATGGTTGAAATGATTTTTTAAGAAGGCGATAAGGTTCAATATGAACTATAAGGTTACATTACATGCATATAGCTCATATCTACATTCACTACCTCATCTATAACTATATATACACCTACAAGAGATTGAGAAAATTGGAATGGGAGTATTGAAACTTATTTAAAACTATTCAAGGTGGGAAGGATGCATTTTGAGACCTTGAGAAGGTCTAAAACTTGTTATAATCCTATATATCATGAATAATTCATGTATTCATAGTCACTACTTGCATACTAAGATGTCCAATTATAGGTGGCCTTACATAGAGACTTGAGCGTGGTCATGAAAAAGTCTGATGTGTTTGAAACCTTAATGAAGTTTGGAAAGTTGAATAATTCTATATTAAACATGTTTAAGGTCATTGGTAGGTAGGTAGACTTGAGAGGTCACCTCAAGTGAATAAATTTGAATTCAAGGACAAGTTTCTCAATAAACCCCAAAATAAGGCCCTAGCCACTTTTGGTGTTACCAAATGCTAGTGTTTTAAGGAGTCTAGATGAATCCAAATGATCATACCTTTTATCCCTGATATAAGGGAGATACATTGAAAAATATGTGGAAATTGGACAAGTAAGGAGGATGTTATAAGATTTCCAATTAATACAATTGTTCACTATAATGTTTTAGTGTCTCCTACAAGATTTGAACTTACAAATGACTCTACACCCTAAGATAGAAATGTAAGAGCATATCGCCATCACTAGTGGTTACATTAGAGTGAGGGGAACACTAATGATTCAAGGGACTTGGAAGAGACCTTAATTTCAAGGTAATGGCCTATATATTCATCTACAATTATACCTTGACCTAGAAAAGCTTACCTATAGCTTGACTATGTAGACACCTAAATCTAGCCACTAATAACCTCCAACTAGGATTTTGACCAATTTCTATGAAAATGCACAATTTGGAATAAAAACACTAAAATGAATTAAAAGATTTAAAAATTTCATATTCAAGTGCTGATTTTATCTAGAGTATCATTAAATGAGGCAATGAAATTTATGAAGCACCTAACTTTGATCAGATCGTTTTGAGTCAAAATGACATTTTTGCACATGGGTGCTTTGGATTACTCTTTTCTACCAAATTTATTTCATGAGACATGTACCTTTGTTATTTTGTGATGACAACATCCTATATTATATAATGGATCTAATGCATCTAAAAATACATCCTAATTTTAATCTAGTCAAATTTCAAGCTAATAATATGATATTTTGACCAATTTGATTAATTTGTGAACCAATTGCCAAGATTTGCATCAAAGTTGACTAATCGTGTTTAAGTATAATTAATCTAAATCAAGATCCTAATTAATAATTCCATGGAACTTGTTGAATATTTATTTTTAGAAATTGATATTGAATAAATGCATCATCAAATGACATCATTTCTTAGAAAGACATCCCTAGGCCATAACTTCATAAAATATGTCATCAAGCCCTCCCATGCCTCATTATGACCTTCTATGCCTCTTTAATGACTCTCTATCCCAAATATTTGTGAGGGAATTTATTGAATTTGGATTTCAAAATTGAATGGATCATTAGCCACACATATCCATCTCTAGATGGGTGGTTCAAGTTCATTCTGGTTATTTTGAAAAAATTATAAATAGGAGGCCTTGCCTATTGAAATTTAAGCTCTTTCAAGCCAAAGTTACCATGACCAAATAACTTCAAACCACATATTGATATAGTGTTATTATTCCCAAATATTTATCCAAAGTTATCACAAGCCAAAGGTTCCATGAGGATGAAGGTAGCTACATGCCATTGAAGAATATCTCTTAAAGCACAAGCTGAGCAAGCCAAAGAAGGAGATTATTAGAGAAATCAAGGATTTGGTAAGAGATTTGTGTTTTGTGTTTATGTTTCTAATTTATTTCCATTTCTAGTTGTGTTTTGAAATGGTTTTCCCTCATTAAGCTCCCCTTAGTGACTCGACCTAGAAATGTTATGCTAGTTAATGTGTTTCTTTCAATTTGATTTCATTTTGGAACTAACATGATACTGACCATCCTCTCTTGAGTCAAATTCCTAGTCTACATAATGACATGATAATGATAGTATTTTAAGGAGTCTAGATGAATCCAAATGATCATACCTTTTATCCCTCATATATAGGAGTTACATTGCAAAAGAATATTGAGATTGGAAAAGTAAGGAGGATGTTATAAGATATCCAATTCATACAATTTTTGACTACAATTTTTTAGTGTCTCTTACAAGATTTGAACTTTCAAATGACTCTACACCCTAAGATAATAATGTAAGAGAATATCACCATGACTAGTAGTTAAATTAGAGTTAGGGGAAAACCAATGATTAAAGAGAATTGGAGGGGAGATTAATTTCAAGGTAATGTATTATATATTCATCTATAGGTGTACCTTGACTTAGAAAAGCTTACCTACAGCCTGACTGTAGGTGCCCACAAAGTTCATGTTATGAACATATAGATAAAATCCTATAAATATAACAAATCCTATCATTGGAGATGATTATAAGATTAAAAATGGTTATGAGATGTGAAAAACAAGTTTTTAAAGGATTAAACACACCTACAAGATCCTTACTTTCTCCAAATTGGTCAACTATAGTTGACTGTAGTTTGAAGTGAGTTGAAACATAGTGATTTAGAAGTTTGTGTAGCATGAGAATGACTTATATAGGTATATATGAATGTAAAAGGTAATTTCAATACCTCAATAAGATGTATAACATTTTATACAAGGGTCTAAGATGCAAATTTCACCTATAGGCACTTTTTTTCAAAGTAAGAAAGTACATTCATAGTTGATTGTCAACTAGGTCTATCAAGAACATGTGTAAAACTTGGATTATTAAACATTTTTAGAACACCTCCATAGTAAAAATTACCATTCCATGATACTCTTAGAGCATGGAAATAAGGAAAGGAGAAATTTTAATATGACAACCTACAGTCACATATACAAAGCATGCACAATCAACATTATCCACAAGTATGTCTTAGGTTTTAAGACATTTGGAGGGTCTATTGATGAAACAAAGCTCTTAAATTTTCATATAGGGTCCCCACCACTTGGATAATCCTATAATATGTCCATGTTTTATGATATAATATGGGAAGTGCCCTCTATTTTATCTCAAATAGAGGGCACTCCCAGAAGGTGATTTCCTATAGGTTGGTAATGCAAATGCTATGAGGATGAGTTAGAAACTTCTATACATTTTCATGGAGATGTATAAAGTTATATGAGGCATGGAAAAAAATGAAAAACTAGGCATAGGTGCTAGAAGTTGAATAGGATGGCTTAAATCCATATGGATGTAGTTAAATCCCACTAGGCCTAATGGGTAAAAGTGGTTTAACTTCATTTATAGTGCTTGGAGAGAATTAAATGTCATTAAAAAACTTACATGGTGAGTAATAAGGTGTATTTGAACTTTTATAATGAAAAGGAAACCATAGGGAAACCACATTTTGGCTCAAACCAACTCAATCTTGCATAGAATAGAAGAATAAGCTCGAGAGGCTAACTTGAGAAGATCACAACATGGATGTTTAACATGCAAGTCTGAAGAGTGGGGAGATGTTGAAGGAGGTCTTGAATAAATAATTTTTGTAATTTTTTTAGGGTTCTAATGTCAAACCTTTATGAACAAACCTTAAGGGTCATAAGTACTCAAAACCCTCTATAAGGACCAAATTTGGAAAATGAAGGAGGGTCATCCAAATGGGATATAATGGATAGGAAAGTGATTGGATCTTTCAAAGGACTCACCAAGTCTACTTCCTATCATACTGGGTTATACCCTACTTATAAGGACATGGTAGAAAATGGATTTTCTTGACTATTTTTGGTGTCTTATAGGTACAAGAAGGTTTTAAAGGATTAAATTCACTTTGGGACAAATAATAAGACCTATCATAACTCCTAATTTCTATTTAATGTTTCATCTAATCTCAAAATTTCCTTTGCTAACACCTTCATCTCAACAAGTCCAAACTAGCATAATGAACAAGGAATGGCCACCAAATGAGAAGGTGAAAACTATAAGTGGGATGTGTTTTAAGGTAACTAATAAATATAATGGAATCAAGGATATTTACAAGTGTCATACACTCTATTTTATGGATTGAATTGGAAAACTGAAGACAACTTTGGTGCCAAGTGTGAGGGGTTAGTGAAAGAAGAGTGATTATGATTATAGGAAGTGATAACTCATGTCCAAACTAATATTGATGATTAGGGATACCTTCAATGCATTTTGGATCATGTTCATAACCCATCCCTCTCATGTCAATAATTTCACCTATACCTAGTCTACAATAGAGCATTTTAAGAGGACCAAATGATGAAGGTAGTTTTTAGGCAAGCAAATGAGGAGTTCTATGCCACATTCCATAAGTTTCATGCCTTTGAGGGACATTTGTCCTATAATATAATGCATTTTATATTACACATTTCATTCTCATGTAGTTTTAACTCCTCTCATCCTGACACATGTCCTAGTGACTCTTGAACTTCAATCTCTTCTCTCCTCTCTCAAATTTCATAAGTAATAACCATGTTGTCTATTATAGACTAATTTCACTCCATGTATGGAAAAACCTTGTTGGATTGACATTGTATTTTTCCATTTAAAAATTAAAAAAAAATTGGTTTTGAGTTCATGAACATTTGTCTAAGTGTGCAAAGTGATGTATGGTGATGTTGAGTGATAATCTTCTATCCTTACTTATCCTTATCCTTTCATGTTTATGTAAGATTTCCTATCTAACAAGTCATATAAAGTGTATCTAGTGTGTTAGGCTCTTTTCAAGTGTACAATTGTTCTTAGAGTGTGAAATCTACCCTCTGGTCACTTACCGTATGTTGTCTCATGCATATCACCTCTATATTGTAGTACTTATGTTAGAACACTTTATGACTTTGAAGCTAGTTTATAGGTCTTGTTTCTTTGTGAAATAAGTATGATGGTATTATGGAAATCATTTTAGTGTATCACCCCCTTATATTAGTTTCATTTCCTTTAAACTTATATCTTTTTTCCCACAAGAAATTACTTAAGTAGGTGATAAGTACTTCAAAGCAAATTTAGGGAGGTAGGCCTTAAACCTAGAGGTCTACTTCTACTATTTGTAAACCCACATATCTAGAAGTATTCCCATGCTACCCAAATTTGGAGGAATCTTGAACAACCTTATATAGGCTGAAATATTTGGTGATAGCACTTCTTTCTTGAAATTTCTCCCCCTTTGACATTAATGACAAAGGGTCTTCCATAAACTCCCATTTGGAACCACACCTTCTTGTAACATAGGTTATGAAGCATCACAAGAACATGATCCCCCTTAATTCATGCATAATTCATCCATATGAACTCATATTAAAAAACCATACATCTTTTCCTTGACATGATTGATATGACTCAAACTCACTAGGCTATCTCATTTGTTCTTATCTGACAAAGATCTTCTTCAAATAGACTTAGGTATACAAGACTACTTACTATCCTTTATACACCTTGATGCCAAAGAGATGAATGATATCCAACTTCATAATTATACATACCTTATTTTTACAACACACCTTCTCTTAAAGCTTATGAATTATATTACTAACTCCCCCTAAGCTAATTCTATCTCTTAAATACATTAGATGATATAAATTATGACAACCATTCATAAATCTTTTCCCTAGTCTATCATTAACCATTCACACACTATAAAAACAATATATTGTGATCTTATTTAATATTCATAAGCCATATATAATCCATATATATCATGACAACCCTTATTTTATTAGTTCACTACTCATTAGGTCTGTAAGATACCTAGTTCATTGTCTACCAAACTTATATCATGCTTGATCACCTTCACCTTACACAACCAGGGCATACTAAGTATATAGACCTTCAATACATAAAGGTCATATTAAAATTCTTAGATAAATCACACTCAATGACTATGAGAATAAAACATATCTAAAATCAATGCTTATCCATCATGACTATTATGTTTGTCTGCAATCAAATATATTGTTCCAAGGGAACAATCTAATCCTACATGCTAGATAAAATATTACTCATGTCATTTCCATATGGCATCTCAAGTTTTATTCTTGCATAAATATTTATCCTTTATTTTTATCAATCCACCATGTCACAGATCTCATCATAAAAAGTATTTTAGACAGCTAATAACTACCAACTAGGTTTATGCATACATGATTTACTATGATAGACCTTTATCATAACATGTCTTCTTCATGATATGAAAATTGAGACTATACACCATGTTCCTTGGTCCTATATGACCTTAAGGTCATATTTATGCACATATAACACTCAAATCTCTCTCAAAACTATCTCAACCAATAGAATCATATAGAAATACATAACCATGATCTAACACAGATTAAGCACCTTGGTAGTAATACCAAATACTTACCTCTAAATATTCCAAAACACCACACTTCTAGCTCAAACTCAAAAAACATTCATCATGATTCCACTTACTAATTATTGTCTCCATAAATCCTAATGGATTTACCTCTTACATAGGGTACTAGAACAACATAGATTTAGGAGATTCCTAGATCTCCACTCTTTTCTCAAATAGATTGAAATCATGAAGCTGATAGTCTCTCTTTATGATCCTCTTGGTCATGATTGGTACCTTTGGATTTATGTCTACATCATCCTTCTTCTTATATATTTGAAATGATACCAAATAATCTTAGCATTCTACCCTAGTAATTAGTTAACCTTGATCCATAGGTTGATCATGACTATTTCTCACCTTCTTTGGCATTCATACCATAATTTGTCTCTTAGGAGCTTCTAACATCTTTTTATGACTTGATGACTTATTCAATATGATCTTAAAAAATATTATAATATGAACAACACATTGACACTCATATAAAATGGGCTCAGTCTTGTTAGACATACCTCTTGATTGAGATGTGATATATGATCTCTTCTTGGCCAATTGTTTACTTTCCTATAGTCCCATGAAAACTTATTCTTGGGTGGCATTTTTATAGTCCTTTGATCTATGTCCAAATTGATAATAAGAAAAAAAATGACCATGGGTTAAATTAGAATATCTTATGGCTTCTTTGACCATGTCACTCTTTAGGATACATATATGTTCTTCAATATCCTTGACCATAGATCTTAATTCTTGACTCTCTTTCCTTAACTTATTATACCATCTTATGCTTCTATGATCACCTTTCAATTTGTTAGACTTGATTAAAAAACCATGCTCTGATACCAATTATTGGAAACAAGATGATTGAGAGGGGAGGTGAATCAATGTCCTTATAAAATTTTACTTTCACTTCAATTGATACTCTAATAATTCACCAAAAAACATCATATGAGCAATATCAACTAGTCTAACAACATAGTAATGGGAATATACAAAAAGCAAGTATGAACACATCGTATTAGTGGGAAAATATGATGGGGAACAAAACCCATTGACCATATCTTGGACAAATGATCATAAAAATCAATGAATCAAATTCAATTTTTCACCCATTCAAATTATAGAATCAACCCCAATCTATCAAGCACCAACTTGATAGAGTCTTTTGTAAACACCCACTTACAAAGAAGCAACAAATCCCATAGTGAATCAACACCAACTCAGCCACTTCTTGACCAAACACCCACTTAGTCAAGTAGACTTCTTCCTTCCAACTTTGTCCTTGTTTCAAACTTCAACAGATGATGTTCCTCTTCTTCATCTCTTCACACACTTCTATTCCTCTCAAACTAGCCTCCTATCTTCGTCACTCAGCTAGCCCTCATATTGAATTGATTATATCATATGAATTTGATACTTATATTTATAAATTATATTATATATTAATTAAAACACTCTAATTTTCCACATTACCTCCTCTTAATTTTTTTTGTGTTTTTTTTTCATTTTCACACTTCCTTATCTTCCTTACCAATTATGCCTAATTAGTCTTTTTCTTATACAAGTCACTTTCTCTCACACACTTTGGTAATAAATTTATTTTTAAAACTTGTATTACCATTAAAATAGGTCTTATAACACGTTTCAAACATTAATCAAAAAATACAATAGGTTTTTCATATCATATAGGACCAAATCCTCTTTTAGGCCTTAAGGAGACCTAATCCCATTAGGTCTTCATTAAAGCACGTTACACTTTATCTTTATTAAAATTATTATAAAATGAAAATAAATTAAAAAAACATAATATTAAACTCAAAAAAACCTTATCCAACATTAATTTAGGTACAAAACACCTTTTATTTCCAACCACCACTTGAACCCCTTCTCAAAACACTATTCACAATAGGCCTGTGCATAAACAAAAAATATATATTAAAAAAATGAAGCATAAACATCATTTTTACAAAAATAATGGAAAAAAATCATATATTAAGAAACCTCATATCTTCAGGTTCATCAAAAACTTCATCATATGCTTCAACTTAGGGTATACAGGCTCAAACTCTTCTCTACAAAAAGCCCACTTAGAACTGTCAACTAGCCTCAAAACATAGACATGGAAACCTAAAATTATGACATAATAAATAAATTAATAAATATATTAAAATTAATTAATATTACCTTAAAACATCCTCATAACAATATTAAATAAAAATATCACAAGATATAATGGAAACTATTGGTATTTGTAGACCAATTTGTTGACCTTCTCTCTCATAGTCCTTACTTAGCCATACAAGCCATTTTGGCTTAAATGTTTCAAAATATTAAATGGAATTAAAATATTGTGAAAAGAATGGATAGGTAATATATTTCACAATAAATATCACCATATTCATTATACACTTTAATTAAGAAGATAAAGCATCAAACTTGCCCATGTACTTTGTTCACTCAAAACTGCTAGTTTTCTTCAAAGACCAATCAAGGAGGACTTTGAATTCAAAAACATATTTAGAAACATTAAAATAATTATTATTAATTTATATTATCCTTATATATCTTTAAAACATATCCAAACATAAAAACACTAAGGTCTAATGTCTAATATTAGATATATAGATCAATCTCCAGACCTCTATTTTTGCAGGCACATCAGAACAAGATAAGTCAACTTTTGAGCACATTTTTCATATACAATGATATAAAAATATTATATGAAATATTAAAATGTATTATATGTATATAAAAACATATCCATATAATTTAAATCATCCCTAATCCATGATAATACATCTCTATCAATTTCTCACTTCTACCTAGTTTTCTCATTGTCTGCATCATTAGGTATATTAGTAATAGGTCAACTTTTATGAAAATTTTAAAATTAAAAATGTATATAAACTTATAATAAAATACCATATAAATCAAATAAAATTATAAATATTTGTCCTCCATCCATTTATCAACTTTTAATTGGTCAACTTTGATTGCTACAATAAATTTATGAGAAATAAGGCCTTTTCTTTTAGGGTCTACTCACTCACGTGGGAAACCAATAAAACATGGAGGTGATTGGGAGATTTCAATACATGATAAAATCACTTATATATAAATTTTATAACATTATAGTCTTTTTTTTAATTTATATTTCACATCATGTCATTGTTAGAGTTTTTTGAGGGTTTAAATCATCTTCCAATCTTAATGATCATTCATAAAGATTATCCCCTTATTATAGAAAATAATTCTTGTAAATTTGAGATAATAACATTAACCATATAACATTAATATATTATGTCCTCATGCATATTCTGCACATGCCAACAAACACTTGAAAAAACCTTCTCTAATAGACAACTCTTCATTTTATGCAGTCGATAGACCCTAAAATAGTTTTTCATTCCTTAACCTTCAATACAATACCTAAAAATTCATAAATATGTTTAAAAAACTTGAATTAAATTTTTAAATTCTCACATATTCACACTTTCCTTGGAAAATAATCCAAATAACTCATTAGACCATGCTCTCACCATCTTGTTATACTACACTTGAGTCTTCACACCTCATTAGGTCTTGAAATAAACTTCAAACATATTTCCATGTTATCTCCACCTAACTTACATTATAACACAAAATATAACATGATAAAACAATGTTAAACATACTTCATATTCCTTGATAACACCTCATGACACCTCATTAGGTTAGGCAAGGTCTAGAATTAGTCTAGTTTCAGACTTGGGCTTAAGGTTTTAATCATGTAAGCTAACCTTGAAAATATCATGAGTGATAAAATAAATATATGCATGTTCAATAAAACTTATACATCATCTTATTCCCCTATTCATCCATCTCACTAGGCCACTATGCTCAAACATCCTCACTAGGACTTTACATTCCATAACTAGTATTAGGTTACTCCAGTATTTGACCTTCATATCTCTTTTCATGCTCTCAACACCTCACCATCATGACATACAAAATTTTACCATGATTAATCACTACCATACATATTTTATCATGCCTAAGACCACTCATCTCACTAATAAACCAAACCCATGCCTTCATACATAGCCTCTTCATGTCATGACTAGGTCATGACAACACTCCTTAAGATCTTGATACTTGACACAAGGATATGATTCTTGAGAACTTGTCCCAAAATACCTACCTTTAAAAACTTATAAATGATTATACACCTAACTCTCAATCCAATACAATTCCAAACAACTTCTCATATACCTAAGCTCACTCACCTCACCATGTTACCATCACAAACCTTCTCATATGGTTTAGATAAGGCTTTGCAAGATAACTTGGTGCCTTGCATTATTCCTTCCACATCATGACCTTAACACAACATCAACCAATCATATATGAGACACTTTGACATGTAATTTTTTATTTTAAGGTAGTCACTACATACATTTAATTCTCCTAAGCTTAACACAACATATACTACTAACTAGCCTTGTTCATCTAGACACCATGCTCATTTAGACATCAATGACAACACACTTTGACATTAATGACATTAGATTTACATATATTAAAATAATATGCTAACAATTTATTGTCTATAAAGCCCATTTAAGTTACACCATACTATTATCTTCATTGTACCATACCATTTCTATCATTTACCATTCCTACCATACATTCATTATCGACCAAAATTGTTTTACCCTCTTAACCCACACTTTTGACCTTGGTTCCAATTCATTGGTTCTTCAAGAATCTTTAGCAAGAGGATTTAAATCAATTTTTAGTAGTTGATTTAGTATTCTAGATAGAGTTAGTATCTTACACCAGTGTGATAGTGGTTTGGCAATTAAATTATTCATTGTTGATGAAATCTACCACATTTTTAGTGCTACTAATTATAAATACCTTTGGGAAAATTAGTATCATTGACCCATGTTATTATTTCCTAATTATAACCACTTATGGGAAAATTATGAGCAATACTTTTACCATGCCTTGCTACATCACATTTCCATTATTATTGATATATTATGGCATTTTCCTAATTCACAAACTTGATGATACCTAGTCAAATTCCTCTATTGTAAGGAATAACTATAGTGACTTGAGGTCTCATTATAAGTCTATGTAGGTAGTGGTTGATTTACATTGAGGTCAGATTAGTCACCCTTTACCATTCTCTATCTATTTTATAAGCATTTTAAGTTTGAATGCTCTCACCATTTTATAAGCAACCTAAGCCATGCTCTTAACATTTCATGATTAGGACCATTTAGTCTCCTATATTTCTCAATCAATTTGAGATGCTTAAAAAATGCCATAATATTTTTAAAACACCTTTAAAATCCTAAAAATCACAAAATCATAAAAATGTGGCTTTGAATTTCCATGTAAGATAAAGCCATCAAATGTTTTTAGGATTGGCCATCTTGTTTGTTCCATTTATTTCTAGACCACCTTGGTCTTTTTTCTCCCACTTCTGGGAGAACTACATCGGCTTGAGGTCTTCAAAGACTATGTAGGCAATGCTTAGATACATGGGTTATCTTAGGTTTGCTTAGCCATACATTCCTTTCTTTTTTTACCACATCTTTACCTTAAATATATTAGGAATCTTAGCTATTTCATGAATAACCACTTGTCCTTTAGTTTCCCCATCCTTATTATCCTTACCATTTGATCTCAACATTTTTTAATATTATAATGTGAGCATTGTGTATTCAAATTTGATACACTAATGACCACTTGGATTCATCTTACCTCTCAAAATTTTGAGATTTATTTATGCTCTCATCATTTTATGAGCTCATTTTTATTCTCAACCTTAGACATAGTAAGCATTGTGAACCCATTTCATGTGCGAGTGCTTGCATGATTTATTTGTGTTGATGTTTTCATGATTTTGAATGTCATCCCTCTCTTTTATCACACACTCACCATTTTTCAAGACCATTTTCATATTCCTTTACACCTAAATCATGTTTCCTTATAATTATGTTTATTATATCCCATATCCTAGGAGAATTACATTGGATTGAGGTTCATGTTGGATCTTGCATCCATGGAACTATGTATGAAATGTCCTCTTACCTCATGCATTTGGAGTCAGCTTTATTACCTCTTCCTTTTATTATATTTCCTCCATTTTGTTTATTTGTTTTTTTGTCTCCTATAGCCTAGGGGCAATGTTTGTCATCTTGTTTGTATTGTTGTTTCCCTATGAACTAGGGAAAACCTTGTTTCTTTTATTCTTGCATTGTTATCCCTACATCATTTGTGTCTATCTTAAGTGTCATCCTATCACCAAAAGTAACACCTCTACTACACATTCATAATTTTTTTTCTATTTTCACTAACATTGTGCTTAACCATTATTTGTGTTTATTTAATTTTGTTTTGATTATTTTGTTCACTTTTTGGTTTATTTGTGTTTTGTTGTGTTTCTTTTTATCAATGTTTTTTTTTTTTTTATATTTATTTTCTTTCATTATTATTCCTTGAATTTGTATATCTACATTCATTGGGTTATTCCTTGTGCATTATAATTAAGTCCATCCATATTCATACATCAACATTGTCATCATGATTTTTATCATTGGTGCATTATTTTCACTTGTTTATTAAATCAAGTGTCAACATTTATGTATATTACCTAGGTCATCATGGTGTTTTATATCATGATACATCTTATCAATTTCTATAAAAAAAATTAGTTTGATTTATCTTACAATGAATGGTGCCATGGTACTTCTCCTTATTCACTTAATAAATTCCTAATCTATCCAAACATTACCCAAATAGAGAGTAATTAAATCACAAATGAATTTAAATTCATACTAGTTAGGATGTGTATATCCATACTAGTAGGTAGCCCAAATTCATGCCTATCCTTTTTACCATCTTAATCTTAATCCATGAGTACAAATTTAGTATGTAAGCCACCCTTTTTCACTTTGCCATATTTTCCCAAATCATAGTGCCATTTATTATAACTGCCTTTGGGAAAACTCATTTTGTTTTGATATATCTAGATGTTAATGATTATAACCACCTTTAGGAAAATAATTATCATCTTCTTACCCTTTATGGGAATGTTTTTAATTTTTATAATGATTATAACTACATTTGGGCAAATAATTATCTCTATCCACCTTGTTGGAGCATATTTTATTAAGCTAATGATTATAACCACCTTTGGGAAAATCATTCCTTTTACCTTATTATGTCAATGATTATAACTACCTTTGAGAAAATAATATTTTTATCAGACCTTATTGGGAATCTCAATGTATCACTAATTATAACTACCTTTAGGAAAATCATTCCTTTCCACCCTATTCACCATTAGGTCCCATTTTTTACTTCTTTTTAAGAGAATGTATGTCGACCTTATTTTTCACCCTCTCTCTCAAGGGTGCATCAAGGGCTCATCCATGACCTTCTAAGGAATTATGTATTAATAAATTTTTCATTATTTAAGAATATTTTATGGTACCTATATCTTGCAACATCTTACCAAATAAGGAGAAAATGTAGACACCCCATTCTAGCCACAACTAGCTTCCAACTAGACTTTAAATTGATTTTTACCAAATAATGCAGTTTAGGTCTATGAATCATTGAATATCCCAATTTAATATGTGTATTAGATATTAATACTTAGAATCATTTTTAGGCATTTCTATTTGGTATATTATCCTATGCACAATAATAACCTATCATAGATTCATCTCTAGTCACTTTGGGACCTAGAAAATAATTGTTTGGCCTTTGGACGCATTAAGTAAACCACCTAAGCAATTCCTAAATTTATAAAATTCTAAACACAATGAATTAACTAATCAAATAAAATTAAATACTTAAGTGAATTTGCCATGTGTAATTGGTGAAAATAGTTTTTCTTAAAAGGAAAATTCAATAAATATGAGGTCTAATGACATCATCATCCTCAAAGTTACGGAATTCAGAATATCTCCTTAACTAAAATAAATTAAAAAATGGAGATCCATGATTAATAAATGGGATCTCTATCCCAAATATTAATTATGTGTCCCCTCATTAACTCAACTAGGTTTATCCTTAACTAACTTAGGGTTATCTTGAACTCAATCATGGTTATTTCTAGCCTAACTACACTTGGATTAGAGCTAACTTTGGAGTTTATAAATACAAAGTCTCACCCATTGATCCAAAATATTTTTATGTGCAATGTTATTATGCAAAAATACCTTTAAAAAGCTTCATTGTAGTGTTACCATGCCCATTTGCTAAACCAACCAACATTACCAAGGTGACAAGGAGAGGTGGATCAATGGAGCTTAATTGAAAAATATTTATTGATCACATAGTTGAGTAAATAATTCCATTACCAGCTCACAACACTTGCTCTCATGGAAGGTAAAATCTCTTATTTTGATTTCATTTTGATAGTTATTTATGTAGATCTTTAGTTCCTTGAGTGTCAAGTCTAAAGGTGTAACTAATTAGTTTGTTTTTTTGTTTGATGTATTGACTAACACCATACTAATATCCCCTCTAATTCAATTTCCTTGCTGACATATTCACCTTGCTTCATTCTTTGTCTCTCATAATACGTTGTTATTTTCTATTTATGCCTCTTTGTTTCTACTAGTTATTGTTTCTCCATGTATTTATTTCCTTCTTACATTATCCTTGTTTCATTCTCATTTATCTATTTTTTGTCAAACTTCTCTACCTACAAAAATATTTCCCTCTCAAACTAAATAGCTCCAAGAAATTCAAAATTTGAACTACATGCATTAAATTTTTTTTGGTGTGATCAATTGGATGTTGTAGGAGATATTCAAATCCTAGATAAAGGTAGATAGTGGTATGTGGGAGCAT
This sequence comes from Torreya grandis, assembly GCA_037957365.1. Classification (NCBI taxonomy): domain Eukaryota; kingdom Viridiplantae; phylum Streptophyta; class Pinopsida; order Cupressales; family Taxaceae; genus Torreya; species Torreya grandis. The sequence goes on along the minus strand of JARHVA010000200.1, from coordinate 6,005,683 downwards.
AAGAATAATATATTTTAACACTCCCACTTATTATTGACATTATTTTTATACTTTTTTGAACTCTTTTAAACCCATAAAACATACTAGAAACTTATTTTTATTTACTTGTATGCTTATAGACCCATTCTTAGCATGTCTAGAGTTTATATGTTCATCTCTAGAGCTAGACTAATGGACTCTAGAGATAGATTAGTGGAATACATAGCTATATTGGTGGAATATAGATACATCCTAATGGATTTTAGATCTAAATTGGTGGACTTTAGAGCCATTTTGAGAAACATTAGAACTAGCCTATACAACTTCATAGCCAACCCGTGGGTCTTTAGAGCTAGGCTATGGGTTTATGGACTCAACATATAACCTTATAGACCCAATGATGTTAATTTATGATCCATAGCCTATTTATTAAATGCAAAAAATTATATTTGGTAAATTTTCATTGAATATATCAATGAGTTGTTTCTCTAACTTGAAAATGTTAATCTCCATCACATATTATTAAACTAACTCTCTAATAAAGTGATACATAAATTCAATATGTTTGATTCTACCTTGAAAAATATGATTCTTTGATAATGAAATGGAGGAAAAATTTTCACAAAATATTGTTTACACTTCTTGTTTCTCCTCATGAAAAAGTGATAAGAATATTCTGATTCATATGGCTTGGCATATTGTTGTATTTGTTATTATATACTCTACCTCAGCCATGGAAAGTGAAATTATGATTTGTTTTTTTAAATAAAAATAAATGGTTCTATTGATATTTTGGCCTCATAGGCCACATGTCAATCTCATATATTTGAAACTTTTGGTGATCATTGTTTTAGCTTGCTTTTGGTGTCTCCTATCATGGTCATGTATTCTTTGCCTCGATGAGAGTCTTGGATTCCTTATTAAGAGCATCATTATGGTCATATTTTTAGAATTAATCCATGGTATCATGAGTGTGTTCATATCTCTTTTCATGCTCTCAACACCTCACCATCATGACATACAAAATTTTACCATGATTAATCACTACCATACATATTTTATCATGCCTAAGACCACTCATCTCACTAATAAACCAAACCCATGCCTTCATACATAGCCTCTTCATGTCATGACTAGGTCATGACAACACTCCTTAAGATCTTGATACTTGACACAAGGATATGATTCTTGAGAACTTGTCCCAAAATACCTACCTTTAAAAACTTATAAATGATTATACACCTAACTCTCAATCCAATACAATTCCAAACAACTTCTCATATACCTAAGCTCACTCACCTCACCATGTTACCATCACAAACCTTCTCATATGGTTTAGATAAGGCTTTGCAAGATAACTTGGTGCCTTGCATTATTCCTTCCACATCATGACCTTAACACAACATCAACCAATCATATATGAGACACTTTGACATGTAATTTTTTATTTTAAGGTAGTCACTACATACATTTAATTCTCCTAAGCTTAACACAACATATACTACTAACTAGCCTTGTTCATCTAGACACCATGCTCATTTAGACATCAATGACAACACACTTTGACATTAATGACATTAGATTTACATATATTAAAATAATATGCTAACAATTTATTGTCTATAAAGCCCATTTAAGTTACACCATACTATTATCTTCATTGTACCATACCATTTCTATCATTTACCATTCCTACCATACATTCATTATCGACCAAAATTGTTTTACCCTCTTAACCCACACTTTTGACCTTGGTTCCAATTCATTGGTTCTTCAAGAATCTTTAGCAAGAGGATTTAAATCAATTTTTAGTAGTTGATTTAGTATTCTAGATAGAGTTAGTATCTTACACCAGTGTGATAGTGGTTTGGCAATTAAATTATTCATTGTTGATGAAATCTACCACATTTTTAGTGCTACTAATTATAAATACCTTTGGGAAAATTAGTATCATTGACCCATGTTATTATTTCCTAATTATAACCACTTATGGGAAAATTATGAGCAATACTTTTACCATGCCTTGCTACATCACATTTCCATTATTATTGATATATTATGGCATTTTCCTAATTCACAAACTTGATGATACCTAGTCAAATTCCTCTATTGTAAGGAATAACTATAGTGACTTGAGGTCTCATTATAAGTCTATGTAGGTAGTGGTTGATTTACATTGAGGTCAGATTAGTCACCCTTTACCATTCTCTATCTATTTTATAAGCATTTTAAGTTTGAATGCTCTCACCATTTTATAAGCAACCTAAGCCATGCTCTTAACATTTCATGATTAGGACCATTTAGTCTCCTATATTTCTCAATCAATTTGAGATGCTTAAAAAATGCCATAATATTTTTAAAACACCTTTAAAATCCTAAAAATCACAAAATCATAAAAATGTGGCTTTGAATTTCCATGTAAGATAAAGCCATCAAATGTTTTTAGGATTGGCCATCTTGTTTGTTCCATTTATTTCTAGACCACCTTGGTCTTTTTTCTCCCACTTCTGGGAGAACTACATCGGCTTGAGGTCTTCAAAGACTATGTAGGCAATGCTTAGATACATGGGTTATCTTAGGTTTGCTTAGCCATACATTCCTTTCTTTTTTTACCACATCTTTACCTTAAATATATTAGGAATCTTAGCTATTTCATGAATAACCACTTGTCCTTTAGTTTCCCCATCCTTATTATCCTTACCATTTGATCTCAACATTTTTTAATATTATAATGTGAGCATTGTGTATTCAAATTTGATACACTAATGACCACTTGGATTCATCTTACCTCTCAAAATTTTGAGATTTATTTATGCTCTCATCATTTTATGAGCTCATTTTTATTCTCAACCTTAGACATAGTAAGCATTGTGAACCCATTTCATGTGCGAGTGCTTGCATGATTTATTTGTGTTGATGTTTTCATGATTTTGAATGTCATCCCTCTCTTTTATCACACACTCACCATTTTTCAAGACCATTTTCATATTCCTTTACACCTAAATCATGTTTCCTTATAATTATGTTTATTATATCCCATATCCTAGGAGAATTACATTGGATTGAGGTTCATGTTGGATCTTGCATCCATGGAACTATGTATGAAATGTCCTCTTACCTCATGCATTTGGAGTCAGCTTTATTACCTCTTCCTTTTATTATATTTCCTCCATTTTGTTTATTTGTTTTTTTGTCTCCTATAGCCTAGGGGCAATGTTTGTCATCTTGTTTGTATTGTTGTTTCCCTATGAACTAGGGAAAACCTTGTTTCTTTTATTCTTGCATTGTTATCCCTACATCATTTGTGTCTATCTTAAGTGTCATCCTATCACCAAAAGTAACACCTCTACTACACATTCATAATTTTTTTTCTATTTTCACTAACATTGTGCTTAACCATTATTTGTGTTTATTTAATTTTGTTTTGATTATTTTGTTCACTTTTTGGTTTATTTGTGTTTTGTTGTGTTTCTTTTTATCAATGTTTTTTTTTTTTTTATATTTATTTTCTTTCATTATTATTCCTTGAATTTGTATATCTACATTCATTGGGTTATTCCTTGTGCATTATAATTAAGTCCATCCATATTCATACATCAACATTGTCATCATGATTTTTATCATTGGTGCATTATTTTCACTTGTTTATTAAATCAAGTGTCAACATTTATGTATATTACCTAGGTCATCATGGTGTTTTATATCATGATACATCTTATCAATTTCTATAAAAAAAATTAGTTTGATTTATCTTACAATGAATGGTGCCATGGTACTTCTCCTTATTCACTTAATAAATTCCTAATCTATCCAAACATTACCCAAATAGAGAGTAATTAAATCACAAATGAATTTAAATTCATACTAGTTAGGATGTGTATATCCATACTAGTAGGTAGCCCAAATTCATGCCTATCCTTTTTACCATCTTAATCTTAATCCATGAGTACAAATTTAGTATGTAAGCCACCCTTTTTCACTTTGCCATATTTTCCCAAATCATAGTGCCATTTATTATAACTGCCTTTGGGAAAACTCATTTTGTTTTGATATATCTAGATGTTAATGATTATAACCACCTTTAGGAAAATAATTATCATCTTCTTACCCTTTATGGGAATGTTTTTAATTTTTATAATGATTATAACTACATTTGGGCAAATAATTATCTCTATCCACCTTGTTGGAGCATATTTTATTAAGCTAATGATTATAACCACCTTTGGGAAAATCATTCCTTTTACCTTATTATGTCAATGATTATAACTACCTTTGAGAAAATAATATTTTTATCAGACCTTATTGGGAATCTCAATGTATCACTAATTATAACTACCTTTAGGAAAATCATTCCTTTCCACCCTATTCACCATTAGGTCCCATTTTTTACTTCTTTTTAAGAGAATGTATGTCGACCTTATTTTTCACCCTCTCTCTCAAGGGTGCATCAAGGGCTCATCCATGACCTTCTAAGGAATTATGTATTAATAAATTTTTCATTATTTAAGAATATTTTATGGTACCTATATCTTGCAACATCTTACCAAATAAGGAGAAAATGTAGACACCCCATTCTAGCCACAACTAGCTTCCAACTAGACTTTAAATTGATTTTTACCAAATAATGCAGTTTAGGTCTATGAATCATTGAATATCCCAATTTAATATGTGTATTAGATATTAATACTTAGAATCATTTTTAGGCATTTCTATTTGGTATATTATCCTATGCACAATAATAACCTATCATAGATTCATCTCTAGTCACTTTGGGACCTAGAAAATAATTGTTTGGCCTTTGGACGCATTAAGTAAACCACCTAAGCAATTCCTAAATTTATAAAATTCTAAACACAATGAATTAACTAATCAAATAAAATTAAATACTTAAGTGAATTTGCCATGTGTAATTGGTGAAAATAGTTTTTCTTAAAAGGAAAATTCAATAAATATGAGGTCTAATGACATCATCATCCTCAAAGTTACGGAATTCAGAATATCTCCTTAACTAAAATAAATTAAAAAATGGAGATCCATGATTAATAAATGGGATCTCTATCCCAAATATTAATTATGTGTCCCCTCATTAACTCAACTAGGTTTATCCTTAACTAACTTAGGGTTATCTTGAACTCAATCATGGTTATTTCTAGCCTAACTACACTTGGATTAGAGCTAACTTTGGAGTTTATAAATACAAAGTCTCACCCATTGATCCAAAATATTTTTATGTGCAATGTTATTATGCAAAAATACCTTTAAAAAGCTTCATTGTAGTGTTACCATGCCCATTTGCTAAACCAACCAACATTACCAAGGTGACAAGGAGAGGTGGATCAATGGAGCTTAATTGAAAAATATTTATTGATCACATAGTTGAGTAAATAATTCCATTACCAGCTCACAACACTTGCTCTCATGGAAGGTAAAATCTCTTATTTTGATTTCATTTTGATAGTTATTTATGTAGATCTTTAGTTCCTTGAGTGTCAAGTCTAAAGGTGTAACTAATTAGTTTGTTTTTTTGTTTGATGTATTGACTAACACCATACTAATATCCCCTCTAATTCAATTTCCTTGCTGACATATTCACCTTGCTTCATTCTTTGTCTCTCATAATACGTTGTTATTTTCTATTTATGCCTCTTTGTTTCTACTAGTTATTGTTTCTCCATGTATTTATTTCCTTCTTACATTATCCTTGTTTCATTCTCATTTATCTATTTTTTGTCAAACTTCTCTACCTACAAAAATATTTCCCTCTCAAACTAAATAGCTCCAAGAAATTCAAAATTTGAACTACATGCATTAAATTTTTTTTGGTGTGATCAATTGGATGTTGTAGGAGATATTCAAATCCTAGATAAAGGTAGATAGTGGTATGTGGGAGCATAAGAATAATATATTTTAACACTCCCACTTATTATTGACATTATTTTTATACTTTTTTGAACTCTTTTAAACCCATAAAACATACTAGAAACTTATTTTTATTTACTTGTATGCTTATAGACCCATTCTTAGCATGTCTAGAGTTTATATGTTCATCTCTAGAGCTAGACTAATGGACTCTAGAGATAGATTAGTGGAATACATAGCTATATTGGTGGAATATAGATACATCCTAATGGATTTTAGATCTAAATTGGTGGACTTTAGAGCCATTTTGAGAAACATTAGAACTAGCCTATACAACTTCATAGCCAACCCGTGGGTCTTTAGAGCTAGGCTATGGGTTTATGGACTCAACATATAACCTTATAGACCCAATGATGTTAATTTATGATCCATAGCCTATTTATTAAATGCAAAAAATTATATTTGGTAAATTTTCATTGAATATATCAATGAGTTGTTTCTCTAACTTGAAAATGTTAATCTCCATCACATATTATTAAACTAACTCTCTAATAAAGTGATACATAAATTCAATATGTTTGATTCTACCTTGAAAAATATGATTCTTTGATAATGAAATGGAGGAAAAATTTTCACAAAATATTGTTTACACTTCTTGTTTCTCCTCATGAAAAAGTGATAAGAATATTCTGATTCATATGGCTTGGCATATTGTTGTATTTGTTATTATATACTCTACCTCAGCCATGGAAAGTGAAATTATGATTTGTTTTTTTAAATAAAAATAAATGGTTCTATTGATATTTTGGCCTCATAGGCCACATGTCAATCTCATATATTTGAAACTTTTGGTGATCATTGTTTTAGCTTGCTTTTGGTGTCTCCTATCATGGTCATGTATTCTTTGCCTCGATGAGAGTCTTGGATTCCTTATTAAGAGCATCATTATGGTCATATTTTTAGAATTAATCCATGGTATCATGAGTGTGTTCATATCTCTTTTCATGCTCTCAACACCTCACCATCATGACATACAAAATTTTACCATGATTAATCACTACCATACATATTTTATCATGCCTAAGACCACTCATCTCACTAATAAACCAAACCCATGCCTTCATACATAGCCTCTTCATGTCATGACTAGGTCATGACAACACTCCTTAAGATCTTGATACTTGACACAAGGATATGATTCTTGAGAACTTGTCCCAAAATACCTACCTTTAAAAACTTATAAATGATTATACACCTAACTCTCAATCCAATACAATTCCAAACAACTTCTCATATACCTAAGCTCACTCACCTCACCATGTTACCATCACAAACCTTCTCATATGGTTTAGATAAGGCTTTGCAAGATAACTTGGTGCCTTGCATTATTCCTTCCACATCATGACCTTAACACAACATCAACCAATCATATATGAGACACTTTGACATGTAATTTTTTATTTTAAGGTAGTCACTACATACATTTAATTCTCCTAAGCTTAACACAACATATACTACTAACTAGCCTTGTTCATCTAGACACCATGCTCATTTAGACATCAATGACAACACACTTTGACATTAATGACATTAGATTTACATATATTAAAATAATATGCTAACAATTTATTGTCTATAAAGCCCATTTAAGTTACACCATACTATTATCTTCATTGTACCATACCATTTCTATCATTTACCATTCCTACCATACATTCATTATCGACCAAAATTGTTTTACCCTCTTAACCCACACTTTTGACCTTGGTTCCAATTCATTGGTTCTTCAAGAATCTTTAGCAAGAGGATTTAAATCAATTTTTAGTAGTTGATTTAGTATTCTAGATAGAGTTAGTATCTTACACCAGTGTGATAGTGGTTTGGCAATTAAATTATTCATTGTTGATGAAATCTACCACATTTTTAGTGCTACTAATTATAAATACCTTTGGGAAAATTAGTATCATTGACCCATGTTATTATTTCCTAATTATAACCACTTATGGGAAAATTATGAGCAATACTTTTACCATGCCTTGCTACATCACATTTCCATTATTATTGATATATTATGGCATTTTCCTAATTCACAAACTTGATGATACCTAGTCAAATTCCTCTATTGTAAGGAATAACTATAGTGACTTGAGGTCTCATTATAAGTCTATGTAGGTAGTGGTTGATTTACATTGAGGTCAGATTAGTCACCCTTTACCATTCTCTATCTATTTTATAAGCATTTTAAGTTTGAATGCTCTCACCATTTTATAAGCAACCTAAGCCATGCTCTTAACATTTCATGATTAGGACCATTTAGTCTCCTATATTTCTCAATCAATTTGAGATGCTTAAAAAATGCCATAATATTTTTAAAACACCTTTAAAATCCTAAAAATCACAAAATCATAAAAATGTGGCTTTGAATTTCCATGTAAGATAAAGCCATCAAATGTTTTTAGGATTGGCCATCTTGTTTGTTCCATTTATTTCTAGACCACCTTGGTCTTTTTTCTCCCACTTCTGGGAGAACTACATCGGCTTGAGGTCTTCAAAGACTATGTAGGCAATGCTTAGATACATGGGTTATCTTAGGTTTGCTTAGCCATACATTCCTTTCTTTTTTTACCACATCTTTACCTTAAATATATTAGGAATCTTAGCTATTTCATGAATAACCACTTGTCCTTTAGTTTCCCCATCCTTATTATCCTTACCATTTGATCTCAACATTTTTTAATATTATAATGTGAGCATTGTGTATTCAAATTTGATACACTAATGACCACTTGGATTCATCTTACCTCTCAAAATTTTGAGATTTATTTATGCTCTCATCATTTTATGAGCTCATTTTTATTCTCAACCTTAGACATAGTAAGCATTGTGAACCCATTTCATGTGCGAGTGCTTGCATGATTTATTTGTGTTGATGTTTTCATGATTTTGAATGTCATCCCTCTCTTTTATCACACACTCACCATTTTTCAAGACCATTTTCATATTCCTTTACACCTAAATCATGTTTCCTTATAATTATGTTTATTATATCCCATATCCTAGGAGAATTACATTGGATTGAGGTTCATGTTGGATCTTGCATCCATGGAACTATGTATGAAATGTCCTCTTACCTCATGCATTTGGAGTCAGCTTTATTACCTCTTCCTTTTATTATATTTCCTCCATTTTGTTTATTTGTTTTTTTGTCTCCTATAGCCTAGGGGCAATGTTTGTCATCTTGTTTGTATTGTTGTTTCCCTATGAACTAGGGAAAACCTTGTTTCTTTTATTCTTGCATTGTTATCCCTACATCATTTGTGTCTATCTTAAGTGTCATCCTATCACCAAAAGTAACACCTCTACTACACATTCATAATTTTTTTTCTATTTTCACTAACATTGTGCTTAACCATTATTTGTGTTTATTTAATTTTGTTTTGATTATTTTGTTCACTTTTTGGTTTATTTGTGTTTTGTTGTGTTTCTTTTTATCAATGTTTTTTTTTTTTTTATATTTATTTTCTTTCATTATTATTCCTTGAATTTGTATATCTACATTCATTGGGTTATTCCTTGTGCATTATAATTAAGTCCATCCATATTCATACATCAACATTGTCATCATGATTTTTATCATTGGTGCATTATTTTCACTTGTTTATTAAATCAAGTGTCAACATTTATGTATATTACCTAGGTCATCATGGTGTTTTATATCATGATACATCTTATCAATTTCTATAAAAAAAATTAGTTTGATTTATCTTACAATGAATGGTGCCATGGTACTTCTCCTTATTCACTTAATAAATTCCTAATCTATCCAAACATTACCCAAATAGAGAGTAATTAAATCACAAATGAATTTAAATTCATACTAGTTAGGATGTGTATATCCATACTAGTAGGTAGCCCAAATTCATGCCTATCCTTTTTACCATCTTAATCTTAATCCATGAGTACAAATTTAGTATGTAAGCCACCCTTTTTCACTTTGCCATATTTTCCCAAATCATAGTGCCATTTATTATAACTGCCTTTGGGAAAACTCATTTTGTTTTGATATATCTAGATGTTAATGATTATAACCACCTTTAGGAAAATAATTATCATCTTCTTACCCTTTATGGGAATGTTTTTAATTTTTATAATGATTATAACTACATTTGGGCAAATAATTATCTCTATCCACCTTGTTGGAGCATATTTTATTAAGCTAATGATTATAACCACCTTTGGGAAAATCATTCCTTTTACCTTATTATGTCAATGATTATAACTACCTTTGAGAAAATAATATTTTTATCAGACCTTATTGGGAATCTCAATGTATCACTAATTATAACTACCTTTAGGAAAATCATTCCTTTCCACCCTATTCACCATTAGGTCCCATTTTTTACTTCTTTTTAAGAGAATGTATGTCGACCTTATTTTTCACCCTCTCTCTCAAGGGTGCATCAAGGGCTCATCCATGACCTTCTAAGGAATTATGTATTAATAAATTTTTCATTATTTAAGAATATTTTATGGTACCTATATCTTGCAACATCTTACCAAATAAGGAGAAAATGTAGACACCCCATTCTAGCCACAACTAGCTTCCAACTAGACTTTAAATTGATTTTTACCAAATAATGCAGTTTAGGTCTATGAATCATTGAATATCCCAATTTAATATGTGTATTAGATATTAATACTTAGAATCATTTTTAGGCATTTCTATTTGGTATATTATCCTATGCACAATAATAACCTATCATAGATTCATCTCTAGTCACTTTGGGACCTAGAAAATAATTGTTTGGCCTTTGGACGCATTAAGTAAACCACCTAAGCAATTCCTAAATTTATAAAATTCTAAACACAATGAATTAACTAATCAAATAAAATTAAATACTTAAGTGAATTTGCCATGTGTAATTGGTGAAAATAGTTTTTCTTAAAAGGAAAATTCAATAAATATGAGGTCTAATGACATCATCATCCTCAAAGTTACGGAATTCAGAATATCTCCTTAACTAAAATAAATTAAAAAATGGAGATCCATGATTAATAAATGGGATCTCTATCCCAAATATTAATTATGTGTCCCCTCATTAACTCAACTAGGTTTATCCTTAACTAACTTAGGGTTATCTTGAACTCAATCATGGTTATTTCTAGCCTAACTACACTTGGATTAGAGCTAACTTTGGAGTTTATAAATACAAAGTCTCACCCATTGATCCAAAATATTTTTATGTGCAATGTTATTATGCAAAAATACCTTTAAAAAGCTTCATTGTAGTGTTACCATGCCCATTTGCTAAACCAACCAACATTACCAAGGTGACAAGGAGAGGTGGATCAATGGAGCTTAATTGAAAAATATTTATTGATCACATAGTTGAGTAAATAATTCCATTACCAGCTCACAACACTTGCTCTCATGGAAGGTAAAATCTCTTATTTTGATTTCATTTTGATAGTTATTTATGTAGATCTTTAGTTCCTTGAGTGTCAAGTCTAAAGGTGTAACTAATTAGTTTGTTTTTTTGTTTGATGTATTGACTAACACCATACTAATATCCCCTCTAATTCAATTTCCTTGCTGACATATTCACCTTGCTTCATTCTTTGTCTCTCATAATACGTTGTTATTTTCTATTTATGCCTCTTTGTTTCTACTAGTTATTGTTTCTCCATGTATTTATTTCCTTCTTACATTATCCTTGTTTCATTCTCATTTATCTATTTTTTGTCAAACTTCTCTACCTACAAAAATATTTCCCTCTCAAACTAAATAGCTCCAAGAAATTCAAAATTTGAACTACATGCATTAAATTTTTTTTGGTGTGATCAATTGGATGTTGTAGGAGATATTCAAATCCTAGATAAAGGTAGATAGTGGTATGTGGGAGCATAAGAATAATATATTTTAACACTCCCACTTATTATTGACATTATTTTTATACTTTTTTGAACTCTTTTAAACCCATAAAACATACTAGAAACTTATTTTTATTTACTTGTATGCTTATAGACCCATTCTTAGCATGTCTAGAGTTTATATGTTCATCTCTAGAGCTAGACTAATGGACTCTAGAGATAGATTAGTGGAATACATAGCTATATTGGTGGAATATAGATACATCCTAATGGATTTTAGATCTAAATTGGTGGACTTTAGAGCCATTTTGAGAAACATTAGAACTAGCCTATACAACTTCATAGCCAACCCGTGGGTCTTTAGAGCTAGGCTATGGGTTTATGGACTCAACATATAACCTTATAGACCCAATGATGTTAATTTATGATCCATAGCCTATTTATTAAATGCAAAAAATTATATTTGGTAAATTTTCATTGAATATATCAATGAGTTGTTTCTCTAACTTGAAAATGTTAATCTCCATCACATATTATTAAACTAACTCTCTAATAAAGTGATACATAAATTCAATATGTTTGATTCTACCTTGAAAAATATGATTCTTTGATAATGAAATGGAGGAAAAATTTTCACAAAATATTGTTTACACTTCTTGTTTCTCCTCATGAAAAAGTGATAAGAATATTCTGATTCATATGGCTTGGCATATTGTTGTATTTGTTATTATATACTCTACCTCAGCCATGGAAAGTGAAATTATGATTTGTTTTTTTAAATAAAAATAAATGGTTCTATTGATATTTTGGCCTCATAGGCCACATGTCAATCTCATATATTTGAAACTTTTGGTGATCATTGTTTTAGCTTGCTTTTGGTGTCTCCTATCATGGTCATGTATTCTTTGCCTCGATGAGAGTCTTGGATTCCTTATTAAGAGCATCATTATGGTCATATTTTTAGAATTAATCCATGGTATCATGAGTGTTTTTATTTCTTTAAGTGATATAATAAGTTTCATGGTGTCTTAGGATGAGAGATATCATTGCCAAAGGATCATGAAGTCCATTGAGTGCTTAGCCTTATTTGAGGGACATAGTGGTTTTTGTTGGTTTGAATATGTTTTAGCATTGTATTGAGGCTATAATATGAATATCATGATGGATTTAAGTCATTTCACATGACATGTTCACCTAAATTTCATTTGGCCCCTTTATGCCCCCTCAAACCACCTTCATGAGATTATAACACCTTTAGAAACATTAAAAGAGGGAAAGTGATGTGTTAATTATATTAAAATGGAACTTAAATACATGATATCCATGCCAATTTACTCTCTCTAAGAATTTCATGCCACTTATAATCCTTTTAAGAGCCACCCACTAACCAAGTGGGCCCCACATGGCATTTTATGACTTTTACACCTCCCTTATACATTTCTCCTACTTAAAATAAGCTTATTAATGTATGGTTCCCCTAATTACACCTTAATATGTCTTTTAAATATCTTAAAACTTAGAAAAATAATGACTATACCATACAACAGAGTTTTTGGTGCTGAAATGGAGCTCAGGTGTGATGTTTGTGCAAATTTTTAGGTTAGATGGACTGTATTTAAGATTAAAACCATTCTACTTCACATCAACCCTTATTTGAAACCTTGCACATCTCCTCAATTTCTTATTTTTACCATGTGTGTGTGTGTGTGTGTGTGTGTGTGTGTGTGTGTGTGTGTGTGTGTGAGAGAGAGAGAGAGAGAGAGAGAGAGAGAGAGAGAGAGAGAGAGAGAGAGAGAGAGAGAGAGAGAGGGTCCCAACTTCTGTCCATGAGAAGTAGACACACCCAAATTTCAATCATGATAAATTGTTTTAATATTGGTCTCCACAACTTTATGAACCTTCATTAAGAAAATAAGGAATGTGTATGAATTTCTCATCTACACTAGCCAACTTCACCTAGGTAGTTTTGATGAAATTTTGATTGTTTTACTAAATCTAATCATTGATTTTATTGAATCAGGTCTTGTAAAATACTCCCATGGTAATTTCAAAGTTTTTCTCACATGTTTTAGCCCCCATATCTTGAAAATATCCATAACTAGCACTGTGTGCAGCCTATAGGAAAATTGATTTTGTTGGATAGGTTTGAAGGTCCTCATCAATAATTACCTTGATTGGTTTAAATATTTTTAGAAGCATCTTGATGGTTCTGACATCTTATTAATAAAATTGAATTCTTAATTACCTCTTATCATCTCAAATTACCCTAAAGGGAAGATACTCATGTACATTTGAGATCCACTGTGTAATAGACTATGTGTATGAATATTAGTGGTAGATAAAAAGTTTAAAAGTAGCTCATAAACATTGGAAAACATGTTATAATGATGGGGGAACATATTCATTTTGTTTAAAATAATCATCTCACCTCCTTATTTTCCTTAAGAGACCTAGAAACCACACCTCCTTATTAACTCATAGTCCCCTTTTTAGTAGAATGTAAGGACTATTTGTAAAAATTAAGGTGGTCTAAGTTTTGAAGTTTTCATTTTGAGGCATTTTATGATGTTTTATTCCCTATAAATCTTCATGTTGGATTGAAATTAGGATTAAGGTTCTCCAAGATACATTTGAAAAGACCTTAGAAGGAGTCTTCCTCTCCATTTCAAACCACAATCTTTACTACTATCTATTCACTCTCCATCACTGTCATGTATTATGTTTACCCCTATTTTTCCTATTCTCATCCACTTATCACTCCATATTCATCTCTCTCTACCAACCCATCCTCCATTTTATGTCTATACCATGATGGTGAGCCTCCATACTCCCTTAAAAATCCATAGAGGTGATGAAACCACAAAGTGATGAATCCTTTTGAACATGAACCTGATCAAGAGGTAAATAATACCTATAGTCAACCTTTAAAGCTACTATAGTAGAGTCCTAAAGAAGAAGAGGCCTTTCAAAGATAGGAGAATATGAAAGAGAGAAAACCAGTGATGAGTGTTAAGCAAGGATCAAATGCTATAGAAACACATGAATTGACTTAGGGAAATCATCTCAAATTACATACTTGAAATCTTAGTCTATACATAGGGCTATACTCCTAGATGATTGAGTTTGAATGAGTAGTTAAGGTCTTCACTTAAAACTTGAAAATATAATATACTTACTCAATTTGAATGATTAGAGGTCTCAAATTCATGTTGGGATGATTTAGAATGGATCATTACCTCATACTCAACAAGCCACCACCTCCATCATAGGACTAATGAGCACATCAGTAGTTCCTAAAACCACCTTTATTGGCTTAGACCTGGTGTAGGAAAGAAGTTGAATATACAGTTACATCTTATAAGGTTGTGGAGTATCTAGTAGGAAATCAAAGTATAAATGGTGATCCAAAATCCCAACACATAAAAGCATGAGAACATTGACTCTCTAAAGAGGCTAATACAACATTATAGACACCTATAGTAGCACCTTAAGAGCCTACTATCAACAGATCAAGGGTAAATGAAGAAAGTTATGGAGGATAGAGTTTAAAGCTACCATATACTTGAGGTGAGATTAAAAGGAAGGGTGTCACAATGAAGCACATCTAAATGAGAAGACCTACTTCATTAGGTCTAAAACTGAACCACATGAGCACTTACAGCCTGTATTTCCCTCTATCATGGATTGTGTCATAAATGAATGACTAAAATACTGTAAATCAATAATGGCAAATTGAGGGAAGTTATGAAATAGAGTCATCAATAGAAGTATAGTAAGGTTAAAAGGATAAGATAGATCTCTATCATTCCAAACCTCCTCTGAGAAAACCTATAGTATCCATATCATCCACCTATAGTCAGTCTATGGGAGCAAGAAGTTATGTTGTAGGGGTTAGAAGGTCACTATCTTAGTTTAAATTTTGAGATGTTTAACCTCAAATATGTCTCCCATGGGGATACATTCCATTAAATAAGTCTAATACATTCATATTATAATGGCCTACCACCCTACTCAGTCATAAATTCAAGATTATGCACCTATAGACTAGTCATGAGAATGAGAACAAGCAACCACTTGAGGGTCAAAAACCAAAACAAGAGATAAATTTCCATAAGAGATTATATGATGATTAAGTGTGGTTTTAAGTGCATTTACTCAACCTTCCAAGTCTACCACAACCAAGGTTTCAAACCAAGGGCCTTAGAGACTACTAATGCATAGTTAGGCTTATGTATTAGAGAGGCTAAGGGCACCACATATGTTGTGTAGTTATACGGACTACTAAGGTATATGATGAAGAGATAAGAGTAATATATGTGGAATGGAATAAATCATTCCATAATTTAAAAATTACAAATGAGGTAGAAACATTAAAAGACAGTTCCTCAGGGTTTCATATTATGATTATGCTTAAACATTAGGAGACTATGTGGGTATCATGCAGGGTTCATATGGATTAGAGGATTACCATGAATAATTTGGAATAAACTAATATATTAATGGAGATATAAAACCCCTTGATCATTACACTAATAGAGGAAAAGTGATTTCATAGTCTTGTCCTCATTTAAACACGTAGATTAGTGGGGTGTAGTCATACAAAATGTCAAAATTGGTAGTTTGAGTGTGGATTATGACATCCAATCCATAGGTCCTTCTTGCATGATTTTGTGACACTTATAAACACCTTTTTATCATTATAAATCATCTATAGAATTCTAAACCTTCATCCTAGCTCAACCAAACTCTATTTCCCAGGTCAATCCTATCCCCCCAAGTCCCAAGCTTGTAGGATAGGAGTGCCATACCTAGATAATAACATCAAACCTTAGGGTGTCCCATATTTAGTGCTCTTATTCAATCACATTTTGAGCCTAAATGTTCATTTCTATCTTATATATATCCTTCATCATGTCATCCTCATGAGAACACATCTAACCCGTGACCAATAGTTCCCTATAAAATCCCATTCAAAGGTCATTTATAAAAGGAGGTGATAAATATTACAAAAAAAGTAATAATAAAAACAAACTACTAAGGTAAATTTCCCTATTTTATACATAAATTCACCCAACAAAATTTTAAATATATTCAAACCCTCACACCAGTCCCTATCCACCTCAAGAAGTCTCAATTTGGCATTTTAGAATCCTCATTACACTATTGCACAAAGTACATCAAGTGGAGAACTACATATGGATTGATCCCTCTTCAGAGTATTGGTATATAGGTAGTGTACCCACACAAGGGGTGTGAATAAAAATTCAGTGCATCTTACACACACTAACCCCCCTCTTTCTCAAGTTTTATCAAGCATAATGAAGGTCTAGGGTTTTAAGATTGAATCAGATCTATAAGGAGCTCTATTGACATTCAACACTTAAGATTTCATAGGTAGACTTATATAGGGATAACAAACAAAACCTTAAAAAACTTAGATATATGTGACCAATTTGGATAATATAGATAAGACTTGGACACTAGCGTTAGACCCCAAAGTGTCATGTTTTTAATGCTCATCTTTTTTTCCAAATGAAAGCTAGATCTAGATTCAACACACTATCCCAATCCTACACAACTAGTTTTAGCCTCTTTCTCAGCCATGTCAATCGAATTTTAAGATAATTTTTATTTCTCCTCTTTCATTAATATTTTTACAAAGATACAAAAGGCAAATAAAATATACAAATTAGTACTATAATTATTGCAATATTATTTACTCGTTTATCATTCTAGACCTTTAACTAAAATAGGAATAAAAATCCATTATTCCCAAAAATGTTAAATCATTTGGTAAACCTAACTTACTTCGTTTGTGCATAAAAACCCTATAAACCCTAAGAAAAATTCTTTACTAATTTTTTCTATTTTTTCTTAAATATTTAAATCATAATTTCAATTTTATTTTTAAAATTTACCATATTAATTTTAAAAATTATTTCCTTCAAACCCTAGTTGCCTATACTAGGTCCTGATATTTTTCTAATATTTTTCTTGCATATTTAAATCAAAATTATACATTTAGCTTTTTAAATTTATGATAGTAATTTTAAAAATCATTTTCTTGTAAATGCTAGTTGCATATACTAGGTCCTGTGCTTTTGAGGTATCACATTACACATAAACCAACATTTCCCATTTAATTTTTAAAATTTACCATAGTAATTTTGAAAATCATTTTTTTCTTTCAAACCCTAGTTGCATATACTAGGTCCCATGCTTTTGGGTTATCACCTTACTATTTGTGAGCTTCATATCCTTTTTATGCATATTCTATTTCATTATGTAGATTATATTTATTTAATCTATTCTTTCATTATTCAATTTGTTTTCCTTATGCCACCTAAGCTCTTTGCATCTCTTCCTTTGAGATGAAGTGTAAGACTTAGTGGAAACCTTCTTGAATTCACCCAGATTCCTTCAACTTGACCATATGCCATAGATAAATAACTAGCTTATCTTTTTGCTATAGATCCTACACATCCATATTATACTAATTTATATGATGATAATTTTGATAATGAGCATTATGAGAACAATATTGATGATACAAATATTGATGTTCATGACCCACCACATCAGACTCTTGATCCACTTACACCTATTATTGATAATGAATGATTCTACAAAGTTTTAGAGAAAGATTTAGGGAACAACCTTAAGATCATACCCTTATCTTACAATCTATCATGGAAATTAAAGAGGCTAAGCATGTTGATTCTTTCATTCCTTTAGAGAAATTAGTTACACATGATACTATAGGGAAAACTATGTCTCAATAACCCCCTATAGTAACCGAACCTTCCTATGAGGAACCACCAATTATGGCTAGTACATCTCTATCTCTTGATGTGGTTACCCTTGTGCAAGAGATAAAATATCTTCAATCTAAGGTGCTACATCTTGAGCAAGGTGCCTCTAGACCTACATAGGCCTTAGATTCTTTTAATCTACTTCATACACCATTCACATGTCATATTACTTCTACACCCTTTTCACTAGGTTTTGTTCAACCCAAGCTCACTCTATATGATGGTAAGGGTGATCTAGAGACAAACTTGAGATATTTTCACATATCATGCTTGGACTATGTGCCAACTGATTGGTTACTAACAAAGCTATTTCCATGAAATCTAAAGGATTATGCTTTACAATGGTTTTATATTTTACCAAATCAATTGATCAATGCATTTAATCCTTTAGCTGACATGTTCCTAGTTCATTTCAACATTAACATATGTGATAAAATTTCTTATGCCCTAGTTGCACAATAGAGGAAAAGGTCAAATGAGCATCTCATATATTATGTTATTCAATATAAAACTATCTTGGATAAAATGACTATCCCCATGACTGATCAATAATTATAGGATATCTTCAAATAGAGTCTTCTACTAGCTTTTCATGAGTCAATAATGTTCCAAAGATTCTATTCCTTCACTGAGTTATGTCATACACTAAAGGAAAGGGAAGTCAAATTAATTTCAATGGGCAAACTCAAGTACATAATTATATCAAAAATAATAAACAAGAGTAATAGTAAAATCCCATATAAAGTAAATTTCAATGATATCAAAAGTAAAAATCAACCAATAGTTAATGCAGCTTCAGATCCTCTCAACGAGTGGTTTTATCATCACCTCCTTAGTGAACTATTACCAATTTACTAGTATCTCCAGCTAGAGTCTTATATCAATTATTGTAATGTAATATCATATCTCCATACTATTCAAGAATTTGATCCAACAAAGACTCTTCCATAGGGATATGATCATAATGCATTTTGTGATTTTCATAGGGCACTAAGCCACACAACTAATAGATGGATTAGTTTGAAACATAAGATAAAATACTTGATAAATGGAAACATTATTGATCTTGGCATTCCAGTTAAGAATCCTCAGGGAAAGCAAACACAAAACAAAGCTTTGAAAACATTCTCATATCTTTTCCCATATAATTCTAAATAAGATATAGGGGATACATCAGGTGTTCACCATGCATATCATGCACATCCTCCACTAGCTACATAATAGAATACTTTAGTTGAGACACATCCTTTGAACAACATGATTAGTGTGTATAGTTCTAGAGTTATAGATATACTTTTGATCTCCTTTTTAGAGTAGGAGATAGTTGAGGATGATTCATATTACCATGTACTCTTAATTAAAGCTTAAATTAGTCATCATCCCATTCATAGTGTTCTCATAAATAATGGATCCAATGTGAACATGTGCACTATGACATTGCTATAGCATTTGGTATATTTAAAGTAGGATATTACCTTGACAACCATAGTTATCAATGGATTCAGTGAGCACATACAGAGTTCATTATGTGAGATTGTAATTCCTCTACAAGTTGGTCCAACACATGTGGACACACTATTCACTATTGTTCCTAGTGCAAGATTTTTTGATATGTTACTTGGTATACCATGGATTTAAAAACTTTAAGTAGTACCTTCTATAGTTCAAAAATGTGTGAAATTCATTCATGCTAATTAGGTTGCTACAGTTGGTGGAGTTTCATATGAGTTACCACTCCCCACTTTAGATCCATATTCTACTTTGTAGTCACCAATTTTAGCTTCTCCACTAGTTATATTTATTCCTTCAGTACAAATTTAGACACAATTGAGGCCTTCTTCACCATCATAGAGAGTTCATACACATCCACAGAGGCCTCTTTTAGAGAAGCCATAGTTTTAGGACTCTAGATAGTTTATAACTACAGTGTTCACACCCAAGGAAGTATCATTGAGGTTTCATGCCTCTACTCACAAAGAACATGTTTAGATAGCTTCTCCTACTACCAAATGGGTCCCTAAGATCCCTATAATTTCATCCTCAGAGTTATAGGGGGACCCCATAGTTGGTTTTTACTATAGAAATTTCAAAGCATTTACAACATACATAGCTTTTAGAGCCACAGTCTTAGCCCTTCCATCATACTTCATGATAATGCATGATCCCTTTTCTTGATACAAGACACCATGATAGGGAGTCTCTCATGAGACTCATCGGTTAGTATCATTTCTTCCTAGTCTTTCTTGTACATAATTTCTCAATTTCTTGTACATAGTCTCCTAATGTTTGATTGTACATAGTTTATTTTCAATTACTTGTACATAGTCATATTATTATTGATTGTACATAACTTATAACACAAAATACAAAAATAATACAAAATTTCAAAATCTAAAAACATTAAAATAACTCAAAATCCAAAAACAATACAAAATTTCAAAATCTAAAAACATTCAAATAATTTAAAAACACAAAAAAATTTCAATTGTATGAATTATCCATGCTTTGCATTTCTACTACCATGATAGACTTACATTTGATGTTTTATACTATTGTTTTTTATTTATCTACATTACCATGCTTCACTTGATCTTCTTTGAGTGTGTGCAATGACATCTAGATCCTTGATTGCTTCACTCTACCCACTGAGGGGGTATCTTACTTCTACATTCAAGACATACATTGACATATCTACCCACTAGGGGCATCTTCTACATGACTACACCATCCAAGTTATGTCATTTCTACATGACACACTCTAGTTATCATGATGATGTATATTAATTACTATCTTACATAGATTACTTTATCGACACTCAATAGTACATAGCACTTGTGTATTTCTTAGCATCTACCTAGTCTTGTATTACATGCTTTTCATAATTTCACTTCTTACTTTGATTAGTTAGATGCGATTGTATTTATAGCATATTACATGCCTTCATTTTTTTCTTTTAGTAGATATATCTGATTGTATTTCTTAGTTCTTATTTTGTCTCTTGTGTGTGTCTTAAGACATTTTCCAATGTCATTTTCTTGTAATCTTTTATGTACCTATGACCCTCATACCAACCCTACTTTTTTACAATTCTATGTGTATGTGGCATTTAAACATGCCTTGCATGCTCATTTTCTAATTTGTGTGACATGTTCCCATGTCCCTTGTTTACTTGGCCCCTTGGCCACTCTTGTGTGCTTCTTACTTCTTGCATTACATGCTTATTTATTGTTTACTTCTCATTTTTTGCAATTCCATGATCCACATCATGCATTATCTTGATTTTTTGAATTTCATGATGGACATCATGCTCCATCCCTCCTTGACAACTAACAACTAGCATTTCTAGTTTCAATTTAGTATACTACACATGTTATTACATTTTTATATCTATCTAGGCATTCTCCTATTGATCTAATAATCTCCAATACAAACTCTGTTATATCTTGAGACATCTTTTCGATTATCATTCCTATATCGTGTATTTTTCAACATAACACATTTACAGGGCTCTTTCTTCTAATGATAGTCATTTTAAGGTCTTCATTCCTACCCTCAAAAGAAGGAGAAACAAACAAGGGTTTTTTCATAGAGATCAGAGCTCCTATCGATCAAAAAATTATTTATTAGAACACTTAGAATAGTAATTAGAGGTCAAACCAAGCAGAACAAACCAAAAAATAGTGATGATTCTAAAAGTCTTTAGAAATAGCAAAGGACAATAGTGTTAGATCTTGACAATAGCGTTAGATAATAGGGTGTCCTATTTTTGGCACTCCTATCTAAATAGAAAAAACCCAAATTTTCTAGAAATAGGCATAAAGGTAAGCTAAGTTATAGTTTTATTGATATAAATTAGTTCATATTCAATAGTTTTAATATAGTTTTTCTCAAAGAATCTAGATATATGGGGCATCATACATGATATGATGGCTTTCACTTCTATTTTAAGATTGGGTAGTTGGTATATCTTCCAAATTAGAATCCATGTTATAGACACAAGTGATTAGGAGTAATGTGCATATAACATTTTCCTTTTTTCTTTCCAAGTTTATTATATTACCTAGGCATTCTCAGTAGTTACATGACTTATTCCATCTATAGGTGGTTGACATAATTTTAGAGTGGCTTTCATAAAGGCCTAACCTCACATTCCCAAGTGGCTTCCACGTAAGCCTACTTCCTAGTTCTGGAGTGGATTTCATGCAAACCTAATCTCTTCCTTTCAGAATGGCCAAGATTAGCCTAGTTTTTAGTACACATTCAACTATCCATACCACATTGTCAGATTTTAGAGCATTCATGGGCTTCAAGAGCCATCTCATTTAATGCACATTCATTACAGTATTAGTTTATATCTTCACTTAGTGGGTAATGATAGAGTTAAAAGACTAGCTAGCCTTTGTATTCTTGAGCCACCTACTCAAAGGGATTAGACATATAGTCCAAACATTGATTATCACATGCATGATCACATAACTTCACTTAGTGGGTGATGATGGAGCCAAAGGGATAGCCTTTTCATTCTTGATCCACCCTTAAGGAATTAAGCACTCATATATGTTCATGATATTAATTTTGGTTTAGCACATGCCAATCTTTATCTAACATCACTCAGCATTACTCAACAACATAATAGGTTTTGTATTGGTTTTCATACCCAGTGATGTATATTCATTCCTTTCTCTTTCTCTCTCTTTTACCTATATTTTGTATGTTCTTATTTTATAAATAACATGTCTAGTAAAAACTGATCTACTTCTTGTTTTCCATTTACAAATTTACACTTCATA
The DNA here is from genome assembly GCA_037957365.1 of Torreya grandis. Taxonomy (NCBI): domain Eukaryota; kingdom Viridiplantae; phylum Streptophyta; class Pinopsida; order Cupressales; family Taxaceae; genus Torreya; species Torreya grandis. Next base: position 5,982,371 of record JARHVA010000200.1, on the reverse strand, counting down.
ATGTGCTCTCTCTATGCACACTCAACATCACACAGCTTCATGGAATTCACCCTTACAAGTAAGTTTAGGTACTCTTTCTACTTTTCCTTTATCCTAGTATTTGCTTTGTTGCATCACTAGAAAAATGGGGGATAAATGTGGTTATATAAAATGTCAAAATTAGTAGTTTGAGTGTGGCTTATGACATCCAATCCATAGGTACTTCTTGCATGCTTTTGTGACCTTTCCAGACACCTTTTTTTCTCATTATCAGTCATCCATAGACTTCTAAACATTAATTACAGCTCAACTAGACTCTATTTACTAGGCTAATCCTATCCCCTAGATCTTGAGCCTATAGGATAGGAGTGTCATACCTAGAAAACAACATCAAACCCTAAGGTATCCCATTTTTAGTGCTCCTATCCAATCACATTTTGAGCCCAAATGGTCATTTTCATCCAATTCCTATCCTTCATCATGTTGGCCTAATGTGAATGCATCTAACCCATGATAAATAGTTCCCTATAAAATCCCATCCAAAGGTCATTTACAAAAGGAGGTGACAAATATTACAAAGCAAACAAGAATACAAACAAACCATTAAGGTAAATTTACTTATTCTCTACATATAATCACCCAACAAAGCTACAAATATATTCAAATCCTCACACTAGTCGCTAGCTACCTTAAGAAATCTCAATTTGGCATTTTTGTATCCTCATTACACTATTTCATAAAGCACATTTAGTGGGATAACTACATATGGCTTGATCCCTCTTTGGAGTATTGGTATGTAGGTAGCATGCCCACACAAGGGGTATGGATACACGTTTAGTGCATCTTACACACACTAACACCCCATCTTTCTCAATTTTTATCAAGCACAATGAAAGTATAGGTTTAAAAAATTAATCATCTCTAAAATAATCTCTGTTGACATTCAACTCTTAATATTTCATAGGCAGACCCATATAGGGACAATGAACAAAACCTAGAAAACTCATATCTTTATGACTAGTTTAGACAATAGTGGTAGGACCTAGACACTAGTGCCAAACCTTGAAGTGTCTTATTTTTTATGCTCCTATCCTTTTTATAAATGAAAACTACATCTAGATTCATGACACTATCCCAGTCTTGCATAACCAATTTTAGCCTCTGTCTCAACCATCTCAGTCTAATTTTAAGCTAAGTTATATTTGTCCTCTTTCATTACTCTTTTTAGAAAGCAACAAAATGAAAATTAAATATACAACACAATACTATATTTATTTAAATATTATTTACTGATTTATTATTCTAGACCCTTAACTAAAAAAGGAATAAAACTCCATTATTCCCAAAACTATTAAATCATGGGAACACCTATAGGCAGACAATGAAGGAAAGAAGAACATTATTGAATAGGGAATCAAATAGATAGTTACAGGTAGGAGATCGGATACAAAATACACTAATAAAAATGCATGAGGACTATTCAATGAAGGTTATTCTAAAGGAACCCTCAAGAATCATGTTATAGACCTCTTAGGGTCAGTTTAAGCCTCCAATCTCAAAACACTGAGTATGTAAATTAGGTGCCTAAAGGGAGTAGTCACATCATGAGGTTAAAAAATGTGATAGATAAGGATTTAGGTCAATTAAATAAGGGATAAATGATAGTTTTTGGTCCACATACATTGAATTCAAGCTCGAGTTTCAATACCTAGACATAGTTGTAAGCAGTATAATGCAAATTTGGGCCAAACCAATCATTTTGGGGCCTTATAGGCATAGTCAAGTGTTGAAACTTGGAAGGGAGGATATTTTTGAGTATTTAAGGGAATACATATCATTTTATAGGTAATAAAAATAGTTGGTATACCCATTTTTATCTCAAACCAAGATAGGCCTAGGCAAGCAATCAAGTACTAAATGAACAAGACTAGGACTTAAGAGATTTAAAAATGGAAAAGGATCCCTTTGAAGGTTTTGAATCAATTTAACATGATGTAAAAGTCTAAAAAAATTCCTTAAAATTGGAATAACACTTATCAATTTAGTCAATTAGCTTAATGTTAGACCTCAAACACACTCACACAAGCCTACCTACAGACCTTAGAGCCACATCAAAGCTCTGTCAAGTTCTTATATCATGCGGTATGATAAATTTGGGTGGATAATGAAGATTACTGGGGCATGATAGAAGTATTTTAGATGGAAAAAAGTGTACAAGGATAAAAAAAATCAATGCATTGCTTGAAGTACTCAACCATCCATACAAGCAGTTTAAGTGACAAATTCAAGCACTCGCCCACTCCATCACATAAGATATTAGGATAAAACTTCCTAGTATGTTTTACGTATCCCTATACACTAAGAATCCATGGTATATTGGTTGGAATTGGGAGGCTACTTTTTATTAATGAAAATTAAGAAGTTAGGGACTTATAAATGACCTACAAACTACCCTAGGGTCATCTTTAAACATTCATATCTTTGTCCATCCTTTCTATGAGAGTGTAAGCCATTCAGGGAAGTTGAATAGGTCTATACCATAGGTATTCATGGAATTTATTCTGATCTTAGATGTCTTTATGGTATAAACCATACTTAAGGCCCCAAATAGTCATAAACTTCCCTAAAACCCTAGGTATACCTAGTCTTAGAAGAGTTGATATTTTGATCCCTTAACATCCCAAAATGATCTAAATGGCTCTTGGAAAAAGAATTAAATTTAAATGGGAATGTACCTATGGTAATTGACTGTATAGACATTATACAAAATCCTCATAAATAGGCATTTTTTCAATATTTTGAGTAGAATGAAGGGTGTTTGGTAGTTCTTGATGATTAAAATTCTTAGAATGGATAGTTTAGGATATGATACAACTTCTCAAGTCTTAACATGTTCAATTTTTCACTTGTAAGGGAATCTAAAATTAAATTATAGATTACCAATCTACTAGTGAATGAGAAAGATGAACCAGTCAGATTGAAAGAGTGGAGTTTCAAGTTCATAATGATTTTCTTAGCCCATGTCATGGTTGTAAATTTTGTTACAAGCATGGATCACACTCATACACAAGCTTTAAAGATGTTTTCAAGTTTCATGGATGACAAGTTTCAACACTTAAGCAATTAGGCCTAATAGGTCTAATTGGCCTAATTGGTCAATCAAATAAGGTCAAAATAGTATTGGAACACTAATGGAATGGGTAAATATAGGGATGTTACATTCATAACCAACTCTTGAAGGACATTCAATGCACACTTCATATATATAGTGGAGGAATAAGGCAGTTTCCTTGACTTTGTCAATTTGATATAAAGGAGTATGGGCTACTACATTATCATGGTGGCCTAGTTGATGATTGTAACTACCATAAGAGATCATGATAGACTATTCTAAGCATGATAAGGCCTTTGAAAAAGTGTAATAATATTTGAATTAGCCTCCCTTACCTATTTTCCAATGCCGACATCTCATTCAAGGAGTAATTAAGGATATCTAATGCATGGAAGGGATAGAGAACATGCTTGTAACTATTATAACTACTATTTTAGGTTGAATGTGGTCATTATTAACCCTTATCCACTCATATATGTTATATTTTCCTCTATCCATTCTCATTCTTGTCTATATATTTAAAGATTTTTGCCTTAGTTTTCATCCCTTAGTCTGGTATGAGGAGACTCTTATAGCATTTGTACTCATGCACTTCTTAAATGATGAATAGAGCATCTTGAAGCTTATCCATGATTTATACTTTGTGTGTTTATGCTTTTTTGACTATAACATTGGTATAACATATCCTCTTTCAAGTAAAAGTCACACCTAAATCTTAAAAATATTCTTGGCATGCTTTCTAGTGTGTTGCAAGCTAGATAGCTTAGGTTGGGAGTAGAAATCAGATTGCAAGTGCCTCAAAATAGGCCTTCCTATATTTAACCTCACACTTTAGTCATTAAACTAACCTATAGATGAAATATTGATGCCTAAAAGTCATTGGAGGTAGTTTCTTATCTCTATGCATTATTTGTTAGTGTGTTGAGAGTTTAAATTATGTGAGTGGATATAATGATATCAGGTGCATCACCACACTTAGAGTAGGTTTTAATTCAAGTATTTTCTCCCTTTTTCATCCCAATAAATTAGGTCATAGGAAAAGAGATTCAAATTGAGAAATCTAGGGAGCTAGCCCCATTAACAATCTAGAGGTGTGGTGTAATAATAGGTGACCCATAGCCTAAGATCATTCCCATATTAGAATAGGTTTAAATTTGGGACATGAACATTTCTCTCCTTAGCTTGGGTGTAACCTATAACTCTAATAGGTTCTTGACCCAAGATGAGACACATACCTAGATGTAAGTTTTCTATCATCAAGATTACTAGCTGAATCACTATCCATGTAGACAACTAACTAAAATTCATTTGATACTACATACAAAAATCCATATCCTCTTGTGCCATTTACATACCTCAATATCCTCTTACTTTCTTGTTAATGTGTTTCTTTTTCTATCTCTATTTATCTAGAAATGAGGCTGACTGTACTTTGCCTGAGGTGCTTGATTGAGCCCATAAAATGCTTTATTAAACATATATACCTTGTTATCATTCCTAATAATCTCATAACCAGGTGGTTGTACTACATCAACCTCTTTTAACAACACACCATTCAAGAAGGGTGACTTGATGTCTATTTGATGTACTTTCCACTTATGTTGAGCATCTATAGCTATAATTGTTCTCACCACTTATAACATTTATATGGGTGTAAATGTTTCATTGTAATCACATATAGGTCTTTTATTATATCCTTTCACTACCAATATTGCTTTGTATCTCTCTATCTTGCCTTGTGGAGTGGTTTTAGTCTTTTAAACCCAATATAATCCAATGACCTATTTTTCTACTAGAAGTTTTACTAACTCCCATGTTTTGTTTTTCTTAATGGCATGCATTTATTCATTAATTATTTCAAACCACTTATTGTCCTTTATTTCTTCCTCAAAATAAATAGGATTAACTATTAAAAAGAGAAAAAAAATCATTTTTTCATCTTCATTTCTTCATACCTTGACTACTCATAGACTTATTACAAGCTTCTTGTCCTTGGTAAGTAATTATTTAAGTTGGAGGAGGATGAATTTGACTCATGAGCTATTCCTTGACCTCCTTGTTAGATGTTGAAACTATATGAATTAGTCCTTTGTAACATATGGCTTTGACTTGGTTTATGGGTAGTTTTACCACCCGTTATTTCAATTTCAGGAAAGGATCTATTATCCCTTATTTTCACTTATTGATATTCTTATCTCTCTTCCCATGCTCCATATTCAATAAAATGAACATACTGGCTAATTATTATATCTCAATGTTTATATTATAAAACATATAAGTTTTTGATTTTTCACTATAGTTAATGAAAAATACAATTTTTCCTTTATCATCCCATTTTGATCTTCTTTACTTGGGCAAATGTGCATATGACACACATCCAAACACTATAAGGTATTAGATACTTTGTTTTTAGTTGGTTCATTGTTCTTGAGTAATCATATCCCTAATGCTCTTAGTGAGGTATATATTACAAAAATATACCATTGTTGTTATAGCCTTAGCCCAAAACACATTAGACAAACCTAGTTATAAATTACTTATTCATTCCATTATCTTTAAAATAATTCATAAACTCATTTGAAATATATTATCCCCCTCTATCAGTTTTAAAAATATTTATGTAATGGCCACTATAATTCTCAATCATGGCCTTGAATTTCCTAAAGGTTTCAAATTCCTCTCATTTATTCTTCAAAAAGTAAACCCATTTCTTTATTTAAATTCATCTATGAATTTGATAAAATAGACATTATTATATAATTATGGAATATTCATAGAAACACATAGGTATAAATGTATTAGTTAAAAAGGATAGCTTTATCTTCATGCTTGACACATAAGAAAGGCATTTCTAGGTTTCTTCCTAAAAATGTAGCCTTCACACACTTTTTTTGGTTATTCTATGAGGGACAACCCTTTGACCATTTATTTCTTGTGAATAAGGTTCAACACACTAAAAATTAAAGTCTAATACCTTATGTGACAAAGAATGGACTCATCTACTAGAACTATTTTAAACTTTATTTCAAGATAACTTTGGATCTATAAAGGGAACATCATATTGCTTGTCATCTCAAGTAATACATCTACCTTTTTCAACCACTCCTATATAAGATGATACACTATCCATCTTAAAATCTCACCCTATATCCTTTTTAAGAAAGTTACCCAATGTTGATTAGTTTATTCTTCAATACAGGCACATAATAAACATCTTGCATTTGTCTATTATCACATTGCGTGTTATAGATATAGATGTTACATTTGCCCATGATAGAGACCTCATCATTGTTTTATGTATTCACCTATGATTTTATTAACTCATGTATATGATTTAATATCTCTTTGTTCCCACTCATTTGGTTGTTATATCCACTATAAAGAAACCATATCTCTCTACTACTTTGCTTAGCTATATTGCATGTTATTAATAAGTTTCCACCTTTCTCATTCCTATTAGGTTCAGCCTCTTATGCCTTGGATTAATTTGAGTTTTTCCTATTTAAATCATACTCTTTATTTCTACACTCAATATCATAGTGCCAATACTTATTGTAATAGTAGTATTGTATATTTGACATGTTATACCTTTGTGTATAACCACCTCTAGAAGCCTTGATGTTCCTTCATCTTCCTCTTTTATGTGATTCTTGATGGTTATGTATGTCACCTTCTTGAGTTCTTCAGGTCCTTCCTATAACTCTATTTTTTTCTGACCTCTCCCCTTACCTCTTACATTCATGTTTCTCTTGAAGGCTTGTTCATTAGAGGAGGTGCCTAACATATTCAACCTTGTTCATGGGTTTGAAAGGAACCCATCAACTCATCAATTTTAATTTGTCTCAAATATTTAGACTCCTCAATTACAACCACTATAGGGTTAAATATTATTGGAATTCTCATAAACACCTTCTCTATGATTCTATGATATTCAAAAGTGTTCCCATTTGTATTTATTTGATTGACAATGCTCAGAGTCCTTGTGAAAAATTCATTTATTGACTCATTTTACCTCATTTTTAGGGTCAAAAAGTCCCTTAGTGATAGATACAACATGAAAATCATCACTTTGTCACTACCTTGATAGGAATTTTGTAAAATGTCCCAAGATTTTTCAAAATGGATATATGTTTCTATCTTTGGGAAACTTGAATTAGCGAATGTAATTTGGATGTAGCTAAGATCCTTGGCATCTCTCTTTCTATTCTCTTTCAACACATATATTTATGTTTGAGTTATGAAATTTAATGTTGTAATTTTTATAACTTATATGTATCCACCCTATACAAGTTCCCATAGCTCTTGAGATTATAAAATAGTTTTCATCTTGATACACCATACACTATAATTCCTTACTTCAAATATAAAAGGATTCTACCATGAACTGTTATTTGTTGCCACATCTTAATAGACTTGAGGCTTTGATAACATTTGTTTGAGATAAAGTCCAAGTTAGGTATTGTTGGCTATTTTTTTCCTAAATATAAAGATTATGTATAAATGGATAAACCAAATAGATTTTTGGATGGAATGAGTGGTCCAAAGAGCTCATATTCCTTACAAAGATTTGAAACACTTTAAACAAGCTTAAAGTGCAATTTATTGATCTTTAAGAAGAAATGAATTAGAAATATGTCTAAAATTGATAAATAAAGGATTAAATAGGTTATCATGGTGTTGCATGGGATCCAAGGATCATAAATTAGGTTTCACATATCTAAAAATCTCATTTTGAGCCTTGAAAGTTCTTGCACAAGCATAAAAGAGCCATAAAATCATCACACATAATGTAAAAATGGATTAGTCAGCTCATTTGTACATTTTATAAATATAATTAGGAATATTCTCAAGCCCAAAGAATCACATGAGATAAAAAAATTTCATGCCTAGATCATCCTCTACAAATTTCATAACTTAATGAGTTGTCTATCTCATGTTATAAAGCTTCAAAGTTAGACTTGCATAGTGAAACATGCATGGGTATGTCAAGTTTAAGCTTTGTAAAGTATCCATTTGAATTCAAATGTCCCAAGGTTTAACATGGAACTAACAAGTGTCCAAATCTCAAGAGATAAAATCAGATCCAATGGTGAGTGGGACCCTGATGACATAAGTGGGTCTTGAATATCTAATAGAGTGTATTTCATCATGCATCAAAGATCAATAGTGAGCATCAAGTCAAAAGGTCAGCATAAATGCATCAATGATAAGTGTTAATATTTTAGGTACCTAATCATAGATATAACTATACATGGTGACTGATAGAGATAGTGAGCCCAATTAGATCAATGGTATGTATGAAAGCATATATAGTAGATTTAACAGTGAGCATTGAGTCAAAAGGTTAGTGGATCCTAGGAGTTAATGAGAAGCTACCAAGTGTCTTAATCATGTTAGACTAATCAAAGATATATGGCTCCCATTAATTTATATAAATGGATATTGATGGTTTACATAAGGTCAAGATGTCAAAGGGATGATAGCAGGATCTTAAGAATAAATGAAGATCTGACAATTGGCACATTTTGAGAAGGCTCAGATCAAGATCAATGGTCGATATCAAAATTCAAAAGACAAAAACTTAAAATGGAAAAATAATTAAAATTATGTCAAACTAGATAAAATAATTTAAAAGAATATATCACCATTAGATCTTAGTTTTACATCCATTAAACATGGGATACATTCATTAACAAGATGGTTTATAATAACTCTTTATTGCCATTAAAACACAATCTCAATCTCTGGTTCAAAGATCTAGAACTTACAGAGCCCATTTTTTGGGGTTATAGAATTTTTTCATTATTTTGATCATTTCTCTTTGAAGAATATATATGTAGGATTGAGTTCTCATATTCCTTACATTTCAAAGTAAAAATACATATTTCAAGGCCTAATAAAGATCAAAGATGGGCAACTAGTTTTTGAAATGATATCAAGAAATATGTGTACCACCATTGCAATTATGGCTATATGGAAACCAATAATTGGAAATTATTTATATCTATAGTAAAAATATGATCAAGTTTTAATTATGGATAGATATCAATGGTTATGTACAATTGTCTCATTTTTGACATAGGCATATTCTTGACAAGAAGGTAGTTACCATTACTCAAAGCAGACATGACATGGCTTTGTTAGGTTCAAGATATGAGGATTTTGTCCTCATAATGAGATAAAATGGGGGATGGCATGGAAGATAAAAACAAGGGGATTTATGGTTGGAGAAAATAGTTAGAGCATTCATTTTTGTTTTAGAGCCCTTAGAGATTTTCTCCACTAGCAAAATCATGACTCTTGGAAATAAAGAATGAGTTATTCAACTTTAATAAAACTAGGAGTCTCAACATCAACACATACCTCTTATTGAACACTTAAAACCTCTTACAGGTTATCTCTTTTTTCTGTAGCTTCTTCCTCTTGGCCAATTGATATGTTTTTATCTTGAAACTCATCTTGTCCTTGATTGTGTTTTTGAGCATTGAAATTAAACTTATATTGAGATTTTTTGAATTCATCTTCTCTGGCATTATTGAAGGATGATTTGTGCTTCTATTCACCAAGAGGTATCCCAATAGAAATATCTTCCTAAAATCCACTTGAATCACCTTCATTAACTATCAATAAAACTTGACTTTCTTCACTTTCCTCTCATAAGACAAGTTCTTCCTCAAAGAGGGTGGGGGTGGGAGGGTGATGGATGTGTTCATGAATTGGCTTAGAAGTCAAGGTAACACTCTTATATTTTTATAAATTTGGAATGGAAGACTCTTTTAGGAATTCATGGAGAGATAAAATGTTCAACTTTGATATAGGTTATTCATTCTCCTCATCTAGTTGCTCATTTTTCTTAATAATAACTTCATTTTTCTCATAGCCTTTTTGAGGCTCTTCAACAACTACATTCTTATCTTCAACCTTATCAACTAAAGAATCCTTATTATTTTGAAAGCCCTCTTGGATAAAATTCTAATATGGTAAGGATTTGGGTTCTTGGGGAGGAGGGCATGAGGTTTGACTAGGCTCAAGTTTATTTTTGGCTTAAATATCTTGATCTTGGCTCTCTTGTTTCTCCCAAGAATTCACTACTTGGTTCCAAGTTAGGACTTTGACACTAGGATATTCCTCTATAAAAATTTGTGTTTTATCTTGAAGGATTAATTAATGATTGGGAAATATTTCCACCTCCTTCACTTGATATTTTATTTCTCTTGTTACTATCATTGACTGAGATAAATGTTCATTTGCAAGTGCAATTTCTCTAGTTAGGTGATCTTCAAAATCAAGTCTCATCTGATCATAAATATCCTCAAGATTATTAGGAATGGAATGGATATACCAAGTATAATTTGAATCATGATATTCAATCCTCTCAACAATAACTTCTTCCCTTTTTGCATGGTCTTTTGAATGGACTTCCAAGTAGGGAAAACTTGAGAAACTTGTGGGGAACTTGGAACATTTGAAACTCATCCGACATAGTATTTTGAGGAAGGACGAGTTGATAAAAATAGGATTAATATGGAATATACGAGGGCATATGAGGATAATAATACTATATTTACTACCCCTCATGAACACTAGCTTCTCTTCTATGCTTGAAATCAGGGCATTTATGTCTAATATATCATTAGTGAGTCTTGAATGATTTTCCCTCATAATAGATGCCAATTTTCTCTTAATTTTTTGTAATAAGTATCTCAAATTAATAATTATATGAATAATTACCTATTTACCATCCTCTCTTTATGTATTAATTCCAACCATATATCTCTCATAATCCAAGATAGTTTGCTTAAAGCTTGAGATGGACTGATTTGGAACATGGCTATGTTGACTAGGAGCATTATGATCTTTCCAAGACTGATCATAAGGATAGGTAGGCTGAAAAGGAAGTGTAAATAGGGTGGGAAGTGGCATATATGACTGGTAACCAAGTTGAGGTGGTTCAACATAAGACTAGTAAGGGTTAACATTTTGTTGGTGATATAAAACATAAAGTAGGTATGGGTAATGATATGATTAATAAGGTAGTGTAGAATATAAATTTACATCATATAATAATACTAAACATCATGAATCAAACAAATAATGATGTGAATTATCAACAAATTTAATTTCTTTACCCTTGGATAAAGAATTGTGATGACTTTTGGCATGAAACTTGAGTGCTAATCTACCACTAGAATGTATGAAATTCTTTGGAATCACCAATTTTTTGGAGTAAGTGTTAAAACCTCATTGAATCCTATCCAACTAGGCATGCCAAAAACTATTATCACTATAGATTTCACCCTTTGAGGTAGAGGTGTTTCAGACCTGCCTCATCTAGTTGTTATAATGGGATCACCTCTAAGTATGGGTAGCTTATTGAGTGAGATGAACCTATAGTTTTAGGGCTAACTTCCTTGATGCATCATCTATGGATCATTTCATAAACTTACTTTTAAATTAAAATGGGGAGAAATATTTCATGAAATAAATCTAATATATGGGAGATGATTCATCATCATATTATGTCCACTCTATTTGACCCTTCAACAACACTTGTGAACAAGACATAGACTAATAACCAAACCACCCTCTTCAAGAGACTTCTAAGCATCAATACTTAATATGGAGGATATGATAGGTGGATAAAAATTACGTATGATAAATGGGAGATCTATTTCAAGACACTTCCAATCAGATTCTACTCTAAGCACAATCACCAGCACTTTTACACACCGTATGACATGTTTAGAACAATCTCCTAGAAACTAGGTGAGAATAAGGACATATAAAGGAAGATAAATCTCAAAAACTTGTGTAAATAAACAAGTATATGAAAAACTAAGATGTCATATAGAATATTAATTATTCCTTATATTAATTCAAAAGTTTACAAAGTAAAATTTAGTCAGAGTTTCTTCATACCTAGCCAAGGGATGCTTACAATGGATTTTGAACCTCAATTTATAGAAAAAGACAAGGGGAGAAAAGTTTAATATGGTGTGTAAGTGTGGATAAGAGATCATAATGATCCTAATTTACTAAAAAAATAGTTACAAACATGCATAAGGATCAATAACAGCTCCATGACCTCTGTCATGTCTTACTTTAACTAGTTGCTAGTATTCAATGAGACCTTGGGCAAAAAGGTGTGGTGGATAGAAAATAATTTAGTCTTGATTAACCTCATTCAATGTTTTATCACCCAAAATTTGTCAAACACCTCTTCCTTTGGAATTTACAATGGTAGGATATGGGTTATCTTGGCTTTAATGAAGCCTCAACTAGCCCACCCCTCCTTTTACATGTCAAAAAGGCTTAAAACTACCATGTTATCCATAATGACCATGGTATGTACATTATTTCCTCAATTTATCAATTAAAATTATTTTTATTTCCCTCCATTTACTTTCTTATCATCCCTCTATGCCAAGAAACATCTTATTTTGTTGACCAAATAGGCTTGCTAGGAAACTAGGCCTAGTCACTTAGTGTTAATCACTTGGATGGCCATGAGACTTACATATAATATTTATAATAGATTATTTATCATGATTCAAGATTAAAAAATCATATTACACCATGAATTATGCCTTTTATATAGTGCACACCTATAGTTCTTTGCTCATCTCAATGACTAGGTCACCTTTCACTAACACCTCTAGCTGCTTCTTTAGTCTAGGCCTATAAGAGAATTTATAAGAGAAATTTATAGTAATTTTGGTCTAATTTTTTTTAATACACTTGACACCATCCTATTTAATTATATTCAATTGTTCATCTAGCTCTATATGTTAGATTCATCGTTAAATCTTACAAAAAATAGGGTTTTTAGTAAATCCATATAGTTATCTATAGAAACCAATGGCATAAATATAATCTTATTAGAGTTTAAAATGTTTTTTATGTGTTTTTAAGGGTCATCTGGTCCATTAACAGTGCTTGATAAGTCAATTTCTCTCAATAGTTAATTTTTTCTCATTTGGTAGCTTGTGAGTGTTATGCACTCTTAATAATCATTCATAAATATATGTGGGTGGATGATAAAAATAATGATAAGGATTTGAATTATGGTACCCACTAAAACATCTCTAATCCCCATCTACTACCATACAACACCTCTAAATATTTTTGAGCATCTTAAGTTGACTATTAGGCTAGTAGACCTTCATTCATGAGGTTGAGGGAGAGCAAGAGGGTATAAAAGAGAAAAATATGCTTGGTTTTGACTTAAAACACCTATTAATGGTATATTATAACCCACATGACCTATTATAATGTTAATATTTATAATTCCTCCTCGATAAATCTTCTACAACCTCATTAGCTCATGTTTAGGGTTCATGAGACACTAGGTTAGTTTGACACTATAGGTCTACAAATTGAGATTTATTCTATCTACCTAAATATAAAACTTCATTATACCATATTGGAATGTTTTAAATCATCTTTTTAAATCATATAATCTCCAAAATACTCTTAAAACATGCAATTGTCCTCAAATTCCATGTATAGGCCTGTACATGCCTATTTAGGCCTAATTAGGATATCAAGGCTTTTTCTTGTCTCAAGGGACCAAAACATCAAATGGATACATTGTTAACTTTGGATTAAAAATGGATAGGTCTATTTTCATACTTTTAATTCTCTTCCATGAATGGTCCAACACATCTCCTTTACTCTATCTTTATGAAACTAATATGTCTACATGGACTGTGAGTATGGACTTATTTCTTTTGTTATCACTTTGAGGTTTCTTTAAATAGTATAAAATAATGAATATTAACTCCATATTTTCACATACCTCTAAATATATTATCTATACCATTTTCCACTTATCCACTTTACTTGCTCATGACTTTTATGTATATGGCATCTCTGGGTTCTTGACTGTGAGCTTAAAAAGTGAATTCCTTCTTCAATTAGAGCCTCTGGTAGTTTTATGACATTGAAAACAATTGGAAAGTGCCTAAAGTATATATATATATCTCCCATTATAGTGTTCACTCATGAAAACCTTGACCTTCACACATATTCACATGCAAACCTGTGACTATCTATGTAGGCATACTAGGCATAGTTAGACCTTCTACCCATTATGCTATCTTTGATCTCTTTAGTGTAACTATGTGAGGGTATTGTTATCATTTATAGTGAATTTAATATGTGTTTCCACATCATGTAACATCAGATCTTAATTAGGGCTTATTTTTTAGGAATCCATGTCCTACCTTTCTCTTTGCATTTTTAGTGTATTAGTCACTATGGACGCATATGTTTTGTAAGTTGTCCCTTTAGTATATTTGAATTATCCCACTGTGGTAAATTTAAAGAGAATATATAAGAAACCATATGAGATTCACTTAGGCTAATCTGACTCATAGCCTTAGTGAATTGGTAAGACCAAATTTTTTGCCCATTTTCCCAACCACATTTTTATGTCAATAGGTTCCATCAAAGAAGAAAAATATTTTAGGTTTTCCATCACAGTTACACTAATGGGAAGAATGACATATAATTGAAGCCAAATAATTCAACTATAGGTAGAGATGATGGTTCCACCTCTTAGCTCTACCCATAGTAATGTTGTTCAACTCTACCAATGGGAGAGCCATTTGGTTTTATTGATAGTACATCCATTCCACCCTACCTATGACATAGCCATTCATCTCTGCCAACCTGAATGAGATAAAAAGATTTTCCAAATAGCTAGGTTGAATGGATATTTTAGATGACTAATCTGAATGAATCTACCATATTTTTGATCCAAATGGTTAGGTCGAACACCTATAATCAAACTAAAGGGTTATTAGGGGGTCCTATAAATTATTCCCTCAACCCTCATTTGGTGCATTTGATTCAACATACCCCCTTGACCCCACCTATAATAATTTACCATTAACCAATGCCAAGCCTATGAAGTTTTAAGACTATATAGTAGCCACTATTAGATGTGTACCTAGTACAATGATCAAAAGAATATCTTATAGATTTACCTAGCTATATCCTACACAAATAAAAAGTTCACATTGATCAAGTATATATTTCTAAATATAAAGAGATATAAAATTTACAAGGGGTTCATAAGTAGAATTCATATTCCATGTGTTAGTAATTAGCAAAAATTGTGGTGCACCTCTATAATTATAGCCATTATTTTAGACTAGTTGTTATAAAAAAATAAATCGGGAACTAGTCAAGATGCCTCCAGTAACCAACGTCATGAATCCATTAGATACCTCTATAATCCATTTAGAATCATATGGGATAGTTAAAAAAATGGTCAATAATGTCTATTGTGAAGCTATGGGGTAACGTTTAGATGATAGGGATAATGAATAATAAGAAATGGTAATTGAACAATGATCAATCAATAAAAAAGATGAAACCCTTAGTGACATAAATATTGAATTTATGCATGGAATTCAAGATTAGAGACAACCATATATACTTATCTTAATCCTAAATTCCATATAACAGTTCAATCTTTATGTCACCAAGGGTTTCATCTCTTTTATTATCTGATCATTATTTGACTACCATCTTTTATTATTCATTGTCATTGTCATCTAAATCATGCCCTACATCTACACAAAAGATATTTTCAACCATTTTTTAGCTAGCTCATATGATTCTAGATGCATTCTAAAGCTATCCAATAGATCCATGACATGGTTATCAAAGGTAGCTTCACTAGTTCCTAATTTAATACTTTTCATATCAGCTAGTTTTTAAAATAAAATAAATACTCTCATAAGACACACCATCATTTCTTATTCACATTTAATACGTGGAATCTAAATTCTCCTTATAATCTTCATATTCAGAAAGCTCTCCTTTAACAAAATATGAAATTCCTCTTTCTATAGGATAACTAGGCTAATGTAAAGGTGCACATGCAGTGTTTTGTTTGTACATTCCACCGAAAGTCACTTTAGTATACTTTAATAGGTGAGGTACATTTAATGGTTATATCTTTCAAGGTTTCAAATTTTTGTTTCCTTATTCTTTTCCACTTGGTCCTAATAGGATTTGGGAATACAGTCCTTGATTTTTTGTTTTCCTTTCTTCTTCCCATGCCCTTAAGCTTTAACCCTGGTGAAGTTTTTTACAGCTCCATTAAACACTTATGTCTGGTCTATCATTTAGCACTATAGTTTGGTATTTTCATTTCACATTGCCATTCAACACTTCCATTCAGCTATATCAAGATTTAGAGGTGTTATCTTGTTTGATATCGAGATCAAAGGGTATATTATATATGTGTGGTGAATTAAACTATTTTTGAAGACAATATTGTAAAGGTTTGGTGAGCCAACCCCCAAAACCCTAAAATTTTTGTAATCCAATCCCATCTACCAACCCTAAAAAGTCACCAAAACTAAAATTTGAAAATTGAAATATTCATGAATTAACCAATATTTGCCACTAAAATTTACCATGTATCCCACATGCATGCAAAGTATTAGTTGATAAAATAAAATTAATAGTTAAGTAGCATATTTGAATTATCCCACATGCATGGGAAGTATTAGTTTCTATAATATAACTAATATTTAAGTACATATTGAGACCCCATGAATGCATTGATGAATATTATTGTATTGAGTTTGTTCAAAGGAGGTTGCCCCCTCAAAGTGGCCTATAATCAATATAGAATATTTGAATTATTTTGAGTTAATTTTTGAATTTATTTTTATTATTCCATTATTTTTCTATAGTTTATAAATCTATGAAATAGGTTCATCACATCTATTATCAGATCAATTTCCTCGGTAGCTATATTTTGGAGATTTTTTTCCTTGCAATAGTGGCTTTTTAGGAGTTGTGTTATTTTAAAAACTATTTTTCATTATATTCTTTTACATCTTTATTTACAAGTTTGGATAAGGGTAAAATACCCCTCTGTATAACTATGGGAAGTACTTGGGCATATAGCCCTAAAAATAATTATGAGGAGTACCATAAGAAACCTAAAGTAACTAGCCCATTAAGAGGAGCTACTAGTGAAGAGGGAAATGAAATCATCCTGATTGACTAGTTCCTACCCATGAGGTAAACCAAGAGCTATTGTTTAGGGGTAAACTAGTGGCCATAAATTTCTGAGGAGTGGTACTCATTTAGATAGCATTGGTGACTAGAGAGATTTATTAAAACCTTTAGGTAGCCAAATAAACTTAGTTCCATATCAAACATATCAGTTTTAGTAGATTAGCACAATGGTAACTGAAATCCTATGGAAAGACTTTTGACAAGAGCATCCAAAATAAAAAACCAATTTTAGATTATCATTTTTTTTCCATATATCTCCATCTCTATCTTTGTTAATCTTGAAACTTTAAAAGGGCACCTAAAAAATTTATTCCACACCTTTTCTTCCTTGAGGTCCCATCTCCCAATTCCACTTCCATTAGCCACAAATCCCTTTTTATGATTTCTTTGGGTTTTGCCATAACTTCTCCATTTTTAATCCTCTTGCTTCAAAAAAATTTCATAGTATTCCTTTCCCTTTTATTCTCTTTTTTCCCTCTTGGAAAATTCTTCCAATTTTTCCATTTCAATTATAAAATTTTCCTTTCCCTCATCAATCATATCTAGATAGTGCAAAAAAAAATTGTAAATGTACCTTTACCCCTTCCATTTTAGTCCAAATTAAAAAAGTGTCTTACTAACAATGTCTTAAAACTTGTTTTTCTATCCCTTATAAAAAAACACTAGTTATGGTATTTACCTGTAAAAAAACTAAAATCATGAAGGAAGAACTTGCCTCATCAAAATCACAAGTCACTAAGTAAACCAACTCGATGCATGGACTAAATTAATAGAATAGCCTTCTCCTCAATAAGTTAAAGGAGAATTTTTCAGAGAATAGTTTCTCTTTTCTAGACACATCATGTGGACCTAATTTGGAAATTCCATGGTTCAATTATATAGATCAAACTAGATGGATATATCGATCAAAATAATTCTTTAACATTTACAATATTTATCTTATCAAGAAAGCCCCAATTGCTTCCTTTCACTTGGAATAAGAAGCACATCAATGGTACTATTATTATTCAAGTTGAATGATGAACCTAATTAGAAAACATTTGAATCCTTACTTATATTCAAGTTTAGTCCTTCAACATTAGAGGACTTATAAGAAATTTCACCAAACTCCACCAGATAGGTATTGTTCATGATTATCAAATTAAATTTGAGAAACGGGCTAATCACACTGAAGGGTTATTAGATGAATTATTCAAGATTTGTTTTATTAGTGGAATAAAAGAGACAATCCTCTTAGAGGTGAAAAAATTTCATCCCACTAACTTGATGGTCACCTTAGGTCTGACTAAGTTATCAGAAGATAAACTTTCAGTGCAGCATCGACTTCCAAATTTTCCACCCATAAAGAACACAACAAATTAGTAGCCAACCACAACCACATCGGTAAAGTGCCTTGCTAAAGAAGATATGTAGGATAATAAGGAGAAAATATTATGTTATAATTATGATGAAAAAATGGTTAAGGGTCATTGATGCATCACACAAAATCCTTACTTGCTATATGTGGACTCACTACCAAAACAAGATAATGAGCTTGATATCCAAGAATTCTAGGATGCTCAAGTAGAACAAAGCCCCTTTAATGACTCCATGGCTTAGGAAACCCAACCTAATACCTATCTCCATACACATGTAGGTGTGACCAACCATCAAACCATGAAGGTCAAGAGGTTATTTAAAAATGTTCCTCTCACAATCCTCATTGACTTTGGTAGCATGCATAATTTCATCAATCTTTGCATTGTTAAGCATGCAGATTGCTTTATACACCCTTATTATATCTTTGAAGACACGATTGATAATGTGGGAACATTGACCTATAAATTGAAGTGTCATAATGTATGTATCATGATAGGTGATTATACTCTTCACTCAAATATGTTTACCCTACCCTTAGGAGGATGTGATATGGTCTTAGGGGTGCAATGGCTCTGCACATTAGGACATAATCTATGGGAATTATTTTAGAATTAGATGTAATTCACTAATAGTGGCTAGAATCACACCTTAAAATGGCTATTAATTAAATTTTATAACATCATTATTTCCCATCACATGGAAAAGCTTTTAAATAAAGGCTCACATGGGGTCATATCCCAGCTACACTCCATCTAAATCTAACTCCCCGCTTCTACTAACTATCATGTTAATTTGAAATCCATCCTTGATAAGCATGAAAGCATCTTTGTAGATCTAGTGGGTTTGCCTCTTCATGTATTGAAGATCATTACATTCTGTTCCTTTTAGGAAGTATCCCACCCAATAGCTATCCATACCACTATCCCCATCTACAAAAAACTAAGATTGAATAACTAGTATAGGAACACCTCAAGTCCAGAGTTATTCACCTAAGTACCAACCCATACTTCTCCCCAGTGCTTCTTATCCACAAAAAACATGGGTCATGGTGTCTTTGCATTGAATTTCATTCCCTTAACCCCCTCACTATCAAAGACAAGTTTCTGATTTTGAATATCGATGAGCTTCTTAATGAGCTCCATGGGGTAAAATGTTTCTCTAGATTGGATCTTTATTCTAGATATAATCATATCTATGTGCATGTTGATGACATTCTAAAGATAACTTTTTATACTCATGAAGTTAACTATGAATTCTTGGTCATGCCATTTGGACTTACAAATGGCCCTTCAACATTTTAGGCCCTAATGAATAAACTCTTTTGGCCTTTCCTTCACCAATTTTATTTGGTTTTCTTTGATGATATTTTTATCTATATCCACACATGGTATGAGTATATTTAGCATCTTGATATGACATTGAAACTTCTAGAAGATAATCAAATTATGTGGCAAGTAGCCCAACTATTCCTTTGGTTAAGAAGAAGTTAAATATCTAGAGCATATTATTTCAGCTAATGGGGTTTATGTGGATCCAGATAAAATTAGTGTCATGAAACATAAGCCTAATCTAATGACCCTCAAGAGGATTCCTCAATATTACAATATATTACCTTAATTTCATCAAGGATTATGGAAAGAACACAGCTCCTCTGACTTCCTAATTTAATAAGGATGCATTCACATGGGATGTTGCAGCTAACCAAACATTCATGACACTCAAACAAGCTATGTGTATCACACTAGTTTTAGCCATGCTATACTTCACCAAAACATTCACCATCAAAAGTGATGCATGTGGTAATGGCCTTAGTGTTGTCATTCTCTAAGAAGTTCATCCCATTACTTTCACTAGCAAAGGCTTTTCTAGACTAAATTTGGTTTTGTTGACATATGAAAAAGAAATGATGGCCATTATGCATGAAATATAAAAATGGTGGCCATAATTACTTGAGAATAATTTTTGCATCAAAACTGATCCCCAGAGTTTGAAATACTTCTTGGAACAACAAGTCTCATCCCTGATACAATAAAAATGGGTCAAAAAACTCATGGGCTATGATTATGAGATTACTTACAAGAATGATAAAGACAATGTACTGGGGGATGTTATCTCTCACACATTTGAGGACTAGACTTCCCTTTCTATCATCTCCATGCCCATTCCAAAATGGTTGGAATCTTTACACTAAATGTATGCACATGATTCCTCTTTACACTGAATATTTCAATATTTGACCATCAACCCCTTTATAGTACCACATTATTCATGGGATGGTGATTATCTACATTACAAGTGTCTTTTGGTGCTTCCCAATAGCAAAGACCTTCATCAAGATGTATTCTATGAAATACATGCTTCTCCATCAACATGGCACTTAGGATTTCTCAAAACATATGAGCAAGCATGTTGAAATTTTTTATGGAAGAGGATGAAAGGGTAAATTAAATAAATTATGTCCAAATGTGATAAATACCAACACAACAAAGGTAAAACCACAATGATTCCTAGTTTTCTTGAACCCTTTCCCATCCCTACTAAGATATGGACTTATATTTCTATGGATTTCATTCAGGGGCTCCCTAAATCTAGTGGCAAAACAATGATCCTAGTTATAGTTGACTACCTTTCCAAATATAGTCATTTTTATGCCCTCATCCACCCTTATACATCCTCCATGGTCACACAAGTTTTATTGGATTATATTTTTCATCTTCATGACATCCCTTCTTCAATTGTCTCTGATTGTGTTGCAATTTTCACTAGTCATTTTTAGAAAGAACTATGTTGGTACACAGACACACAACTGAAGATGAGCTCTGAGTATTATCTTGAAACTGATGGCTAAACAAAAATTGTCAACAAATTATTGGAAACATTCCTTCATTTCTTTACATTAGAATAACACTAGTGATAAAATTAGATCCCCCCTGTAAAATGGTGGTACAATAAATCATACCACACTTCTACTAAAATGACTTTATATGAATCAATTTATGGTCAAGCACCCCTAACATTTCTCACATATACACCTGGTAGTCCCCTAATTCAAGCAATCAACACTACTCTCCACCATCAAGATTAGATTCTCAGTATCCTTTGGGATAATATCCATCTAGCAAAGAACTGAATGCAGTAGCAACCAGATCAACAGGGCTCTGAGCATATTTATCAACCTGGCGATATGATTTTTATTCATCTATAGTTGTCTAAGAAATCATTTTAAAAACTAAAATGGAGTCATAAGGTTATCCAAAAAAAATTATTAGACATATAAGGTTCTACAATAAATTGGGTCTATTGCTTACAAGTTGGAGCTTCCACCTTCCTCCTGAAGTTACCTAGTCTTTCATGTCTCCTATTTGAAGAAAGTTTTTGGATCTATCATCAGAGTGTAGATAATTTTACCCTAACTTGATAATGAAGGTTCCATCCTTCTCGAACTAGAAGCTATCCTAGACAAGCATACCCACCAACTTCACTCCCACTCCATCATGGAAGTATTAATCTATTGGCACAACATGAAATTGAAAGATGCCACAAAAGAACCATTATTCAAAATTCAACAATGATTCCCACATCTGAAGCTTTGTAGACAATTTTTTTCTAAGGGAGAGGTAATGTTAGGAACCTATGCCCTACCCTTCTCTTTTCATTATTAGTGTATTAGTTACTATATACAAATATGCTTTGTAAGTAATCCCTTTAGCATATTTGAATTATCCCACATGCATGGGAAGTATTAGTTGATAAAATATAATTAATATTTAAGTATCATATTTGAATTATCACACATGTATGGGAAATATTAATTGCTAGAATAGAATTAGTATTTAAGTATTGAGGCCCAATGAAAGAATTGATGAATATTATTATATTGAGATTATTCAAATGAGGTTACCCCCTTGAAGAGGCTTTCAATCAATATAACATATTTGAATTATTTTGACTTAATTTTTAAAGTTATTTTTATTATTCCATTATTTTTCTATAGTTCATAAATTTGTGCAATAGGTTCGTCACATTATTCAACTCTACCATAAGCCTGTAGGTGGTAATCTGGTATAAACTTGTATGAGATTATATTTCTCAAGTCTTTTTCCACGTATTCTAATGAATCCATTCCTTTAATAAGACCCTTGAATATCCCTACATTCTCATGTAAATTTTTATAACTCAATAATCTCCTTCTACTCTGTTTAGTTATAAGAATAATGTTATCATCACCTTCATATCTATAACATGTGAATACATAATCACTAAAGTTGGTAAGGGTTAGGAGTTAAAACTTATTATAAGCTGGAAGAAATTCTTGAAGACCCTATAGAAAATAGAATAGTTTTATAAACACTACTCAAAATCCATATCAAACATTTTTGCACATTAAACATCCTATAGGACTCAAAATCTTATAATGCAAACTTGTAAATGCTCCTGAATGGAGATTCCTTGCTCCCTTGAGCTCACAAGTATGAATTCGTGGTGGAGAACAAGGTAGATAGAATGGACAACCCATGGGGAGAACATGAAAATAATATTTTCATCAACCAAGCCAAGAAATGCATTGAAACACTTAAAATTTGACCCTATATAGATGCAAAAGATAGCTTTGACTGCATGAAATCATAGCACTCATTCATAAAGCATGGGCCATAAATCTAGAAATAAATTTTAAGTATTGAAATTTCATGATACCCCCTTCCTTTGGCCAAGATCTTAGGTTACCATTCTCTCTCTCCTATCCATACTAAGCAAGAACCTAACTAGATGTCCAGATATGCCAAGAAGAATAATGGAGAGAAGGGATCACTTTTTGCTATGTTTGAATATAAAAGTCATGGATTTTAGTCTCTGATATTTTAAATTATTTTCCCTTGAGATATTTGACCTCTTATGATTCTTACCTATTTGTATAAGTTTATACAAGTCTAAAAACACCTATAAAACTACTTTTTCTGCATTTTTTCATGATTAAGATATTAAAAGGCTATTGGTGGGCAATATTAGGGAAATGAGGAGTCAAATAACACTTTAAAACTAGGTGGTATAGAGGGATGGAAGTGGAAAGGTCATTTTCAAGCATGTGGGGATTTTTTGGTAAATAAATGATATTTGACCCCTAAAGAGACCTATTTTGCACATAAGACCACTTTGTCATCACTGTGAATAGTTATGAGACCATTGAGACTCCTCATTTCATGTAAAATTAAAACATGTCTTCCTCAAAGGTCTATAATATGGAGGTTGACTCATATGACATGTTTGAAAGGGCACTTGGTGACTTGGAGGGCTGATTAGATCTTGAAACAAACTTGACTAAGTAGACCATTGGAGACAACCTTAGCTACATAATTAATCACTATGCCATGACTTAAACATGACTTTGAAACCTTCCCCATATTATTGATAAGGCATTTCCCACAATAATTAGCTAAGGTAAGCAGGAATATTATGAGAACAAGAAACCCTAACTTCTCCAAATACCTTAATTTTTGCTAAAATACTTTAACTTTGTTAAACAAGGTATATGCACTGTTTAGGCTTAAAATGACACTTAACACCCCTCCAATCACCCAAGGACCACCTACGAATAATTAACACATCATCCTAAGACTTAAAACATGATATCACATAAGTATTTCTTCAAGCAACCCATAGTACATATAGTGAAACTTTGAACAATGCTAGAAGGTTTTAAAGACCATTTAAAGATCATGATAAGATTTAGGAGGCCTCATGTATTCTTATGGGGAACTATGAGAAATTTTTAGACTATAGAGGTTGAATTTTAGCCTAGGACTTGATAAATTATTAATAGATCTTCCATAAAAGGAAAGAGTTAACTCTTTGACCCAAGAATCAGACATCACCCTATATGGAGTTGGCCTCCATTACCTAGAGTATATCGAGGATGCCCCTAGAAAACCTTATCTAACCTAAAATAGGACAATCTATTGTAACAGGCAACTTTTTTCTAGATTCATTATGAACTACCAAAGGATTGTTAAGTGAAAACAAGGTTGAGAGAGTTTATAAGATTTCATAACATATCACTAGCCTATAGCCTCACCTATGAATCCATTAGATGGTCCAATCATCGAATTACACTCCTATATTAGTTTGATAGTGATAGGTTTGTGGTATACTTAATTTGGTGAGTGTTCTGTTAGACCCATATTGTTTTTGAGTCAAGTCATCCTTTTACCCAAGCCTATATGTAGTATCTAGGATTCCTTCATATATCATTATCTTGTACATCCTCTTTTCATATTTATTTTTATATTTATGTACATCCTTTAAATATTGTCTCATCTTGTATTTTGACCTATCTATCCTCACCCCTCTCATCTTAGTCTGATCCTAGCTAGTCTCATATATCCACTACTAATCATACCCCTACTTCATCATTCTTTTTAGCCTAATATAATATTTTCATAACATAATATTCTATATCTAAGACTGGTATTGACTAATCATACCCATCCGTAGTCATCATTACATTACATATTATCACAAAAACCTAATACCTCATCCTAATTGTATTTTATCTTATTTTTTCCTAGTTATTCCATATTGGCTTGTTTATATATCCTTATTTTATATAATCTTGATTGTTTAATATAACCATCCTTGTTTTTTTAGCTTATACATTCTCATCTTATTTATCCTTAATTTTAAATATCTTTATCAATCTTGTAGATCTTATACATGCATACCCCATCATTATCCCCCATCATCATCTTGTCATCTCATCTTTTATAGTCATACTCCCATCACTTAAATAACTTAATAAAGTATTTTATAACCTCATATTATTTACTTAGCCTTAGCACTAATCATCCCTAGTTTCATCTTCAAGACTAAATCCACCTTATTCATAACCAATCTATGTCACATCCTAGTCCTTTTTATCACTAAATCCTCATATCACCTTGACATGATCATCCTTATAGTCCTATTCTAAACCATATTACCCACCTTATTCAACACCTATCAGTTATCTTGACCTTATCTAGCCTAATCACCTTATCCACCACATTATCCCTTAAAACCTAACCTAATCATAATCCAACCCATCCTTATATTATCATCCCCATATCTATATTAGTCATCCCATCAATTTTGTAGTCATATATTAGTCCTCATTCATGTTGGCTAAAAACTCTTTCTACATCAGGGTCCTTACTATCAGCTTGCTTATGATCAATCAAGTTTGAATCCAATACTATCATCTTATTATTCCCATCATCATCCAATCCTCCTTAAGTAAATCATCTTAGCCTTGGGCTAGTCTTAATCTAATCAATCCTTAGTAAAAATCAATCTCTTGGGATAGTCTAGCCTCTCATTAAGTTCTAGAGTTTGTCATAGCTCACTCAATTAAATCAAATTGAAATCATCAAAATCTAACTCATATCCTAAGTTGGTATACTTAATCTTGTCTTACCCCATCAAACATCACATCATGTTAAACATCTAGTCAAATTTTAGATCAAACTAAAGAAAAAAAATTGTCCAAATTTCTTCCATTCATCATATTCATCCCTAAATATTTCTATTCTAGCCCTCACACCTTCTAATTGGACCCAATAAACCACATCATTCATAATTTCTCCCATCTTGATATATGTCATCCAAAATATATTTGGTCAATACCCTAATTGATAAATGCCTTATGGCTAATATTTATGTCCTCATTTCTCTCCTCTTTGAGATGAGGACCCCATGTCCTATACACTTTGACCCTATCCACCCATTATTACCTTCAATTTGTACTCATTCCCATTAGTAAACTCCTAGTATTCATATTACCTAGTTTCATTCAAATCCTCTATCCATTTATCATAACGAGTCATCTACCCCTTCCTATATTAGTAAATGGAATCCAATCCTAGCCACCTCATCTACTACTAGTCTGCACACCTAGTCACATCAATATTCATCTAGTCTAAAGTCTAATGCTTCATCACCCAAGTCAATAAGTGAATATGGGCCCTATGCTCCTCTTACTATATCCTTAAAAACACTCTTCTAATAACTTATTTCTATTGACATGATGGTCTATCCACCCATACTACATCTTGATCCTACCAAGCTTAAGCCCTTTTGGTATAAAGCCAATCATTATTGTATATATCACCAAACCTGGGGTCATAACATTAATTGATGTCAACATTTCCAAAACTATGTCCAAGACCTCCTCAACCATGGTGATAATAAAATCAAGAATGAATCACATGGGTCTACATTCATGGGTGAATAATAAGGGGAATGCCAAGATTCCATTCCCAATCATGATCATGCCCTTCCATTTTCAAGCCAAGGTCAAGACACCACATCCATCTTTCATGGTACCAAAAAATTTGAGAAATACTCCATTGATGATGAACCCATTTCTCATAAACTTAGTCCTCCCTCTTCTCATAAGTCATTTTTCCATGGACCTAGCTTTGGTGAATTCATTGTCCATCCATCATATATCTCTCATCCATCATATCAAAAACCTTATTTGGAGAGGTCATTTATAGATAAATAATACTCTATTAGTATAATTTCCTCATCAATGTCACATACACCCTTATTATAATCAACATTAGATTTAATACAAGAATTATTTGCATTAGGATCATGTTCAACACTAGTATTTAGATCAAATATTTTGTTAGAATCATCATCCTTGATTGATGTTGTAAATCATAACCATGCCTATCCTTTTACATATACCTCCAATTTAGATGTCAACCAATCACAAGGCATATATTTATATCCAAGATAGGATAATTAAGTCATAAAAAAGTTAGTACAAGCTTTACCTATAGAATAAAGTTAGACTGGGTTTGATCCTACATTAGATGCATGTCTTATAATTAGTCTTAGTGATCCTTTTATTGATAGTGAGGAGACTTTCTCTAATGTTGAAACTAGGTATCTTAAGAACTCCTATGAGGATCATGATTCCCTATCATCACTAATTAAACTCATCATACCATCTCCACTACCTTCATCCATCATAGATCATTTTATTCCCATCAATGATCATTTAATCACCTCCTTCCATTAGGATAAATAGGAACATACATCATTGGACCCTTCCTTGAGAAAAATAATATGTAAGAACATACATCAAGAAACATACAAATATCTAAGACCATATTCTAAAATACATGCATAATAATCAAATCACCTTTAATCCAAAAGGTCAAAATCAAGAAAAGTCAAATCATCAGCCTAGTCAAAAAGAATATTCCCCTAGTGAAAATATATTTAAGAATTTAGGGTGGAAAATAAGTCAAAATGATCATTATCCAAATCTAAAATCAAAACCCCCTAGTGAATCCTAGTTTTAGGCATTAGGGGAAGTCAAAGTCAAATCTAATTAGCAAATCAAAATAATGTCACTTGTTGGGGATTAACCAACAAACTTGATTACTATTATGTAAGCAACTAAACATGAAATTAAACTAGAATAATAAATAACTAGAATCAGAAACAACAAAGAATAAGACATACAAGAAACCACCCTAAAAACTTGTATTAAACTCTTCCAAAAGGAAATACAATGAAGAAAATCACACTTTCTTCTCACACCTCTCAGATGTACAGATCTCTTTCCCTCAAGAGTTTTCTCTCTCAATTACAATCAATTCCAACAACCTGGATTGATACACATATACAATAAATGTCTTGTACTGTTCTTTAATAAGCTATGAAAATCTAATCCTATTATATAATATTAGGAATCATGAGCATGCATTCTCCACCGTTAGATATACCTCTTAATCAAGGGTTCAAATCATTCCTACCAAAAATAGAAATGTAGACTCAATACCAACAGTTAATCTAATCATGCAAACAATCTGTTCATCCATGAAAATAGACTTTCTGGATGCATAGGTAACCGACTTCGGTCCCTACCTATCTGCACATGACCGACGTTAGCCGATCCATAACCGACGCTGGCAGATCTTAGTCAACCACTGACTGACGTCAGTCGCTCTTGACCGACGCCAGCGACTGTGTAACTCCAGCAACCTGTAATTTACTCATTTGGTGAAGCTTTTAGCTCCACAACTCAACAATATCCCACTTAGAGATAAACAACTACACCAGTAACTGTACAACATCTTCTAGCTTCTCCATCTTTAAACTCAATCTTGAAGACCAACAAAAGTTGAATGAAGATTCAACTTATCCTTTGTTACCGGCTTGGTTAACATATCCACAGGGTTCTTATCTATATGGATCTTTTCTAGCTTCAACTCACCATCATCCAATACCTATCTAATGAAGTGGTACCTAAGCTGTATATGTTTGGTTCTTGAATGAAAGGCTAAATTCTTAGCCAAATGAATTGCACTTTGACTATCACTATATAATTTGCAACTCTCTTACTCCTTTCATAGCTCTTCTATGAACCGTGTCATCCATATCATCTCTTTGCTAGCCTCTGTGACTGCAATGTATTTTGCCTCTATAGTAGACAAGGCAACAACCTTCTGCAACTTTGAAATCTAGCTAACTGTCATTCCACCAACAATGAAAACATATCCTGTGGTGCTTCTCTTACCATCTAAGTCTCCTACCATATCCGCATCTACATATCCATGTAGAGAAGTGTTTAACCCTCCATAGCATAAATGCCTACTGCTAGTCCCTCTCAGATATCTGAGAATCCACTGAATTGCTTTTCAGTGTTCCTTCCCTAGATTGGCCATATACTTACTGACAACTCCCACTACTTGGGCAATATCTGATCTAGTACATACCATTGCATACATTAAGCTCCCAACTATGGAAGCATATGGAACTTTCCTCATGTACTCTACCTCATCATGTGAATTAGGACACTATTTTTTACTCAACTTGAAGTGTCTAGCCAAGGTGTGCTTACCGATTTTGCATCCTACATATTAAACTGTTTCAACACCTTGTTCACATAATCCTCTTGAGACAAAATCAACCTGTGATTTTTCCTGTCTCTCTTAATACTCATGCCAAGGATTTTCTTTGCTGCTCCCATATCCTTCATGGCAAATGTGTGAGCTAATTTCACTTTAAGCTCAGAGATATCCTGCATGTGTGAACTTGCAACAAGCATATCATCTACATACAACAATAGGATAATATATCTACCATTATCCAATCTCTTAAAATAAACACAATGATCAGATTGACATCTACTATAGCCATGATCAGTCATAAACCTATCAAATCTCAAATACCATTGTTTTGGAGCTTGCTTAAGACCATATAAGCTTTTCTTCAACTTGCACACAAGCTTCTCCTTACCTTTGACCTCAAATCCTTCTAGTTGATCCATATATATTTCTTCATCCAAATCTCCATGAAGAAACACTGTCTTAACATCAAGCTGCTCAAGATGCAAATCCTTAATAACAACTAAAGACAATACAGTCTAAATAGAAGTCATTTTTACTACAGGAGAAAAAATTTCACCAAAATCAATACCTGGTTTCTGTGCAAATCCTTTCAGTAACAACCTAGCCTTATATCTCATTTGTCCATTCTCTCCTTCCTTCAATCTATAGATCCATCTATTTTTCATTGTTCTCTTTCTCGCTAGCAACTCAACCAAATCCCATGTTTGGTTCTCTTTCAAGGAATCAATTTCCTCATTCATGCCAAGCTCCCACTGATTCCTAGATTCCACCTGTATTACTTCATCAAAACTCTCTGGTTCTCCACCATCAGTGAGTAATAAATAGAATAATGAAGGGGAATATCGAATTGGAGGTTTACTTACCCTTTTTGACCTCCTAATGGGCATTTGAGACTCATTTACAACACACTATCTACCCAAATTCTCTGACAATGACCGATCTCGATCATCTCCAGGCCTATAATTGATCGATGTTAGTTCCATATGACCAATGTCAGTTCCTTCCTGACCGATGTCAGTCACTATATTGTCGACGTTAGTTCCTGTATTGCTGATGTCAGTTCTTGCTTGACCGACGTCAGTCTCTATGTTTTGCTGTTTGTGATTATTCTTTCCTGCGAGCTCATTTTGGATCATCACCTCATCCAATTCAACATTGCTCTAATCAAAATTGTTTAGCTTCTTGAGCTGATCACTGTACATCACTTTTTCATTGAAAACAACATCATGGCTCCTAATTATTTTGTTACTTCCTAGATTCCAAAACTAGAATCCAAAATCTCCAGAGCCATAACCAATAAATGTGCACCTCATAGACTTAGCATCTAGCTTCTTTCTATTTTCCTTATCAATGTGCACAAAAGCTTTAGAACCAAAAACTCTGAGAAATGAAAGATCTACCTTTTTACTTGTCCATGCCTCTTCTGGAATTCCACCATCCAGAGCTGTAGAGGGTCCTCTATTAATAAGGTAAACTGTAGTATCTACAGCTTCTGCCCAAAACTATAAGGGCAAACCAGCATGCAATCTCATACTCTGTGCACACTCCAATATTGTTTTGTTCATCCTTTCAGCAACTCCATTTTGCTGAGGTGTCCTTGGAACCATCCTTTGCCTACGTATTCCATTCATATAACAATACCAGTTGAACTTATAGCTAAAAAACTCACCACCATTATTAGATCTAAGGCACTTCAATCTCATACCTATTTCATTCTCAACCAAAGCTTTCCAAATCTTAAAATTGTCAAAAACATTAGATTTCTTCCTTATTCAATAAACCCATACCTTTCTTGTAGTATCATCAATGAAAGAAACATAATACTGTGATCCTCTAATAGAAGCAACCTGAGCTGGTCCCCACATGTCTGTGTGAACAAGCTCCAACTTGTGCTTCTTTGTTGACCTAGTCTTGAGAAAACTCACTCTCTTCTATTTTCCAAAAATACAATGCTCACAGAAATCTAGATCTATGCTTTTCAAATCTGAAAGCTTACCTTTTGAATTAATAATAGTCATTCCCTTCTCACTCATGTGGCCAAGCCTCTTATGCCACAACTTTGCATCTACATCTGAATTAGATAATACAGAAGGAGAATTATCAGTAATACAATTACATAAATAGAGAGTACCTACTCTCTTACCTCTGGCCAATATAAGTGCACCTTTGGAAACCTTCCAAGATTTAGCTATGAGAGTCACTGTGCAACCCTCATCCCCCAACTTTCCTACAGAAATCAGATTCCTCTTCAGGATGGGAACATGCATGACATCTCTCAACACCCATGTGTTGCCATTCTACATTTTCAGCTGCACTTTTCCTTTGCCAATAATTTTACAAGGCTCATCATCCCCTAAATAAACTATTCCAAAATCTCCATGGACATAGTCACTAAAATATTCTCTATTTGGGGTTACATGGAAAGAGGCACCAGAATCTAAAACCCAAGATTCTATATTATTATGCAAAGAGAATATAAGAGCATCTTGTGCAACAATACCTGCAACTTTTGCTTCTTCTTTACCTTCATGCTGATTGTTTTCTTTAAGTTTTGACCAACAATCTTTCCTTGCATGCCCTATCTTTCCACAATTCTAGCAGGTTATCTTCCTGCCATTTCTGGATTTGGATCTACCTCTCATCTTTGACTTAGACCTTGATCTCCCTTGCTTGATCTTCTCTTTTTGCCTTCCCCTGCTTTCAAAACTTAAAGCATTCCCTGATGTTTCCTCTGTGCTTTTCCTATGAATTTCTTCATTCAAGATTACACTAACAACATGATCTACTTTTAAAATATTTGAAGCAGATGCAGTATTACTAACTGCCATTACCAAGCTATGCTAGCTTTCAGGTAAAGAGCATAAGATTAATAGAGCTTTAATTTCATCATCAAAAACTATTTTGACTAAATTTAATTGATTTACAATTCCATGGAAATCATTTAGATGATTAGATACAGATCCACCTTCCTGCATTTGCAAATTAAATAACTACTTCATAAGATATACCTTATTTAAAGCTAAGGGTTTTTCATATAAATTTGCTAAAGTAGTCATTAACTCTACCATTGACTTTGCCTATGATAAATTAGATATCATAGTAGATGCCAGACTCAATCTTATAGATCCAAGAGCCTTTCTGTCAAGAACTTTCCATTCTTCATCTTCCATGTCTGTGGGCTTCTTTGAAACCCCACCTAATGGTAATTATAGATCTTTCTGATACAAATAATCTTCTATCTGCATTCTCCATAATTGGTAATTTTTGCCATTAAACTTCTCCATTCTCAGTTTACTTTCTTTTGCCATTGCTTCTCCCGCTCAAATAGAAACCCCTGTGAGTGACCTATAATCAACAAACACTAACCATATCTGAAACACATGTTAGTCAACCTGAGCTCTGATACCACTTGTTGGGGATCAACCAAAAAACTTGATTACTATTGTGTAAGCAACTAAACATGGAATTAAACTAGAATAATAAGTAACTAGAATCAGAAATAGCAAAGAATAAGAGATACAAGAAACCACCCTGAAAACTTGTATTAAACTCTTCCAAAAGGAAATACAATGAAGAAAATCACACTTTCTTCTCACACTTCTTAGATGTATAGATCTCTTTCCCTCAAGAGTTTTCTCTCTCAATTACAATCAATTCCAATAACCTAGATTGATACACATATATAATAAATGTCTTGTATTGTTCTTCAATAAGCTATGAAGATCTAATCCTATTATATAATATTAGTAATCATGAGCATGCATTCTCCATCGTTAGATATACCTCTTAATCAAGGGTTTAAATCAGTCCTACCAAAAATAGAAATGTGGACTCAATACCAATAGTTAATCTAATCATGCAAACAATTTTTTCATCCATAAAAATAGACTTTTTGGATGCACAGGTAACCAATGTCGGTCCTTGCCTATCTGCACATGACCGACGTCGACCGATCCATAACTGACGCTGGTATATCCCAATCGACCCCTGACCAACATCAGTCGATCCTAACCAATGCTGGCAACTGTGTAACTCTAGCAACCTACAATTGACTTATTTGGTGAAGCTTTTAGCTCCACAACTCAGCATCAAGGAACATACAAATATCTAAGACCATATTCTAAAATACATGCATAATAATGAAATCACCTTTAATCCAAAAGGTCAAAATCAAGAAAAGTCAAATCATCAGCCTAGTCAAAAAGAATATTCCCCTAGTGAAATATATTTAAGAATTTAGGGTGGAAAATAAGTCAAAATGATCATTATCCAAATCTAAAATCAAAACCCCCTAGTGAATCCTAGTTTTAGGCATTAGGGGAAGTCAAAGTCAAATCTAATTAGTAAATCAAAATAATGTCAAAAGCACTATCACTATGGCTGATAATCCTTTAAATAATTATATTAAAGATAAACCATAAATTAAAAGTATCTTAGATATCTTAAAGTATTTTATCATATATCACCAGTCAAATACAAAACATCCAAGATCTCTAATGATGTATATGATTACTAGTACCATATCCCAATTACCCATCACACCTCCCTATTTTGATCTTATCATCTAATTAATTCTTATACATCACCATTAAATATAATTCCTAAATCCATCCATTATAAACATCACAAATCTAGGTAGCATTATCTCTTATAGGGGTGACAAATATACTTGGTCTAGATGTCTAGAGGGGTCTCAATCAAGAGTCAATGAAGGTCATAAAGACATTAGTCAATCTAACATCGGCAACATGATCATAACACCACACCTACCTAGAATGGGTGTCAATTAAAATATAAATAATGTGTGTTCATCCTATACTTCTAATCCCTTTAATAAATCAAGATGGCATTATAAAAAAAATCAATCATCGAGTGGTGAAAACTAGTCTTTTGTTGCCTTGGATAAGTACCATGATGAAAACTAGTTTCTAGCATCATGGTAAAATAATCTATTATCCACATTGTACCTCAACACTTGGGGGAAAATCTATTTCATCCACATAATATCCTTCCATGTCATCCTTGTCTATCTTATCCCTCGATCCATTACTCCTACCCATCATCTACCATCATATATTGCATCCTATTATGTCCATCCTTTTTTCTAGTCTTTAACTTCTTAAGGGAATGTAATATGTCTTGAGAAATGCTCTATAATCATAATGGTATATCTTCCAATGGGAACTCTTGCAACTAGATAAATGGTTCCTTCACAATGTAGTCGTTAGCAATCCCTAGTCCATTCTTTTCAATCCATCAACCTATTTGGGCATCGTTCACATTCATTTATTATTCCATTTGTCCTCATCTTAGTTAATTAGATTGGTGTTCCCTTTACTAGTAACCCCCTTTATATAGTGTATGTGCATATCCCTAAAAACCCTAAAAATTATAAAATCCAAAAAATCCCAAAGCATCTCAATTATCTTATCATATGTCATATTGTACTATGTCTTATGTATCCTAGTTGTCTTATCCAATGTCCTAAGTCATACATATCATCTTGATCATATTTCATTGTCCTATATATCATCTTATCTTATCATTTTTCAAAATCTTTACATTTAAGTCCTCTATAATATTATCATAATCCAAGTCAATATTATTCTCCAAATCCATACCCTTACCCAATTCTATAACCTTAATCCAAATTCACATCATCATGACCAACTTAGTCCAACTAGTCACCTAATCAATCATTCTATCAACTCTCATCAAGCTAATAGATAAAACACTAATCACCACACATCCCTATGTATATACTTGTGTGTTACTTTTCTAGTCTTTATTGTTTGAATTGTTTACATGTCTTTTATTATGTATATATCTACATATTTTTTTTGCTTGTATATATTTACCTTTTTTTATTAGTATTTTAATTAATATTACATCATAAAAGGTGTAGTGAATGAGGATGCTATGATGGAACCAAAAAATATATGATAATGCATTTGGGTACCCTATGTAGAGTTAATAATTTACCCATTTTAACCTTATGCACTTTTTCATAATGTCCTCTTGGTCATACTTATATCATGGGGCATACTACCTAGTGTTATATTTACATCAAATTGCTAAGACTATGATGATACATATTACAGAAATGATGGCTTGATAATAGACTAAACTCATAATTTCTCCTATCCTCTATTACCTACCTAATCATCCAATCATCTTTATCCCATCATCAATTCAATCATCCAAGTCTAATCGTCTAACCTAACCACCTATCCTAGTGTCTAAACATCTCATATCCAATCATTTATCCTAGTCCTTTTGTATTCAAGTTGATCCTCCAAATCCACTCATCTAATATCTAATAATTCTTACAAACATATAAATTTCATATCGCATTATTTATCCTAGTCTTCTATCTTCATATCTAACATCTAAGTCGCATCCTCTATCTAACAACTAACATATCTAGCATCCATCATCATCATCATTCTCTAGTCTATGTATTCATCTATCATCTAGTTGAAACTACATTAGCTTGAGGTATTTTATAACTATGTAGGTAACACTTAGTCACATAATGTGTCTAAGGTAGCTCAACCACTCTCTCCTATTTATCCATCATTTGTCATCACATCTATCTTGTTTTTCATCATCCTCAATTTTTGCATCAAGTAAATTTTTGATCTATAACATCAATTAGTCTATTTATCAATCACCATCCCTATAATTATCTCCCAAATATTCTCATTCAATCATTTTCACCTATCAATTAGGCCCATCAAATCATAATAATCCATATTTTCTTTCATTAGTCATCCATTATCACTAATTTTCCAATTCATCATTTAAGTTATATGGTTTCCTCCTTAGATTGGGGCATGACTAGGACCATATCTTTATTATCATCTCTTATTCCCTTACATGTACATGTAGCTCCAAGAATCTGAATGGAACCACTAGTGTTTGGTATGGAGGTATGTTAGTGTATATATAGCTCAAGGCTTCTATGGGATACATGAGATATATAGTGGCAATCCATTTTTCCATCTTGCATCAAGATATAGATAGACTTATAAACCAAGTTGGGGCTAACATAATCAAGTACATAAAGGACATAGGTATCTCTAGCAGATCCAATCACAATAAAGCAAGTAGATGAGACTAGACTATTGATTTCACAAAAATTGCATATAATTATTTGGGTCCAAGTAAAGAGAGATAACAAATGCAATATAACTCTAGAATCTAAGGCACTTTAAGGCCAAATGAAAGAGATTTTAAGAAATAAATAAATTTTCAAGAAAGGGTTCAAGAGCATGCCTTGTCTATATTTGAGCTATCTTTCACTTTCAACACTATTGTTTTCTAAAAATGCAATGTTATAGTTTAGCAAGAGAGAGATATTGTTTAAGAAAGTTGTATAGTTTATTTTGAGCATGTAGAATCCTACTATGTAATGAAAGACATTTTAATGCAAGCATAACATGTAATGGTAAATATTTCAAGCAATGAAGATATCTTGTAACCACATATAAATGCATAAACTTCAAAAAATATTCTAAACAATGCAAAAAATAACTAAATCACTAAAACAAATCAAACCCTAACATGTATACTACTACAAGTAACAAAGAGTTTCACTTTGCCAAGAAAAGTGATCTCATATCAAACTCAAGAAAGATGTATAGAGTTTATTCCAACTGATTGTCTAAGATATGAGGCAAGAGAGGAAGAAGATCAAGTTGTGTGTAAGCTGAGTCCAAACCAAGAGCCAAAAGTTGTGGAAGAGGTGAAGGAGAAGATGCCAATATGTGGAAGAGCCAGTGTAAGGAGCATAAGAGAGAGGTGAAATGGAGTCTTGAGGGAGTAGGAGAAAACCCAAAAGTCTTAGGAACACTTGAATAATAATTTTAATCACCAAGAAAACTTTTAAATAATTAGGGCATCCCCTATCACAATGAAATTTATTGTACCAAGAACGAACTAAGAGAGATTCAAGGAGGTAACCAAGATTTTAGTGTGATGATCAAGTGCTAAGATAAAAACAAGAATATAGGATATATATTAGAGAAAAAGGGTCAAATAAATGAGTAAAAATACATATATCTCAATCCTAATCTACCAAATAGCTAAAAATTAGCCATTTATAGCTGTTTGGGCCCAAACAGGGTAGTTTTGCATGTGTTCTACCTAAGATGTAGATTTTGTGTAGGAAACATGTGGCCTAGGCTATAGGTTTCCTCCCTAAGCCATATCCTAGGTCTAAACACCACCTAGGGTGGTCAAAAAGTTCTTGAAAGGACCTCAGTGGGTCCCTAGAGAGCTTGCCTAGTGTGTAAAAGAGCTAAAATGGACTAGGGGTGTTTAAGGGATGAGAATATGATGCAAGAAAGGTCCAAGTGAGTGGTGAATGTCTCCAAGTGGGATAATTAGGGTTAATAATCTGCAGATGAGATAATGTGTAATCATAGGGAAGAGTATGTTCATGGTAATTATGATTACTTATTCCCCCAAGGTATAAGCAACTTGTGTTTGAATGAGCAAGGAATGTTGTAGAGTACCTGGAAGCCACACCAAAGTAAAGGAAAGTAAGAACTAAAAAATATAAAAAGGATCATTAGCTAAACTTACCAAATAAGGATGGTAGTAGAATAAATTAAAGGAATGAACCATGGGTGAGATTACAAATGCATCTTGGCTATGGTTCAGGCCATAGGTTTGCCAAGGTAGGCCATGGCTTGGGCCAAAAGCTTGTTTTTTCCTTCTTTAGGCTCCATTACTACTTTTAGAGCCGCCAAACCTTCATTTTAAAGGTTATGGCCCATTTTAGACATAATCGTGGGGTCTATTTCTCTCTTTGAGGCCTCCTTGGTTGTGTTTTGGGACTATTTTGGTCTCTTAGACCCCTAGGTCCTTTGGGCTATTATGCCTATGTACTCTTTATCGAATACACCTTGTGAGATCTTTTTGGGTGTTTTACCATTTTTTGCATCTCAAATCATGAAACCTTCATCTAAGGGTTTTGAAATGTTAAGAGGACATTAGTGGCCTCCATATTTTAGTTTTACTCTTCTTTGGGCTTGCTTTGGCCCCATTTTGATCTCTTAGACCCCTTTTAGGTCCCTGTTGACCTTTCAAGCCCATGCCCCATGTTGTGGGTACCTAAGGATAAAAGTTACTTGTTATACTTATTTTATTTAGTCATTTATATTATTTTTTATAGTATATCCATACTAACTCCCTCTCTCCCTTTTTCATCATGGTTGTAGGTAGAATTGCTAGCTAGTTGCATTGGTTCAACACTTACTCTTATCTTATTGATTAGTATTCATCTTCTTTGAAATTCCCCCCATTTTCCTTTATTAACTCTTCTCATAGCTGGTTTTGGTCAACCATGGTGTTTATCTATCAATTTCATTCTTTGTTTCCCTCATGTAACTTGCCTTATATCACCTTGCTTTGAGAGTGTATTTTGGTAGTTGCTTACGTCCTCGACCCCCATCATGGTACACTTCTCAATGGTGATTTACATAAATAGAGGTAGTAAGGACAACCCAATACTTGTAGCTATGTCTTGGGTTATCAATGATCCATGGGGCCATGAGCTTTTTGTAGTTAGTTTTTTCCTTACCAATCATATGAATAATTCCATCGAGTATCATGCAATCATTGGAACCTTGAATGATGCCCATGAGTTAGGTGCATACTATGTGTATTTATTCTTTGACTCACTCTTATCCATGTCTTAAGTCACTAGTGTCTAGGTCATCCTTAGATTTGAGTTTCTCCCCCTCTTTGAGGTGGCATACAATTTGATCTCCTTATTTGATGACATCTAGTTCACCCATATCCCTCACAAGGAGAACACTAAGGCTGACACCCTAGTGAATGCCATTATGGACAATATGATTGATTTGATATCACTTGTGTCCCTTATTTGGATATGTTAGAGCTAGAGTTGGAATTATATTTTGGATTATGTAGCATTTTTACTCTCACCCATGGATCACATCATTAACTTCTTCTATAGTCATACTTATCTGATAAGTATAGGTAATTTTCTCTTTTATATTTTTAGTTATTTATTTATTTTTATTTGGTGTGGCTTATAGGTACTACATAACACTCCTTGTTCATTCAAACACTGAATACTTGTACCTTGAGGGCATATGTAATCATACTTCCCATGACCTGACTCTCCCTATGTTTACACATTAGTTCATGTACAAACTACCAACCTTGGTTATCCCACTTGGAGAAATTTCCCACTTGTTTATACCTTTCCCAAATGATATTTTCATCCTATATGAATCCCTAGTCCATCTCATCTCTTTTACATGTTAGATGAGCTCTTTAAGGACCCCTCAAGACCCTTTTGGGAACTCATTGACCAGCCTAGGTGGCCTTTGGACCTAGGCCATGGCTTAGGGAGGAAATGTGTGGCTTAGGGAGGAAATGTATAGCTTAGGCCACACATTTTCTTCACAAAATTCATGTCTTAGGTCATGGCCTAAGTATAACATGTGAAAAAGTGCCCTATTTGGGCCTAAATG
The DNA here is from genome assembly GCA_037957365.1 of Torreya grandis. Taxonomy (NCBI): domain Eukaryota; kingdom Viridiplantae; phylum Streptophyta; class Pinopsida; order Cupressales; family Taxaceae; genus Torreya; species Torreya grandis. The sequence goes on along the minus strand of JARHVA010000200.1, from coordinate 5,942,463 downwards.
GCCAAAAATAGCTAGTTTTTAGTCTTTTGGTAGATTAGGGTTGAGATATATGCCTTTATCTCATTTATTTGAGCCTCTAAATTTCCTATCTCTTGCATTATTTCTCTGGTCTTCCCACTTGATAATCACACTCAAAGGTTGGTTGCCTCCCTGAATCTCTTTTGGTTCTTGTTTAGCACAATAACTTTCATTGTGATAGGGGATGCCCTACTCTATTGTAGTTATTCTTGTTGATTCACATTACTACCTATAATTTTATTGAATCTTATGAGTTTCTCTTTGCTCCCTCAAGACTCTATTTCACCTGTTTCTTATGTTCTTTACTTTGGTTCTTCCATAAATTTTAGCTTCTCCTTCACCACTTCCATAGATTTTGGCTCTTGGTTTAGACTCAGCTCACATGTAGATTGATCCTATTACTCTCTTGCTTCCTAGCTTCGATACTTGGTTGGTAAAAAGTGTAGACACCTAAAAATGGTCTCTAATGACCTTCAACCAAACTTTAGACCAATTTTTATCAAATATCACAATTTGGCCTAAAAATACTAAAACATGCTAAATGATTTAAATATGTCATATACAAGTGACAATTTTGGCTAATGAATCCCTAAATAGGAAATTCATTTTATGAGATAACTAACTTTGATCAGATCATTTCCAGTCAAAATGACATTTTTGCACTTGGGTGCTCTAGATTGCTCTTTTATACCAATTTTCTTGCATGAGACACGTGCCCTTGTTATTTTGTGTTGGCAACATCTTAAATAGGATAAAAGATATAACACATCTAACATCACCTTTCAATTCTAATTTAGCCAAATTTTGAGCCAATAATATTACATTTTTACCAATTTAATTAATTTGAGCACCAATTTTTAAAATTTGCACCAAAATTGATAAATCATGTTTAAGACTAATTAATTTGAATCAAGAGCTTAACTTAATTTTCCATGGAACTTGTTGAATATTACATTAATGAAAATTAGTTTCTAATATATACATCATCAGGTGAGGTCATTTATGGGGTGGCATCCACAAGCCTTAATTATAACAAATATCTAATTAATCCCTCTCATACCTCTTTAATTCCTCTTTATCCCAAATATTTATGAGGGAATTTATTGATTTTAATCTCCAAAATTGAATCGATTCTTAGCCACACATCTTCATCTTGATATGGATGATTCGTGTTCATTTTGATAAATTGAAAAAATATATAAATAGAATGCCTCACCTCATAATTTTAAGCTCTCTCAAGCCAAAGTCAGCATGCCTAAATGGCTTCAAGACATATTTTTCTATAGTGTTATTATGTCCAAATATTGAGATAAGCCATTCCAAACCAAGCCAAAGCCACAAAGCTAATGGTGCTAAGAGGAGGTGATGATATCCAAAGATCCATTGCCAAAGACCTTTGAAGCACAAACCAAACAAGACACTCTAAGAATCATTTGGAATCTCCAAAGAAGGTGAAAGAATTCTTTTTTTATGTTTTAGTTTTATTTTTCATATGCATGTTTGTTATTAATCTCCCCTAGTGTCTAGGCCTAGAGATGTCATGTTTTTTAGTGTGTTATTTTAATTATGAAACTAACACTTAATATAACCCCCTCTCTTGAGTCAAATTATTAGATCACATAATGTCACACCTAATGGGATCCAATGTATCCCACATATAAATAAGATCAATATGTAGGTCTTAAATTGAGATTTGGAGGCTTGAAATGTTTTAAAATTGATTTTCTAACTTTGTTTGGCTGTATTTCATCTTCATGGGTTTACATAGGGATTGTCGACTATCAGGTGTGACTACAGATGGTTAGGTCCATCCCTTGATGATTGGGTTGTAAAGGAAAACCCATTTAAAAACTTTCATTTTTGAGCTTTTATTCAACTTATTTCTAATAATTTGGACATCTAAGTCTCTAGTCTAGTTTTATTTTGTGATATAAAATATTTCCTTTTAAATGTTTTTGTTCTAACAAGTTAACAACTTTGATTTTTATCCATGAATATTGATGCCTTCAGATTGATAGGTAACCACCAACAGTTTGGCTAGATCATTGACAGTTGATAAAGCATCGACTGCCAATGGTCGAGCAGGAATCATCAATGATTAAATAGTGACCACCGATAATCACTGTTTTTTCCCAAAAGAACAAACCCAAGAGATTACTTTTCAAGTTTGTTTGTCTCATCCATAAAAGAGATTATAAGATAAACAACATTCTGACAATTTTCTTACAAGACCCATATGAAAGTGTCAAATCATACTTAATTAAGTCTTTTTAAACCTCTTTTGGATGTTTAAAAAGAATTAAGAATTTTCATTTGGTACTTAAAGGAAAATTTGGGGTGTTTATTTGAATGTTTTGTAGTTGTTCTTTACAAATTTTTACAACTTAAGGCCGAGGGGCCAAAGAACACTACCAAATATTTCAATTTAGTTTTTTAAAATTGGACTCACTTCAAAAAAAATTACTTTATGAAAGTCATTTCTTATTTTCTTAGTTCTAATTGTTTGTGCAAAAAATAAGTTGTACATGTATGCTCTTCCTCTATCCCCTATAGTAAACTTGTGGGATCAAAAGTTTTATATTCATTACAAACTTGTACCTTAGTATGAAGGTGTAAACGATATGTTATGAAGGCTCTCCCAAAGACCTGCATGGCTTGGGTGATCTAGAAAAAAGCATAAAGATCTTTTACTTAGTTTTTATTTTACACATTTTGGTTTGTGAGGGGGACTTCATTACCTCCCATAATTTATATAGGGAAGCTTTGACCTGAGGCTTCATCTCTCAAAATTTTATTCAACCTCTATCCATGAGGGGTATATAAATTGGGATCCCCTCACTAGGATAGAGGTTTGAGTGGTTAAACAATCTCCATTAGTAGAGGCTAAACCTAGGATGTATGATCATTTTGAACATCATACTACACTAATCAAATGATGAATGTAGTGGCTATGAAAAAGACTATACCTTTTCAAAACAAGCCATTTGATACAAACCTAAATAATATGATTTTTCTCTTGTGTGCTGACGTGAAAGTCATTACACATGAGATCCATCTAGATGATCAAAAACCAATTAGTTTAAGTCAACCCCACTTTACCACACCCTTGATAGGATTTAGGATTATTATACTTAGTTGTATTTTGGTCATTTATCTTCTTATTGCTTGGTGTTTTGAGATTAAAACTTATGTGTTTGTTTATAACCATGTCAAAAACAAGTTTGTTTATACGTCACTCCCTTATCAAGGAGGTGCTATGCTGGTCATTTTAAGCCACACTTGTGCCTTGTAATTTTTTCTAAAACATGTTTTTGTGTGTCACTTGATTTAAATGGGTACCATTATGCTGCCCAAATCATTTATCAAGTTTGTGCCCTTGAGTTTTTAAAATAAAACATTGATCACACCATTAGAACATGTTAACGCCATTAATTACTCAAATTGTTTTAAAACTTGTTTGACTTGTACCAAAACCATTACTTAAAACCATGTCACATATGCCATTTGGACCTTGTTTATGCATTGTCATGTTGTCTAATCTTGTTTAGCTTGTTTGGTCAAATCCTAGTCTTTAATAGTTGATTCTTCAATTAACTTTGTCAAGTTAAAATTCAAACATTGATTGATTTATGTTTATGCCTCACTTCATAAGGGTTGATATATAGATATTCTTATTTTAGATTGTGTAACTTTAGTTAATTGATTACCCAAATATGAAAATTATTTTTAATTTATAACAGAGCCTATCCTCACCATTATGTGTGCCTTTATTTAAGAGAACACAATGTTTCTCTAAGAGCCTTTTATCTTATGGATTATACCAATTGATCACATTTATATTGTATTCCATGTGCTGAATCTATGTCAAATTTGTTTCCAAACTTTTTAGATTATATCAAATCATCATCATCCTTATTTCAACCCTAGATTTTGATGTCATTTGGCCAAAATTCCTAGCTTAACCTAATTGAGCCTAGATTTCGACTCTGCATTTGGGTAAAAGATGTAGAGACTCTTTTCCATTTCCTAGTTTATACCTTATTTGGAACACTTTGGCTTAGAATTTAACATAACAATTTTATTTATATGTTTGACCTTTTGTGTGTATGACATTTGAAGTTAGACATTTAACATTAGACTATTTTATGCTAAGTTTTATTATAAACCATTTTAGAGATATGGCTCCACTTTCAAACCATTTAGGAGATACAACTCCACCTTCAACCAAGAAAGATAAATTTTGAACCCTTTATCCTTAGGACATTATTTTTCATGGTGTGTAGAACTCTAAGTATTTTTATTTTAGAGATTTCATCATTAATGCAGATATGTCTAGCTATACTTATGGTGAAGTCATGTATAATCCAAGCTATGATATAATGGACACACAAAATGGAATTGATTTTTATGTCTTTATTCAAGACCCCTTTGATGATAACACGGTTTATGAGATGGATTTTTATCCACCTTAAAATAATAAACCTAGGAAACAAATTAAGACCTTAACTAAGATGATATGGTTGGTGAGGAAGAATTAGGTATAGACCTCTACAATGATAATGTTATTTTTGAGATGGTTTTTAATCCACCTTAAAATAATTAACCTAGGGAACAAAGTCAAAAACTAACTTATAATCCAACTCAAGATGCTAACTAAGATGATATGGTTTGTGAGGAAGACTTGGATGCTTTGGCTTGGGCAATCAATCACCCTCCATAATGTCCCAAACTTGTCCTTCTAGAGCCTCATCTTTTGGATTATGTGAACTACCAAGCTCCACAACATCCAAGGAATACCATTTCTATTCTAGGACCTCATTCTTTGGCTTGTACAAGAAACCAAGCTCTATGATGCCCTACCATTTCTATTATAGGACCTCATCCTTTGGATTGTGTGAGTAATCAACCTCTACATGACTGATCCATTATCCAACCACTGGTCATTATTCATCTAGTTCTGATCATTCCCCATTTTATAGAATCCCAACTAATCAAATTAAAACCCTAACTAATCTAATTAGTACCCTGACTAAGCTAATCAATACATTAATCAGTCTAATCATTCAAAAACCAAGCTATGTTCAAAACTAGTGTTTCATAACCAATTGTAAACTAATACCAAGAAAAATAGCCAACCCAAGATGTTTTTTTTGAACCAACCATTTTTGATTAAGTCAATATGTGATGAATCACCTTCTAATCATATGCCTATTTTTAAATACCCTCCCCTTGATGAGCCAGTCACTAAGGAGTTATATCTTGACCTTTATCTCATTATTGAGGAGTCCCACTTTGATGAACTAGTTTTTATGGAGCCTATTATGCCATCATAGGCCATTACTTGTCTAATACTAAACATTCAACAAGACATAATTATAATAGAGTACCCATTAGATGAAGAATCAATGTTAGAGATAGGTTATATTCTTGAATCAACATTAAATTTAGCATTAGAATAAGAATCAACATTGGTCATGACATTAGATTCAAAGTCCATTGAGTAAGAATCAAATTTAAAATTAGAATACATTTATGGCTATTATAATAATGGTTATGCATGCTTTACAAATAAATTTGACTACCTTTATGATCCTTTTATGATTTTTGAGGATGATTACATTAGCATCAACATAAGTTATCCTAGTACCATTTATGAGGATTATGCTACCTCATCCCATTCCATTACCACTAACTAATATAGCTATATTATTGACATTCTATCTCCCATGTTTCGACTGGGACTGATAGAATCACAAGTTATTGAAATTCATCCATGAAAACATATTAGTTTAAGAAAAACAACAAGGAGGCTAAGACCATATTCATAAATAAGAAGAACCATCTCCTAGTGAAAACTTTCCAAAGGTTATAGGGGACAATCAAGTTTCAAAATAGACATCTTCTAGCAGAATCTTTTTTAAGGCAGTAGATGACAATCAAAATACAAATTCAACATCCCTTAGTGAAACCTTATCAAAGGTACTATTGGACAATCAAGACAACTTCATTGGTATAAACTTCTTCGAGATGCCCATAGCTGAGCACACAATTTATTCAATACTTTATGAGGAGATTATCAAAGATGAAATAAAAATAGCTTCCAACCTATAGCCTAATCAAATGGTATCTACTCTTAGACCCAAACAATAAAAAAATCTAGTGGTCTTATCAAGAGCATATTCAGAAGTCTTTAGCTCTGCCACATCTAAAGTTATGTCAAATTTGGAATTAACAACATTATGTGTGCTTGAAAATCCTAATCTTCATTTGTTTCCCTACCATTATACATTCCATTATCATCCACCATTTCATTTCCTAATCAAACCTATCATCCAACATTTATTCCTATTTACTATTCATGACCACACTTTCCTTTATAGAGGCTACAAAGATACTTTGTCTTGACATTTGAAGGAAATAGAATCAACTACTAACAAAGATCACAACAGCATCATTAGCATCTAAATATGCAATAATTTATTGATAAAATAGATATTCAAATAAGGTGTGGGCTAGAAATTAACATGATTGAGTATTGTTTTTATATCATTTATTGATCAAGACATGCATCTCCACATCAGCAAGAACAACATAATCCAAAACCACACCTAGGACAAACACATGCAAACCAAAAACTAATCATAATCCAAACACAAATTTGTACCATACAATTTAATTTACCATTCCTTTTTCCATTGTCACATACCCAACCAATCACCTTACCACTTAGGGGTAACCCTATCAACATTCTTCTTTATCATCCTACCATTCTACTATTCTACCATTCTATCACTTTATCATTCCACCATTCCTTTCTACCATACTTTTTCTATCGACCAATATGTTTTAAAACTCACTACCTAGACTATTTAATCTTGGTTCATCCACTGGTTCCAATCTTAGTACAAAGAAACATATCAATTTTAGTAGTTATTTCAAGAATTTTAAACAAAGGCCATATTTTGGAGTACCAAGATAGAAGTTTGGTAGTTGTATTATTCATTTCTTATAACCTTCTTATCATGTTTATTTATGTGAGATTGATTATATCTACCTACATGGGCAAATCAGTGTTTCACCAGTCTTTCTACTAATTATAACTACCTATGGGTAAATTAGTATCATCAATCTGATCAATTGTATCCTAGTTATAACTACCTATGGGTAAACTAGGGGAAATAATTTTTTATTGTGGCTTAAAATACCAACTTGTCATTCCTATGTCATACTATGCCATCATACCAATTGTGCCTATTTTATTTGAATTAGCTGCTACACTAGTCAGATTCCTCTACTAAAAGGTGGAACTACTATGAACTAAGGCTATTTTAGGACTATTTAGATCACATTTAATTCATGTTGAGGTCACCTTAGTCCCCCTTTTCATGTGCTCTTATCATTTTATGAACAACCTAAGCCAAACACTCTTACCATTTTAAAAGTAGGTATCTTGTCATTCTCTAATGAGTTAAAATACCTCAAAATTATAAAAACATTCATAACATTTTCAAATCCAAAAACATTTGTCCTATATAAAGCCTATCTAGTCATCCTCGAACCACCCTACTAGGGAAAATCCATTATAGGATTCTTTCTATTGCTTTTCTTTTCAGGCTTTCTATTTATTTATTTGTTTGTTTGTTTATTTATTTGTTTGTTTGTTTGCTTGCCTATTTATTTGCTTTTAGCATCATTTCCTTGATTCAAGTTGACAAGCATTCATTGGGTGAATCCTTGTGCATTTATACTTGAATCCATCCATATTCATATGTCAATATCATCATCATGGTTTATATCATTGGTACATTATCTTCAATTGTTTATTAGATCGAGAGTCAGTCCTTATGCATCTTTCAGACTGATCATCATGGTGTTATATCATGATCCTTACCATTATATACTACAATAAAAATTATCTTTAATAAGGTCTACAAATAATGGAGCCATAAAAGTTTCTCATTAGCACTTGGCAAATCTTTTCACCCATCTTGATCATATAAACCCATTGACCATTCTAGTTGTATTATTGATAATAAGGATGAGCATCTCCTCATTGTAAAGTATAATTGAATCTTTAATATAGATCAATCTCATTTTTCTATCCATCTCTTTCATCATTTTTCATCCTCATATGCTTGGTTGTTTGTGGCTTCTTTAATCATTAGACCCTCACATCTATCTTTTCACCCACTCATATTTAATTTGTGCAATAGGTTCTATCCTTGATTTATGCTCACTAATTGACCCTAACTAGGGTACCACCATATCAAACATCATATTTAGCCAATCTAGGTCCTCTTAATGATTATAACCACCTATAGGTAAATCATTATTTTGACTTTTATTCTTGATTATAACCACCTTTAGAAAATCAGTACTCTTTTTAAATCAATGCATACAAGCATTTTCTCATTTGAATTAATCTCACCCAAGGGTTAATTCCACCTTTATTCTTTCTTCTTTTGGATGGACTATCCAACTACATATCTGATGGCCACTCCCTTGAGGGGGCATCATCCTAGGATTCTCAAACATTGTTGGCAGCTTTTTCTTCAATCATCATATTTTTTTAGGCATACAGGCATTTTATCATTCTTTGAGAAGATGTTATTAGGCCTATTGCTTGAAATGCCTTCTCAAATAGGGGAAAACTATAAACACTTAAAATTGGTCACTAATGACCTTCGACCAAGCTTTAGACCAATTTATATCAAATATCACAATTTGGCCTAAAAACACTAAAACATGTTAAATGATTTGAATATGTCATATACAAGTGTCAATTTTAGCCAATGTATCCCTGAATGGGGCAATGCATTTTATGAGATGGATAGCTTTGATCAGATCATTTTGAGTCAAAATGACATTTTCTCACTTAGGTGTTCTAGATTTCTCTTTCATACCAAATTTCTTACATGAGACACATTCCCTTGTTATTTTTTGTTGGCAACATCTTAAATGGGATAATGGATCTAATGCATCTAACATCTCCTTCCAATTCCAATCTAGTCAAATTTCAAGCTAATAATATGGAATTTTGATCAATTTGATTAATTTGAGCACCAATTTCCAAGATTTTTACCAAAATTGATAAATCATGTTTAAGACTAATTAATTCGAATCAAGAGTTTAAGTTGATTTTTCATGTAACTTATTGAATATTTAATTAATGGAAATTAGTTTGTAATATTAACATCATCAAGTGAGATCATTTATGGGGTGGCATCTACAAGCCTTAATTGTAACAAATATCTGATTAAGCCCTCCCATGCCTCTTTAATGTCTCTCTATCTTAAATATTTATGAGGGAGTTTATTGAACCTCTAAAATTGAATGGATTATTAGCCACACATCTTCATCTTGAGATGGATGGTTCAAGTTTAGTCTGATCAATTAAGAAAATATATAAATAGAAGGCCTCACACTCATAATTTTAATCTCTCTCAAGCCAAAGTTACCATGCCCAAATAACTTCAAGTCATATTTTGATGTAGTTTTATCATGCCCAAATATTGAGTTAAGCCATTCCAAACCAAGCCAAATTCATAAACCAATGATTCCAAGAGGAGGTGGAGATATCCAAAGCTACATTGCCAAAGACATTTGAAGCATAAGCCAAGTAAGCCACTATATAAACCATTTGGAAGCTCCAAGGATAGTGAAGGAATTTTTATTTCATGTTTTAGCTGTTATATTTCTATGCATGTTTGTTACTAAACTCCCCCTAGTGTCTAGGCATAAAGATGTCACCTTTGTTAGTGTGTTCTTTTCATTTTGATTTCATTATGAAACTAACACTTGATCTAACCCCCTCTCTTGAGTTAAATTCATAGATCACATAAATTCATTACATCTCTCTTGAGTTTGATATGAGGGTATTTTGCTTTGAAAAGTGAAACTCTTTATTTATTTACAATAGTATACATGCTAGTGTTTTATTTTTTTTAGTGATTTAGTTATTTTGTGTATTGTTTAGAATAGTTGTTAAGTTTATACATTTGTATGTGCTTAAAGTATATCTTCATTTCTTGAAATATTTTCCATTATATGCTATGATTACATTGGAAACATTTTTCATTACATAGTAAGACTCTACATTCTGAAAACAATCTATACAACTTGCCTAAACAATCTCTCTCTTGCTAAACTACAACATTGCATAATTAGAAAACAATAGTATTGAAAGTGAAAGATAGCTCAAACCTAGACTAGGAATGATCTTGAACCCTTACTTGAAAACATATTTATTTCTTAAAACATATTTCATTTGGCTTGAAAGTGCCTTAGCTTCTAGATTTACATTTCATTTGTTAGCTCTCTTTACTTGGTACTGTTGTTTCCATAATTTATGTGCAATCGATAGTCTAGCCTTAACTAATTTATTTACTATGGTTGGATTTTTTAGAGATACCTACACTCTTTATGCACTTGATAATACTAACCTTAACCTCATTTTCAGTCTATCTATATATTAGTGCAAGTTGGCAAATTGGATAGCCACTATATATCTCCTATAGCCCATAGAAGCCTTGAGCCTTCTAGCCTCTTAGTGGTTTAATTTAGTACCCTATGTACCTACTTGAAAAATACTAGTGGTTCCATTTAGATTCTTGGAGCTCTAGTATCCTTACTAGGGGCATCATTGTTATTAATCACATTGTGGCTCACTAATTTGATGTATTTAAATTATTAGTAGAGGTTTCTAAAGTATTAAAATGTGTTAATGATGAGGATAGATAGGATATAATTTACTTTAGTACATAAAATAGTGTATCATATTCATACAAGAGATTAGATAATAGAATCATAGCAAGTGTAAATTATCATGCATTAAGTAGGAGGTAATAACAACTAGTGATTCATTAACATAAATAGAGTAGTCAGATTAAATTAGAAGAAAGTAATCAAAAATTATACATGAGAATGAACGTAAGGAACAAAGTAATAAATCACATAGGTAACTATTATAGGCTTAATGTTTACCTTTGGAGAGGGTTCTTTAGGCTCTCTGCAACTAAACTATAATAATGGGATAACCCCAGGCTATGGGTAACCTTTGTTGGGGTTAAACCTCTAAAAACTTTTAGCTTCCTCTTGATTCTCACCTAAAACTAATGCTAAATTAATGCTTCATAGGGAAAATGGTTAGAAAGAGAATCAAGGATCTTAATAAGGATAAAAGGGTGATGCACCAAAGTTAAATAGTCACTCATATAAGCTTGAACACACACTAAATTATCAAAAGACAACTATGGCTTACTCAATCTCACAATCTCACTAATTACATAAATATTTTATGGAAGAGGTTCTAAACAAAACACTAATCCAGACCTGAAAATTATCTTGAAAAGACCTTCAAAAAGGTAAGCAGAAGGACAACAAAATTGGAATAATCTCCTTCACAAATTTACCATACAAAATCATGCTAAACATTGATTAAAGATAAGAGACAGGCAAAGAGTTGATCCCATTACTTAAAAAGGAAGTTCTTACAATATTTTTGATAGGGTTTAACCATATCAAATGATCACACTTTTTCAAGAGTCTCGATGAGTATCCTTGTCTCAGAAAAGAAAATGCTAAATTCTAAAAGCTGAGAATCTCCTCAAAGGGAATGAGACCAAGATATATAGAAGAAGAGGGACAAAGAAAGGATGTGTGAGCATGCTATCAAATAAAGAACACTTATCATGGGTCATTAATTGAACTTGAGCCACCACCTTTGAATTTTATCCAATGAAAACCTTGCCACTTCTTTGATCAATCAAGACACTATCCATGCCTTGTTCTCTCCAAAGGCTCTGAGGATGCATTAAATGTTCTTAGTTGTAGTTCTCATTACTAGACCTTTTTTTTATCCTTCACACCATTTATCACTTGAGGTCAAAACATCATGATCATGGATCTGACTAAATCATGGCTTCTTGCTTTTTAGGTGGTTGTTATCAAGACTATGGCCATGTTGAAGGATGAAAACCCTTTGCATTAGTCACTGATCTTCTCCACTTTCATAACTAGATTATAGGTCCCACTTATAGATGGAAAAATAATCTAAGGACATTGGTATTCCTATATTTATCTATATTAAAATAGACTTATAAACCATATATCACATTTTAGACCACACTTTATTTCTGTAGGAGCTAAGAATTCATTATACATAGACCCTTCTTTAACTCAATGAACCAGTATCAAGAATGAACCCTATAATATTTAACTTATTGAATCAAAGATCAATATTAGCTCCAATGGTAGTCCCTTTGTATTATCTATATCCTACTACATTACTTAGACCATTGCATGGCATTTGAACTAGCTCTAATGGCATTGGGAAGAGCTTGTAAAACCCTATGTTCATGGTCTAAAATATCTTCTTATCCTCTCTCAATAATCTTGGACTCATCTTTAATATGATTGATTGTCAAAATCTGAATTAGATAATTTACATGTTGACTCAACTCACTCCATTGATTTTAATCTATACAAAATCACATGGATCATCAATATTCTACCCACTAAATGCATCCTTGAAACTTGTCATGCACATATTTGCCCTTAAGATCTGCTCACCATTTGACCTTTGTTCATTGCTAGATCTAAATGTTTGATTAAATACCAACCATCAATCTACTGGGACCCATTGTTTGAAAACCAATAGATAGTTTATGACCTTAAAATTTACATCTTTGCTCCCATTAAATGATGTTCGTGTTACTGTCGTTAATGGTCATGTGACCATCAAATTTAAGCATAGATTGATTTTAGCCTAAACTTTGTTTTGATGTTAGCATGAACATATTAAGTTATAGGGCCATTTTTAAAATATTATAACTTGAAGAGAAAAAATCATGGAGGCCTCAAACTTTTAGGAGATGTTTTTAAGGTAAAAAAGGATAAACCCATTTGATCCATTAGTATTGGGAGCTCCTAAAGTGAATATATTCAATCTCAAAATGGCTGGTCCATATCTGCTCCATTATGACATCTTGGAGATGATCAAGCTCATTTGGCTAAGTATGGGAAACTTAGTGAAATCTAACTAAAGAGCCAATTTTTCACATGCATAACTTCATTTTCACTTTGATGGAAGACCTAGAATTTTGTGCGTAACAACTAGGGACCAATATTAACAAAGCCATGTGATAAATTTATCCTAAAACTATCATATTTGTGAGATATGGCCTTGTCAAGATGCTCACTTGGCTCTATTTGAACTTCTTTAAAAATGGCTAAGTATGGAAAAATAACATAATTTAGTTCAGAGGCCAACTTTGAATATTCATAAATTTTGATACACTTGGGTAGGGATCCTGATATTGGACACATATGATCTTGGCACAAAAGTGAACAAACCCATATGACCAATTCATCTTGACTCATACATACATGTGAGATATAGTATCAATAAGTTTCCCACTTAACATTTTTCCCACTAGACCCAAGATTCCTAGATGAACATAATGAATAACCATATGGATTCCTTACATTTCCATACTTAACCCAATAAATTTTAACATCCCATAAGGTCTCTTTTCAACTGTATATATTCCCCATAGAAGTTAGAAAGATACACTTTTAAGCAATCTCAAAGTGTTTCAAAAGATATAAACTCTATAAGATCACTTTGGTCCATTAATTCATCCAAACAGCCTGTCCAAGCCTTGATCCATACTTGATCCTCAAGAAACTACACTACATTCAGGCAAGTTTGGTATGTGGGCCAAAAATGGTTAACATCTTTCATGACTCACAAGGAAGTATGATTGATATAATTTAAGAACCCAAACCATTTGTCTTATCCAGTCCATTGGGCATGGAGTCATTAGCTTCTGTAATTAATTTGAACCTCTCTTGAAGCAACATGGATCAAAAGAAATAAAACACAATAACATACTTGAGGCACTTTGGAAAAATAAATAATAGAACAGAAAATAAAGGTGTACAAGGCACTTAAAGGAAAGCATAAAACTATTCTACTATGTATAATATGTTATAATGGATGTAATACTATTCAATAATAGATCTTTAAATGAATGCCATTGACTGAGATGGGTATTACCTCTCCATCCAGTCAAATAATCTAAAAATCATTATGTTCATTGAATTTATGGATCAAATAAGGATCACTCCACAAGCTATCAAACTTGGAATGGTTACCTAGTTTGGCCTTATTTGAGTCACATTTTAGGACTAGGTCCCCTTCCTTAAAGCTCTTTGATGTATATATTTTGTCAAAGGAATTTTTGGCTTGAGCTTGATGTGATTCCAAACTTTTCATAGCAAGGTCCCTAGTTGCTTCTAACTCTATGAGTTATATCATCCTCACATTCATGGGCTCATCCTCCATCAACTCAAGCTGATGGGATAATTCTAATGTAAGAAGCTCAAAGAAGATAGGCAATTTGGATTCCCTTCCATACATAAGAACAAATTTAGAATTACCAATGGAAGTTTTAGGAGTCATCCTATTAGTCCACAAGGAATTATTTATCTTAGTATGCCATGTTCTCTAATTCTCTTATATGTTCCTCCTAATGATCCTTAACAAATTCTTTTTTATGGACTCTACTAGTCCATTTCCTTGAGGATAGTAGTTGGAAGAGGTGCTGAGGTAGATACCTAGCTTGATATCCCACTCATTTGTCTTTATACCAAGGAATGACAATATATTATCAAAAATTATGGTGGTTAGGACACCAAACTTGGTTACAAGGTTGACATAAAAATCCAAGACTACACCTTCACTAGCCTCCTTTAAAGTAATGGCTTCCACCCACCTAGGGAAATAGTCAATTGTAATGAGCACCCATTTATGCCTTAAACTTGAGGTGGATTGATCACCCTTATGATTTCTAACCCCCATTACATAAAGAGTTGCTCCACCTAAATAAGATTGAGTGGAAGGGCTAATAGTTTTTGCTTTCCTTTAAAGAGGGCACACTTCTAGCATTTTATAATCCATACCTGATCATCTTTAAAATTATTGGGTCAGTAATTGTGATCTAGGAATTTGACTCAAGAGAGGATGGTTAGTATGGTGTTAATTTCAAAATGAAAACAAAATGAAATAAATACACTAATAGCATAACATCTCTAGGCCTAGACACTAGGGAGAGCTTAGTTAACAAAATTAAATGACAAACACAACAAAAAATTAAGGAATCAAACACAAAAATTCCTTCACCTTCCTTAGATGCTCCAAATTCCTTTGTAGTGGTGGATTTCTTGGCTTGTGCTCATAAAGTCCTTGGCAATGGAAGCTTGGCTACCTCCATCTCTCCTTGGCACCTTTGGCATGTGGCTTGGCTTGGCTTGGCTTGGAATCAATTTGGCATGGTAACACTAGTTGTTTGAAAATTTTGGAACTAATTTGGCATTATAACTTTGCATCAAAAAAACTTAGAAATGATGTTCATGGCCTCTCTATTTATAGATTTTTAGATTTGATCAAAATCAACCTAAACAATCCATCTCAAGATTAAGATGTGTGGTTGAGGATTAATTCAATTTTTGGATTTAAGTTTATAATTATCCTCATCATGGCATTGGAAGAATGGGAAATTAAGAGGTATAAAGGGCATCATAGAAGGCATTGATGAGGCATGGGAGGCATGAATCCTAATATTTGTGGCATTTATAGCCTAGAGATGTCTTCCCAAGAAATGAGGTCACTTGATGATGTAGATATTTAATATTCATTTCTAAAAACAAGTATTCAACAAGTTTCCATGGAATTATTAATTAGGCCTTTATTTGGGTTAATTAGCTCTTAAGCATGATTAAGCACTTTGTGCATAAATAACTCAAATTGATTAGAATGTCTTGTTATTGGTCCAAAATTTGACTGGATTTAAATTAGAAGGTAATGTAAGATGCATTGGAACCATATTCCTATTTAGGATGTTTCCAACAACAAATAATAAAGGCACATGTCTTGTGTAGAAGATTTGATAAGAAAGATCAATCTAGAGAACCCAAGTGCAAATTTGGCATTTTGAATCAGAATGAACTGGTCAAAGTTAGTTGGCCCATAAATTTAATTACCTCATTTAGGGATACCTTGGCCAAAATCAGCATTTGAATACGTCAATTTCTCATCATTTAGTGTATTTTAGTGTTTTTAGGCCAAATTGTGCATTTCAAGTGGAAATTGGCCAAAACCCTAATTGGAGATTATTGATGGTGAGTTTTAGGTGTCTACAATTTACCCCTATTTTGGAAGGCATTATAAGCTATAAGCATAGTAATGTCTTCTCAAATAATTAAAAGGTCATGTATACCTACAAATACAATGATGATAAACTAACTATATGATGCCCCCTCAAGGGAACAGTTGGCACAAGTAAGCAAATGGTCCCTCAAAAAGAAATAAGTGAAATGAGGGGACCAAATAAAGGAAATATGATGGGGTGGAAATGTAATGATATTGAAAAAGTAGTCAAAATCATTGAATATGTAAGTGGGACAATGTACAATGGTTTGCCCAAAGGCGGTTATAATCTTTGTACCCCAATAGTGGCGACATGGTATGATAACACAATGATTTTTCCAAAGGCATTTATAATCATTGAGAAGATGGGATGCCCCGGTTAGGATAGACAAAAAAAGATAACAGCATGCCCCTATATAGGTAGAAAAAGTAAAGTGGTGACAACACAATGATTTGCCCAAAGGTGGTTATAATCATTGAGAAATGTAGGTGGGATGGTGTGAAATGATTTGACCATAGGTGGTTATAATCATTGGACCTCAATTATGGAAAACATGATAAACTTGGCCAAGAATGATGATAACTTAACAGAGAGGGTAATAATGAATTGGAACAACCTACTAGTTGGAAGATGTTTGTCTAAACTAATAAAGATTGAAATTCTTTCATGGTTCATTACTCTATTTGCTACATGATTGGGAGTGAATCAAGATGTCGGTGCTAAAGAGATGCCATCATTATTGAATAGACTTCTTAAATCTGAAGTTATTTGTAGCATGTGATGGTAGGCTTTATGATAGAAGACCATAAAGACTTGGCCAAAATATGCATGAGGACTGACTCCCATAATCCATTACTTAATAAAAAATAATGCACCAGTGATATAAACCATGATGATAATGTAAACATATGAATATGGATGGATTCAAGTGTAAGTGTGGGTAAGGAATCACCTAATGAACACACATAAACTAAATCAGGGTAACAATGCTGAAAGAAAACAAATAGATAAATAAATTAAAAAAATAACCAGAAATAGATAAATAAACAACACAATAAAAACCCTATGAACATTTCCCTTAGAAAATAGGTGATAACTTAATAAATGAAAAAAATGGGGGAATATAAGAAAAAGAAGGGGGTGGCTGAGTTGTCTCCATATGCACTAAGCAAGTGGACACTGCCTACATAGTTCCATGGATGTAATATCTAATAAAAAACTTTAGGTCAAATGTAGTTCTCCTAGGGAATAGGAAGAATGTGATAACTAAAGAAAATAAATATAATGGATGTGATAGAATAATAGCAATGGTCTTGAGAAATGTCAAGTGTGTGAGAGAAAAAGACCAAAAAGGATGGGGAAACTAAATGACAAGTGATTTTCTTGTAATGTAGTAAGGGTTTCCAGAATCCTTAAGGCAAAGAAGTGGTCAATGTTTTTGTTCTTTTCTAACAATTTTCAAATGTTTTAATAAGTTTTGGAGTTTCTCAACTCAATTGAGAATGACGAGACACTAAATAGTTCAAGCTCACAAAATGGTGAGAGTGTGGCTAAGGTTGCTCATAAAACGATGAGAGCATGGCTTAGGGTGCTCATAAAATAGTGAGAACATGGCTTAAGGTTCTCACAAAATGGTGAGAACGTGGCTTAGGGTGCTCACAAAATGATGATAGCATGGCTTAGGGTGCTTACAAAATGGTGAGAGTGTGGCTTAGGGTGTTCATAAAATGGTGAGAGTGTGGCTTAAGGTGCTCATAAAATGGTGAGAGTGTGGCTTAGGGTGCTCACAAAATGGTGAGAGAATGGGAAAAAGGGTGACTGAGATGACCTAAACAAGTATTTAGCATTGCCTACATAGTCCTAGAGTAAGACCTCAAGTCATTGTAGTTTTACCATTATAATGAAAGAATTTGACTAGTGCATTAGTCAACTCAAATAAAATGGGCACAATTGGTAAAAAGGCATAGTATGACATATGAAGTGGCAAGTTGGTATGTCAAGGATTAATGTTGCCCCTAGTTTACCCATAGATAGTTATAACCAAGACACAATGACATAGATTAAAGGTACTAATTTCCCCAAAGGTGGTTATAATTAGTATCAAGACTGATGGTAAGAAAGAATAACAAATTAAGGATGCAACTACTAAAACTTCTATCACACTATCCCAAAATATGATCTCTATCTAAAGTTCTTAAACCAAATGATGAAACTAATCAGATACCTTGAGGCTAAAAATGTGGAATGGATGACAAAAACCAAGGTCAAATGGGCTAGGCTATAGAGCACATGGGGCTAGTAGGTCAGAAATGGAAAAGAGGATAGATAAGGATGATATTTGTACAAAGAATAATAGTGACAAAAAGGCATAACTAAAATGGTCCTTACAGATAATACACCTAGTGCTCAAGCATAGTACCACTTGAGATGAATAATATTCATTAGCTCTAGAATTTCCTCTCCATCTGGTGTGGCAAGCCTACATACTCTTGATCTATAATTTATAGTGATGATGAAAGGCCCTATCAAGTTTGGTTTGAATTTCCTTTTATGCTTCTTCTCAGCTATGGTATTCTTTTAGTTTTATCTAAGAACAAGATCACCAAGTTCAAATGTTCTATACTTGACACACCAATTATAGTGGCCTTTGAGTTAGTTTTAATATGTTTGAAGATTGTTAAGCATGGTGGTGCATTTCCCATCCATTAGGTCTAGCCCTTATAGGTGAGTTACTTGATAGACATGATCATCTAAGACATACTTGAAATAGATGTGTAGTGAAGGCAATTCAACCTCAATAGGAAGGATGTCTTTAGTACCATAAATAAGTGAGTATGGAGTGGCTCCTATGGGGGTATGATGATTTGTATGGTATGCCTAAATGGAAGGGCATATCTAGAGGTGCCAATCATGAACAACATAATTAACAATCTTTTTGAGAATATTGACAATAGTTTTGTTAGATTCATAGGCCTAGCCATTACCTTGAGGGTAATATGCTATAGAAATTTTTTATGTGATTTTATATTTAGTAAATAACTAGTCTACATCCTTGTTCTTGAATTATCTTCCATTATCAGATATAATGTTAGAAGGGATACCATAGCGGAAAATGAGATGGTTAAAGATGAATTTAGAAATTTGCTTCCCAGTCATGTGAGGGGTATATCTTCAACCCACTTAGTGAAATATTCGATGGCAGTAAGGATATGTTTATGGCCATAAGATGAAGTGGGGTTAATATTCCTAATGAGGTTAAGTCCCCATGTAGAAAATGGCCATGGTGTCAACATCAATTTTAAAGTTTTTGCTAGGGCATAAATTAGATTAGCATGCCATTGACATTTGTCACATTTCTTTACATATATAGTGGCATTTACATCCATTATGGGCCAATAATAACTATTACGTAAGAGATTTATAGATAGGACTATCCCACTAGAATGGGCTCCACATAATCCTTTGTGAATTTCTCTTAATGCTAATGTAGACTCTATCAAAGTTAAATAATGAAGCAGAGTTCCATCAAAACTATGATGGTAAAGGGTGGATCCAAGTAGAGTATAATGAGAAGAATGATGAATGAAGGCTTTGGTTTGTTTTTGAGATAGGTTAGGTGGTATAACTTGGTCATGAAGGTAGTTGTAAAGGTCTGAGTACCAGATAAAATTAGAACCAAAAATATCATAAATCATGGCAATGGTTGAAGGTTCATGAGTTGGTGTTAACAAATTCTCGATGAAGAACTGATACTCTCTAGATTTGTCTATTTGTCAAATCAAAGAACCAATAGTAGGCATGGAATCTACAGTTATATTACTAGCCTTGGGTATATGCTCAGACTAAATATTGGCAATTTGTTATTTAAGAGTGTTGATCATGGCTTTATATGGAAATAACTTGTCATCTTTGGTTTGGAAATGATATGTAACCTGATTGATGATTAACTAAGGATCACCATAAACTTGGAGATGAGATATATTGCAATGCACTACTTTTCAAATTCCTACAACAAGTGCTTCATATGTAGCCATGTTGTTTATACAAGGAAAGTTGATTCTAAATGATTTAAGGATTAGATCCCCCTGTGGTGTAATAAATAATAGGCCTACCCCCAATCCATATGTAGTGAATGAACCATCAAAATATAGCTTCCAAGGCTTCTCCTCAAGGGGTGTATCAATAATAGTCATAATGGATTCATTAGGAGATTGAAACTTGAGTGGATGTGTGTTTATGAGAGGTGCTTCAGCAAGTTGATCTATAAGAACTTATCCTTTGATTGCTTTCTGATTGACATACTCTATGTCAAACTCACTAAGAAGCATGATCCATTTAGCGATTCTACCATAAAAAGATATTTTAGATAGTAAATAATTGATTGGATATATTTTTAAAATTACCATGGTTTTATTATTTAAAATGTAATGGTGCAGTTTTTGAGCTCTAAAAACCATGGCTAGACAAGCTTTTTTAACATTTACATAGTTATGTTCATATGTAACTAAGGTATGGCTTAGGTAGTATACAACATGTTCCTTTTCATTGTCATCATGTTGAGCCAAGATTTCCCCTAGGGCATGATTAGTAGCTGATAAGTATAACAATAATGGATTTCTTAGCATAGGAGGTAATAAAATAGGTAGATTAACAAGATAGTATTTGAGTTGTTAAAAATATACTTGGCAATGATCATCCCAGTGAAATGTAACTCCTTTCTTCAAAAGGTGTGTAAATGGATGGCACTTGTCTACTAACTGAGAGAAGAAACATCAGATTGATTGGATCTTACCCTAAAAACTATAGAGTTGCTTTAAATTGGTTTGTGGTGGCATCTTGGTTATAGCATGTAATTTAGTTAGATCAACTTCAATACCTCTATGAGACACGATGAAGCCAAGTAATTTTCCTAAAGTGACACCACACACACATTTTTTTGGATTGATTCTAACTTTTTACTCTCATAATCTTTCAAATATCTTACTCAACATTATTGGATGGTTAGCCTTGGTCTTAGATTTTCCTAATATATCATTGACATAGTCTTCAATAATATCATGTATCATATCATGGAATATGATAGTCATAGCCCTTTGATATGTAGCTCTAGCATTCTTTATTCTAAATGGCATTGCCTAATAACAAAATGTTCCCCATGGAGTGGTGAATGCTATTTTATGCTGATATTTTGGTGTGATTTTAATCTGATTGTATCCTAAGAAGCCATCCATGAGTGAAAGCATTTCATAACCTACCTTAGAGTCAATGATCATATCGATATTAGGAAATGGAAAATCATCTTTAGGACAAGCTTTGTTGATGTCTCAAAAATCAGCACAAAATTTAATCCCTTCAACCTATTTGCTAACAGGTACTACATTAGAGATCTATTCTGAGTAGTTAGTGGATTTGATACATCTTACTTCTAAGAATTTTTCCAAATCTTTTTTATCAATATAGTAATGCAAGGATGCATATTACGTAGCTTTTATTTGACTAGTTTGGCATTAGGATTAACCACAAAGTGGTGAAAAACTAAGGTGGGGTCCAAACCTGGTATGTCAAAATAAGCCCATACAAATATATCTACAAATTCTCTCAATAGAGCTGTAAAGATGTCACATTCCTCTATATTGAGGGATGCACCTAATTTTATTTATTTTAGGTCTAATGGAGTCTCGATGTTTACCTCTATTGTATCTTGACTAGAAGGGTCAAACCATCTTCTAGGATAGTTAGAAATGACTTGAAATATTAGATTATGTCAAGGTCCTCTATTAGGAATTGCTCTTCAACTTCTCCTAGGCATGATGAATTTGAATCCCCTAATGGGAGATCTGGTCATGTAAAAAAATTAGTCAAAAATTCTTAAAGAAATAGATCAAATAATTTTTGTTGCTCAAAGTTGAACTCAGATCCATAGACAAGTTCATCATTGGTGGTTTTCTAATCTAAATTCAAAGAATAATGAACACCCCCATCTAATATCACTTGAAATAGGTTTTCACCACTAGACTAACCTTTATCTTTACTTTTTCCCTGTTTAGAAAGTCCCTCAAAGAGGTTTTCACTCTGGGACCTCAATGTTTTACTTATTTATTTTTGGCTAAGGATGTTCACTCACTCTACAAAATAGGTTGTAAGATCTAATGTGATTGAGAATCCTAATTTATGATCTCCCAATGGAACATTGTCTCTAAGGCCTAATAAATCATAGAATGCCTCATCATTTTAGAACTCATCAATTGACAGATTGGATTCTTGTTGGTCCCAATCTATCAGTTGGGGATAATATAATAGCAATGGGTTGCAATAAATAGCCAAGGTAAGAGTATAAATGGCATTGTTATTAGATAAGTTGGTTTCATCTAGGTCATCAAAGGTGAGGCTAGGATTGATCTCTCCTTCATTGTCAACATCATCATCACTAGTCGTTGATGATGGAGTTTGAATAAGATATGTGGGGTCATCCCTAGGTAGTTTAAATCTAAATCCATAAGGTATTTCATACTTAGTCATGCAAATTGGCTTGATGTTTCCTTTTTTATTCATTCCAAGGCCTCTTCCTTCATAATTGTGATGCTCCATGATCCTATTGGGAATAGGATACTTTGCATTTTTATAACAAGTAGCCTAATTGTCATTATAAAAAAATGATTCATATCCTTTAAGAAGGTCAAGTTCTAGGCTAGATGATGGTACAAATGTGATAGGTTATGTATCTTTACTCTTTTGTTACCAATGCATATGTGGGATGACTTTAGGTCACCCAAAGGTTTTCAGATTCTGAGGAAGATTGATAATATGAAATGTATCATGAGTCACATATTCTCCTGGTCCATTATTTGAAATGGTGAAATGATTGGAAGCTTTATGAGGTGGTATATGGGAAAGTGAATCCAAGGTATTAGGATCTATGTAATTATCTAATGAAGGGTCAATAAGTATAGCCTTTCCTTTATCCTACTTGGAACTTGGAATCATATCATATTGATAATTATAGCTTTGAAATTTGGCCTCAAGATGCTTGTAGTGTTCATATGGGTGTAAATCTCTTAGAATATTCATTTTCATCCCTAAGTGGGAAAACTTGATACATTGGTGCAACGTTGATAAGACTACATGAATCTCATGTAACCATGGCCTACTTAAAAGCATATTATATGATAATCCAAGATCAAGGACATGATAAAGTGTATCATGGGTAAAATTACTAATGATAACTAACAAACTAATGGTGCTTTGTGATTCTTTTTCTTGATTATCATAAGCTTTGATAGTTATTATTTCTGGGTGGAGATCTATCATTATGCAACCAAGAAGGTTGATGAGCTTGAGAGACATTATGTTCAGGCTAGATCCATTGTCTATAAGGACATGTTTCACTTTATGCCATCTTATATAAAACTTTATGTATAATGGATTGTTATTGAGTGGGCCAAGGGAAGACATATCACTTTGGTTGAATGTGACTTGTTGGGTTGGAGCTACGTGTCCAACCAAAGCTTGGAATTTATCAGGGGATATGTCACTAGTAATAGTGGATTGGGTCAAGAACTCATTCAAGATGTTCTTGTAGATTATTCATGTTTGAAACAAATCTAAAATAGAAATTTATGTTGGTGTCTTCTGTAATTGTTCCACAATATCAAACTTCTTGTCTTGGTCAGTAGTGAATGGTTTATTATAAGGTTGAATGGTTGGTTGGATGACAGGCAAAGTGGTAGATGGTTGTGGGCCTGGGATAGTAATTTTTGGACTATAAATTGTGATTACATAATCAAGATTAAATATTAGACCATTATTGTTAACTGCTATTATAAATGGTGTGGGACAAGATAGGATAAGTCTTGATTACCAGTGCACTTACATGTGGTCATGTGGCAAGAATGAGTGGTTATTATAAGATCCAAAAGTGAAGTCCTAGTTTGTCAGTTTGCCTATATGCATTCTCAGGTCAAAAAAATTATCCATGTAATTTGGCTAGATAGTTTTGTTTAACAATGATCTAGGATAATTAGTGCTTGGTCTAGGATTAATGGAGATGGTATTAATGTTACCCCCTATAATATGACCTACAACACTGTTGTAGTCATGTACAACTGCATGGTAGGTTTGTTGGTTATTACCATTCAAACATTAGTTTTGTTCATTGTTTTATCATTATGGATTTTGTTTCTAATTTTTTCAATTCTATTGGTTCAGCTTTTGATTTTGATACTATTGATTTTGTTGTTGTAATGGCCATTGTTGTTATTGTTGATTATTTTTCTATTATTGATTGTTATGTTGAGGAAAGGGGTTTTGATAAATCCTAAAAGTTTTATTGGAAGTGGAAGAATCATTATCCATTGTTATCTACCTATTCTCCAACATATTCTCAATTAAATGCCTGATTTTGACACACCTTCATAGATTATGCCCATTGACCCAATGGTAGTGTAGACACCGCAAACGTGTCTGCACCTTGGTTCTCCCCCTTGTCCACCTCAAACCCTTATCCTAACCCTTGGCCTCCATTTGATTAAAATAACTTAAATATTTTAAATCAAGTGGCCCCCTTTCCACTCTACCCTTGCCACCTTGGATCCTCCCTTGAATCCCTCCACCTTCCCCCTAGCATTTATTAGGCCAAATCTCTTCATTATCTTCCCCCCACGCCCATTTTGGCATCCTCGTGACCGTTCTTCCCATAACCCCTCACCCGGCGGCATGCAAGAATGGGCAGAGGCTATTTTTAGCCTCTGTCCCCATCCTGTGACCGCCGACGTCGGTGACCCTTCGGCCGACGTCGGCAAAACTGCCGGCGTCGGCAGCCTTCATTACCCCTTTCTGCATCCGTTGCAGCCCCCTGGACCCTTGAGCTTGCAAACAGACTTCTCTTGGCGCTTTGGCATTTGTCTCTCCTCCATCTGGACCTCATGCAATAGCAGCAATAGGTGCAAAGGCTCTGGATCAGGGATTTCTTCTTGCAACAAGTCTTTCATGGCTCCAACAACAGCTCCTCCTTTCTTCAGTCAGCAAGCCAAAGGTAAGCACAGTCTGGTGTTTCATTTTATTTCTTTTCTTTAGTTTTTAGTCATCTATCCTATCTACTGTCTTCTACTCCCTCTGTTTTTCCCCCTGAGAGGCTGCAAAGCCTTCTCAGGTCCTGTCCCCTATGTATCTTCCTCTTCCTCATCCCCCTGTCAACAAAGACCTTGCATAAGGCACCCAACCAGAACCAGAGCATTCCTCAGTCCATCTAAATTTGTCCCCGAACTCTGTCTCGACCTCGTTCACGAACCAGACCCGTCCACAGTCCAAAAAGCAACCCAGACCCGACTACAGCCCACAACCCCGATCGACGCCGGTCACTTCCCAAACCGACGTCGGCAGGGTAGCCGACGCTGGCAGATCAACTAACCGACGCCGGTGACATTTCCGACCTCGGCGACTGTCTTCAGCCCAACAACTCCTTCAGGTAATCATTTTGTCTTTTCTTTCCTTCCTAATTTCTTTGTCACTTCTGTATTCTGGCATTCTCTATTTTCTTGATCTTTTAGCTGTCTGTTAACAGTGGGTTGACCTCCCTTAAGGAAGTTTTCACACTTCCGGGAACAAGCTTTTGCTTGGCAACCCACCGCCTATCCATCTAACACTTTCTTGTCCAAGTTTCCTTTTTTTTTTGTAGGTGTCATTCCTCCACAGCCAAAGAGGAGTGCTCACAAGCGTATGGATTACAGTGCACAATCTTTATCCAGGTACTTCCCATGCCTTGTCCATTACTTTTTTAGTTTCTTTTTTCTCTTAAATCTAAAAAGTGAATTTTGAATAGAAACATCTCTGGCACGCTCGGTGGGACCCTAGGTTCCTCTTGGGTTCCTTTTTCTTCTTCATTTAGGAGCATTAGGTTCTTACCTTTTCTCTCCCTTCTTTTCTTCTCAATGACACTATAAGCAGGACTAAAACGAATCTTTCTTCCTTGCATTCTAGACTAGTCTAAACATCATACTCTCAACCCTTTCTCAAACTTGTCTTCATAAAAAACATCACATTTTGACTTGGGCATTAAAATGTATTACACTTTCATTTCTGCTTATGCTTGCATTAGTCCACATCTAGTAACTTAGACACATATTGAATAAATCGTAGACACTTGATGTTACACTACCAAACCACATGCACTAAAACGAACATAAAACTTACTTGAGACAAGGCCCGACTGGGATTTCATCCCCCAGCGGATACCTTACCCGTCCCGATAACCCCACTTGGATTTCATCACCAAGGGGGAAGCCCACTCTGTTCTCTGGCGGAGTCTAAACTCTAGGCGAGGTATATCTTGGCTAAGCGAGACCAGCTAACCACTGGAATCGTGAAGTGAGGGGAGCTTGCTCCTTAGCACCAAGCCACGTACCAGACCCTAACACAGATCTTTGAGCACCTAAAACAAGACCCGAAACCATCTTTAGACCGCCTTCTTCTAGGACCCATTTTTCAGCCAATCTCCCCAAACATCCATCTAAGGCATAAGCCACAATTTCTAAGGTTAATTCCTAGGATTTATCGCTTAGGCTTGTGTGTCTCTCTCTGTTTTCCTCTTCTCATCTGTTTGTTTGAGTGAGTGAGGACGCTTTCTTCATTGTTTTCCAAGAACCTTTTGGTTCTCTGGAAAACACAGTCACCGACATCGATTCTGCCACCGACGTCGACTTCCCCTGTCACTGACATCGATTCTAGTACCGACGTCGGCTTCATCTGTTACCGGCATCGATTATCTGACCGACGTCGGCCACATTTCTTACCGACATTGGTTTTTAAACCGACGTCGGTCTCTGTCACTGTCCTTTTTTTTCAAAACCAGCAGCCTAAAACCTATCCCTTCTCTATCAAAGACTCCATCCTGGTTTTCTGAAACTGAGCAACACAGTTCCTGAGACCTGAACCTTCTTTGCCTTGCATGGTTTTGACTCGTAGCCAAGCCAAGGCTCTTGTCGACCACGCCAGTCGTCAACCACTTCCGTCCACCCCGTCCGTGACCAAGCCTACAATGGAGTTCAACTCAGAGACCGAAAGAACTCCTGCCCGTCCAACCCCGCCGCAGACTCCCATTGTCCAAGAAGGGGACCAAGATTTCGAGCGATTCTTGGACCTCAATGTCAAGGCCTTGCAACACTATCTCGCGCATAGCCAAACGCGAGACTCCTTGGGCAATCCAATCTACGAAATGCCAACCTCCCTTGCCGCGACTACAGCTGTATCGACAACATCCATAGTTCAACCTTCAGACACTCAAGCCATCGCTTTGACCACTGACCAGACTTCGACCAATCCTCCAGGTGTGGCCTCTCCCTCTATCATTGGGCCCACTTCTACCGGGGTTCCGGCCCCCTGTCAACCTCAACCCGCTCAACCGCTATCCACTCCTTTTCAAAACCTTGTCATCTCTATTCCGCCTACCCTGGCCCCTATCAACACCAGGGTGGCTTCTTACCCCTTGGCCCCCATTACCACAGTCCAACCTCTCGTGGCGACAATGGGCCCAGCTATGTCTTCCACCCAACCACCTTTAGCCTCCACCTCTGCCCCTACAATTAGTCATCCGTACATTGTACAACCGACTATGTCGCACGCCTCCTCTAACCTCTTCCAAGCGCCCTACAACTTAGGGGGCGCGTAACCCATCAATCCATCGGTAGACATCATCAAAATACTGATGGACAAGATGACCAGTCTTGAAACCTCTGTTTTCAGCTCGCGCAACACTCTTTCATACGAGCAGATCTGTAACGAGCCCATTCATCCTTCTGCCCCAATCAGACCATATCCTAGCCAGTGGGAGCTTCCGAAGTTTTCTCACTTTCAAAACAAGGAAGACCCACAACAACACTTGCGGGCATTCAGACATGCCTGCTACCTCATTGGCCATGACGATGCGTTACTCTTACGCACGTTTCCTATGTCTCTCTCGGGTGCTGCAATTGACTGGTATAGCTCCCTTCCTAGCCATTCTCTCTTCTCATTCACACAATTGGCTCAGCTCTTCCTCGATCACTTTTCCATCAACATAACCAAGAAGGTCTCAATCACGGACCTCTATTCTATTTGGCAATTCGAGGATGAATCCATAGCCAACTTCGTTGCTCGATGGAGAGGCCTTATCAATCAACTCTCCTTTTCCTTACCTCAGGCTGAGCTTATTGAACTCTTTTCCCAAGCCTGTGCCAGACATATCTCTTCCACCCTGAGGGTTCAAACCTTCCGCACTTTTGACGAGGCCTTCACGATGGCCCGCAAACTTGAGTTGCGTGCCATCGAGGAGAATAAAGTCAAGTTGCGGAGTAAGAATCCCAGCTCTAAGACCAATGACTCTTCTTCTGCTAAGCCATCATCATCCAATTCTAAATCCAAGGCTTTAGCTAATGTCATGGTTGTCAGACCTTCATCTTCTTCGACCAATCAGCCTGAGCCATCTACATCTCAGAGCACTACTCACCAATTCCAGCAAAGATACATGCAGCGATGATATACTCCTCTCAGAGAATCATATGCGTCTGTGCTGGAAAAGCTTGTTAAACAGGGGGCCCTCAATCTCCCTCAGGCCTGACCTCCTCCATAATCCGATCCCTCACACGCCATCCCCGCGTGGTATAGGGAGCAAGACTTCTACAGCTTCCACCGTGTTAAGGGCCATGACACGGAAAACTGCAAGACCTTTAAGAACATAATACAAGACATGCTCGAAAAGGGGGATCTCATCTTAGACAATCCAAATGCACCCCCTAATAAGGCCATTGACATCTTCAAACAACCTTTCCCCAATCATCCGCCAACTCAGAACAATGTCCAGACCTTAATTGACGACAATCATGAGCACAATATTCGAACAGTCAATACGGTCTCTCCTTTCGTCCCCAATCAACCTCAAGAGGTCAGTCCATCCATCAGTCCGTCACATGTGGACGAACCTCTTTCCCCAGTTAGTTCTCCATCGACTTCTCTCATCTTGGAGGACGCCTCGGCCTTACCAGCACCACCGGTCTCGCCCTCCTCCTTTCTGCGGCCTATGGAGGACCCGACCCTTCCTACTCCTTAGCCGCAAGTGGAGGGCACCGTCATCCCTGCCCTTTACCCGCTGGAGGAGCCTCGCTCCCCGGTTTCTTCTCCACCCAAGGAAGACCCTGTCTCCCCTTTGTCTTCATCTAAACCTGTCACGACTTCACCACACCATGCGTCTAAGACCACTACACCCATCTCATCTTCAACCTCGCAACCATCAACATCTTCCTCTCAGCCATTTTCTTGGTTAGTGGAGAAGATCTAACTTCTCCCTCTGAGGAAAGTGACGCCTCAGGTGTTGTGGGAGCATCTTAAAGCCCTTCAACATACCCGCGCCCTCTCATCACATGCCGTTAATCCTCCTAAGGTAGAATCTCGTCAGACCTTGGACAAAGACCAGACTCTCAAAACTCAACCAAACCCGTCAAAACCGAAGCCTGCATCTATCTCATCTAAACCCATAAGGTCATTTGGCATTCATCTTATCTCTACCCTCACTCACCCGCAAGTGAAGGTGGACCTAGGCCAGACCTCGACTAGCAGTATTCTTCCAACCAAGGCAAAGAAGACTGCCAGACCACAGAAATGAACGTCTCCTTCCCCGTCACCATTGCCATCCATTTTGGGCCCCCATCTTTCGACCTTTGCTAGCATCCTTCCCACTCTGACCTTCAACCAAAACTCGTTGCCTCCTTTGCTTCCTCTGCCTATCTCCAGTCGTCCCTCTCCTAAAAAGGCGATATCAATCATCAAGAAAGAGCCGTCTCCATCTGTCACCGCGCCATCAACCCATAAGGTGGTACGGAAACCTCTTCTAACCTCACCTAAGCAAAAGTCACCAACCTCACGCATATCAAATAGCACGGACCCTCTATTGGGCTCATACTCGTTGATATTGCACCAACTTCTCCAGACTTCTGACATAACCCTTCCGCCCATCAAGCCTTTCCAACCTCTCGGGTCCAAGCCCTCCTGGTTTGACGACACGAAAATTTGTTTATATCATCGTACACCAAGACACGACACTGAGACTTGCTGTGCCCTCAAGGCCGTCATTCACCGCCATATGGAGAAAGACACTCTCCTCCTTGAGGACACTCTTGACCAGACCCCGACTCCTTCCTGTCCAACCTCTTCAAACACGTCAACATCTCACCAGCAAGACATGACCCCTTCTTCGCCTCCCATTTTTGAAATCAATGCTATCCATATAACCACTAGGTCACAAAAGGACAAGGCCAAAGAAAAAGCTGCCATTCCTTGGACCTATCACTTCGTCAAACCACCCCTTGCACCCAAGCCTAAAATTTCTATTCTTGGCGCATCCCAACCTTCTTCGTCTTCCTCTTCTGGGCCAATTCACGACTCCATGCTGAAGCAGCTTCACCAGACACCTGTGAAGATGTCTCTTTATGACCTTATCCAAACCTTGCCTCAGCACCATCAAGCCCTTATCCAAGCCTTCCAGGCAGCAGAGGTCCAACCTGAGGACCCCCAACCACTCGCTGCCCTCATCCATTCCTTGTCTCCTGTCGCCTCCATCACATTCAGTGATTCTGAGATTCCCACATCTAACACGGAAGATCAGGACGCCGCCCTCTTCATCACTACCTATGTTGATCGGACACGCATTAAATGCATTATGATCGACGGCGGTGCTAGCATCAACATAATCTCTACCCACGCCTTTGATCAGCTGGCTCTTCCCAAGAACTGCGTCTCCAAAACTGACGCGATCTTACGCTCTTTCAACGACACCACCACCACGACCATTGGCACAGTCATCCTCCACATTCGCGTTGGTCCACACACAGTCTCGGAGCTCTTCTATATCATCGAAGGAGAGTTTCAATACAACCTTTTACTGGGCCGACCTTGGATCCGTGCCATGGCCTGTATACCCTCTACCCTACACCATTGTGTGAAGTTCGAGCATGACGGGCAAGTCCACACCATCCCTGCTGACCCTTCACCCTTCAAGACTTGTAACACCACCTACCGTCCCAATGATGTCCTCATTCCCATCAAGCCATCAACTCCGGCACCGCCCCCATCTGTGAAAGCTTTGACCAGTTCGCAATCGGCAGTTGCCCTCACCCCTCCTCTTCAAGCGCCGACCAAAGACCCCATGAAACACATCTTCCAATGACTATCACTTGGGGAATATCGCTTGTTGACCCTCGACATGTTTCAAACTCTGCAAGAGTATGGACGCCTTCACCTCAGTCCTAATTACGACCATTGGATCGGGACGGTCGTACCTTATGGTCCTCCTCACTTCCAAACCAACTTTGTCTATGGGGGGCTTAATCAAGCTCCTACCAATGGCAATTCCCTCTCTTCACCCCAACCTTTCACATCTAATTTCTCATTTCTTGGCAACCCCGCCTTTGTACACACTTACCTTCACAGGTGTGCATGAAAGGGTTTTGGTTTCGGACGATATGAGCAGGGCTCCCATCAGCCCATCGAGCCGCTCAATGATCATGATGCCAAGAAACGGTATGGCCTGGGATATCATGACCCCACTCAGGCTCCTTCCGACCTTTGTCCCGAGCCAACCATCGACCAATCTCTTCCAGACTTGCCCATTTCTCCTTCGTCACCTACGGAGTCGGTGGTTTCCATTCCTCCTAGTTTTTTTTTCTATAAACACCATCCACCTGGAACCCCTGACCTATCAGCTCAATGGGGTGCCCAGGTCTCTCCCTCTCATCTTTCCTAGCATGGTAGAGGATGAGTCGGCAACCATTCACACTATCCACTGTGTTGACGATGACGCCATCCTTTCCTACATGGGTGCTGATGACTCTTTCATCCAGCATTTCCTCCCTTCTGAGACCCAGGTTATGTTAAATGAATCCACCATTGACATCAACCTCCCTTCTTCTTCTGATGTTCCTCACGTCTTAAAGATTGGCCAATCTTTAGACGCTTAGGAGTAGCTTGACTATGCCCAGTTCCTTTCCAACCATAGCAAGGCCTTTGCCTGGACTTACAGCGACATGCCTGGCATCGACCCCACCATTGCTACCCATAACATTGTCACCAAACCAAAGGCTAAGCCTGTTAGGTAGAAGCTTTGAAAGATGCATCCTCACGTTGCGCTTCTTGTCAAAGAGGAGCTTTAGCGTCTTCTTTCTATCTCCTTCATCCAACCCATCGATTATCCACAGTGGGTCTCTAACATCGTCCCAGTTACTAAAGCAACTGGGGGGATTCGAATCTGCACAAACTATCATGACCTTAACCTAGCCTATCCCAAAGATGACTTTCCTCTTCCTAACATTGACCAGCTTGTTGATCTCACGGCCGGCCACGAGATGCTATCTCTCATGGACGGGTTTTCAGGATACAATCAAATCCTGATCACACCGGAAGATCAGCACAAGACTACCTTTATCACCCCATGGGGGACTTTTTGCTATCGAGTCATGCCTTTCGGCTTGAAAAATGCTGGTGCCACATATCAGCGCGCCATGACCTACATTTTCCACGATCTCCTCCACAAAATCATGGAGGACTATGTGGATGACCTTCTCGGCAAGTCCAAACTTCGCCGCGACCACTTGACCATTCTCACAATCATCTTCTCTCGCCTTCTGCAATACAATGTCTGCCTTAACCCCAAGAAGTGTGTCTTTGGGGTCCTCTCAGGCAAACTTCTCGGCTTCATCGTTTCTTTCCGTGGTATCGAGATAGATCCCGCCAAGATCCGCGCTATCCTCGAAATGCCACCCCTGACCAATCTCAAGCAGCTTCGCAGTCTAGAAGGGAAGCTCCAGTCCATTCGCCGTTTCATCTCGTAGCTTTCAGACCACTGCCAACCTTTTCATCACCTCCTTAAGAAAGACGTCTCCTTTAAATGGGATAAGGACTATCAAGAGGCTTTTGAAGCCCTCAAAGGCTATTTGGTCTCTCCACCAATCCTCATTCCACCTAAGGACGACCAACCCTTCTACCTTTATATCTCTGCCACCAACCATTCATTAGGTGCCATGATCACGCACCGAGATGAGCATCATCGCGAGCAAGCGGTTTACTACATCAGCCGAACACTGGTCGACTATGAAACTCGGTATACTCATACCGAGAAACTCTGTTTGGCATTAGTCTTTTCTGCTACCAAGCTCCGCCACTATCTTCTCAACCACAAAACCTTTGTCGTCACTCACACCGACCCTCTCAAGTACATGCACTCCAAGCCATACCAGAATCAACGTATGGCTCGGTGGCTCATGCTGCTTGATGAGTTTGACTTCGAATTCATCCAGCAGAAATCTATCAAGGGGCAAACCATCGCTGACCAACTGGCAGATGCCCCTCTTCCCGACAACCAACCTTCACACTGTGAGTTTCCTGACGAGTCTATCGCTACCCTTTCCACCGATGACACCGTCTACCAAATGACTATGTTCTTTGATGGCTCCAAATGTCAACTCGGTGGGGGTACGGGGGTCATCCTCATCCCACTCGAAGGGGAGCCCATGCCTCTATCTTTCAAGCTTGACTTTGATTGTACCAATAATATGGCCGAATATGAGGCCTTAATTTTGGGACTTCAGACTGCCCTTTCTCTCCACATCAAGTCTATCAACATCTTCGGTGACTCGCAGCTCGTCGTTAATCAAATTAACGGTTCATATCTTTGTAAAAATGAAGTTTTACAGAGGTATAAGAATCGTGCTGACCTTCTTTTGGCATCTTTCGACCATTACCTCTTGCAGACTGTTCCACGCTCTACGAACAAGTTTGCCGACACCATGGCCTCTCTTGCTTCACATATCCCATCTTCATCATCATCATCCTGCCTTTTTGTCATAGTGCATCATGTACCTTTGCCTTCATACATCTCTCCTCACATCGACCATATCAACACTGTCAATTCTAGCCCACAAGATGACTGGTATAAGCAACTTGTAGACTACTTGTCTCTTTCTGTCACTCCTCCCAACCTCTCTAGCAATGCGCGGTGAGCTTTCATCAAGCGCACAGCTCGCTATACCATGCTAGGGGGTCTTCTCTATAAGCAAGGCTTCGACGGTCTCTTCTTTCGCTGTCTAACCTCTGCTGAAGCTTCTCATGCCATAAAGCAAGTCCACGATGGGATTTGTGTTGGACACTTCAGTGGAAACTCGGTTGCCAAGCGCATCCTTCCCCTGGGTTATTATTGGCCCACCCTTCATCAAGACTGTAGCGATTATGTTCGACGTTGCATCAAGTGTCAGTAGCACTCTAACCTGCTTCATCTCCCCAGCCACACCTTACAAGTCGCTCAGGATTTTTGGCCTTTCTCTCAGTGGGGCTTGGATCTCATCGGTGAGATCAACCCTCACTCGTCTCTTCATCATCAGTCCATCATCACTGCCACTGAGTATTTCACCAAGTGGGTGGAAGCCATTCCTCTTGTCTCCACAAAAGCCGACAAGATTGTCGACTTCATCAGCAGCCACATCATCTGTCATTTCGGTGTCCCTTACAAAATCATCACCGACAACGGCAAGTCCTTCAAAAACAAGACTATCCAAAAACTATGCGACTCATTTGGCATCAAACTCAGCTTTTCTTCACCTTACTACCCACAAGCAAATGGGCAGGCCGAGGCTTCCAACAAAATTCTCACCAAAATTCTCATGAAGGTGGTCGACGATACAGGAAGGGATTGGCACATTCATATTCCCTTCGCTTTGTGGGCCTACCGCACTAGCATCCGAACCTCTACGGGTGCTACTCCCTTCTCTCTCGTGTACGGAACAGAGGCTGTCTTACCTCTCAAAGTACAGATCCCGTCTCTCCGCATCTCCCTGCATGACATTCTCTCCAACGACGACTTTCATCAAGATCGCTTAGCTCAACTTGAGTTACTCGACGAGCGCTGTCTTGCTGCCCTTAATCATCTCCATGTCTACCAAAGTCGCATAAAGCGGGCCTACGACAAAAATCTGCAAGAACGAGATTTCAACATCGGAGACCTCATCCTCAAAGAGAATCAGCACGTGACCAATATGGAGTGAAGTAAACGAGGCAAATTCACCCCCAATTGGCTTGGACCTTTTATCATCACGCACAAGTATGGGTCAGGGACTTATCGTCTGTCTTCCCTCGATGGATGGCCAAAACTTGAGCCTCTTAATGCATTGCATCTTCGACCATTCTTCTGCTAGTCGAGTACTCGTCTACTTGACACGTAACTTGAGCTCATCCCTTGAGCAATCCTCGTCCTCTTAATCTTCATCCCTTTCAACCCTATTCCCCTTTAACAAGTCCTCTACGACCCTTTTATGATGCATGGATGCTTTGTCCTAATAAAAGGGGCATCCTTGAACTTCTACAGTCTTGTCCGTGACTCAAATTCCTATCAAAAAAACAATCAAAATCAAGATGTCAAAACATATCCATGGTCACAAAATCAAGTCAAATTCAAAAAGACAGACTAATCCCTCGAAGGACAGCTGTACTATCATTGTTGTAGCTAATAGACTGATCTCTCGAAGGACAGCTATTCAAACCTTTTTATTAAGCAAAAATATAGACCACTCCCTCGAAGGATGGCTATGACTAATCTTGCTACAAACAGCGCCTTTCTTAGAAGCTTCCCGCATCGATCAGCTTCGCAACATGACCACCAAGCAAATGACATCTCTATGTAGGCTTCCCGCATCGATCAGCCTGCAAAAAAAAAAAAAAAAAAAAAAAAAAAAAAAAAAAAAAAACCGAGTCACGGACTTGGCTTGTAGTTGTCTCAGGGTCTCCTATAAAAGGGGCAAGGTTATTCCTGCTCTTAAACTAGGTTACCCTATCCTCCTCCTATCACCTGCTTAGGGGACTTCGAGCTCACTTTAATGTCAAAGTGATTCGATTACCGTTCTAACTCAACACTGGTCAATGACGTAATGCATGAACGGGGCTTTGGTTCTAATAACCCCTATCTATGCTTCCTTTCTGGTCTTTGTCAATGAAAGAGCGATTTGCCTTTCATCTTTTCTCTACACTTTGGTCACATTTAACCACATCAATTGTTGACTCATCTCAAACCCAGCCATTTTCATCATTTTCAGCTGGCATCATCCTAGACCATTTCACATAGTTTCTATGGACACCAGTACACATGGAAACTACCGACTAGACCCAATTTATGTTAAGCATAAACCAATACTTGCTGAAGCATAAATAGACTTCTATTCATTCTTAGCATACATCCATCGCGACTATGGAAACTTGCTAGGGATGAAAGACTCTCGACCAATTCTATAGAATACACCATCTGTAGCATCATTTTATCCTCATCTTACCCTCATCATTTCAACACATGACCAATCTCATCATCGACCAATCTTCTCAATTTGTCCGAACTACATTGGTCTGAGGCCCTATGACCAGGGCTATGTAGGCAGCACTCAGATACCACATCTTCTGAGGTTAGCTCGACCACCCCCTTTTGTTCGTCTCTATGATGGACAAACCCTCTCTTCTTTGACTCTTATCACGACCAACTCCGTCAACTTTGACCAAGACCAATCATCGACTTTGACCAAGACCAATCAATCCCTCTGACCCTCCCTCCCTTTTAGGGAGAACTACATCGGCCTGAGGCCCCTACGACAGGGGCTATGTAGGTAGCACTTAGTTGACATGGGGTCTTCTAGGGTTAGCTCGGTCGCATCCTTTCATCCATCCATTCTCTTGACCAATGACCATTGGAGATCATGTGTATCTCCTTCGACCTTCGACCACTTCCAAGACAGCGTGTTGCCTTGGTTGTTTTTGTGTGTGTGCTACCTCATGGCTGGTTAGCAGAATTGTCTGTAGACTATTTTTGACCCTTCGCAAGTATAGGATCACGAGCCAGTTGATCCCTACTACTTGTGGCTTTTTCGTGTTTTTGGGAGCACTTCCTGAGCCTTGGATACCTAGAACACGATGACCATTTGGAGCTTCAGCTTAAATTGAGTGACCTAATCAGCAGACGACTAAATGCTGGGGCCCAGTTACTTCAATTTTGGCACTACTTGACCCTCGACATGCGACAATTTGACCTGACCCTCTCGTGAAGTGGACTACGTGCAATCATGACTATGGCAGCATTTTCACTCACTCTCTTCTATCCCTTTCTCTATCAAATTGACACTCGATCTTCGGTTCCCTTCTCTCGACTATCGCTTTGAGGGGGGGGAACACCTCATCCTTTTTCTGGGGCAACCAACTCCTATTTTTGTCTTGCAGTTCATCTAGAACAACCAACAAGACAAAAAGGGGAAAATGTAGACATCGCAAACGTGTCTGCACCTTGGTTCTCCCCCTTATCCACCTCAAACCCTTATCCTAACCCTTGGCCTCCATTTGATTAAAATAACTTAAATATTTTAAATCAAGTGGCCCCCTTTCCACCCTACCCTTGCCACCTTGGATCCTCCCTTGAATCCCTCCACCTTCCCCCTAGCATTTATTAGGCCAAATCTCTTCATTATCTTCCCCCCACGCCCATTTTGGCATCCTCGTGACCGTTCTTCCCATAACCCCTCACCCGGCGGCGTGCAAGAATGGGCAGAGGCTATTTTTAGCCTCTGTCCCCATCCTGCGACTGCTGACGTCGACGACCCTTCGACCGACGTCGGTGAAACTGTTGGCGTCGGTAGCCTTCATTACCCCTTTCTGCATCTATTGCAGCCCCCTGGACCCTTGAGCTCGCAAACAGACTTCTCTTGGCGCTTTGGCATTTGTCTCTCCTCCGTCTGGACCTCGTGCAACAACAACAATAGGTGCAAAGGATCTGGATCAGGGATTTCTTCTTGCAACAAGTCTTCCATGGCTCCAACAACAGCTCCTCCTTTCTTCAGTCAGCAAGCCAAAGGTAAGCACAGTCTGGTGTTTCATTTTATTTCTTTTCTTTAGTTTTTAGTCATCTATCCTATCTACTGTCTTCTACTCCCTCTGTTTTCCCCCCTGAGAGGCTGCAAAGCCTTCTCAGGTCCTGTCCCCTGTGTATCTTCCTCTTCCTCATCCCCCTGTCAACAAAGACCTTGCATAAGGCACCCAACCAGAACCAGAGCATTCCTTAGTCCATCTAAATTTGTCCCCGAACTCTGTCTCGACCCCGTTCACGAACCAGACCCATCCATAGTCCAGAAAGCAACCCAGACCCGACTACAGCCCACAACCCCGACCGACGCTGGTCACTTCCCAAACTGACGTCGGCAGGGTAGCCGACGCCGGCAGATCAGCTAACCGACGCCGGCGACATTTCCGACCTCGGCGACTGTCTTCAGCCCAACAACTCCTTCAGGTAATCATTTTGTCTTTTCTTTCCTTCCTAATTTCTTTGTCACTTCTGTATTTTGGCATTCTGTATTTTCTTGATCTTTTAGCTGTCTGTTAACAGTGGGTTGACCTCCCTTAAGGAAGTTTTCACACTTTCGGGAACAAGCTTTTGCTTGGCAACCCACCGCCTATCCATCTAACACTTTCTTGTCCAAGTTTCCTTTTTTTTGCAGGTGTCATTCCTCCACAGCCAAAGAGGAGTGCTCACAAGCATATGGATTACGGTGCGCAATCTTTATCCAGGTACTTCCCATGCCTTGTCCATTACTTTTTTAGTTTCTTTTTTCTCTTAAATCTAAAAAGCAAATTTTGAATAGAAACAGGTAGTCACAAAATTCATTTTCATGATACCAATCAAGATAAGGAATGCCTTATAGATAATGCTTTGGTATAGGCCAACTAATCAGATTAGTGACAACAAACTTGTAAAATACAAATTTAATGGGCTCTCCTAGG
The DNA here is from genome assembly GCA_037957365.1 of Torreya grandis. Classification (NCBI taxonomy): domain Eukaryota; kingdom Viridiplantae; phylum Streptophyta; class Pinopsida; order Cupressales; family Taxaceae; genus Torreya; species Torreya grandis. The sequence continues at coordinate 5,903,419 of JARHVA010000200.1, read as the reverse complement.
TCACTAAAGACATGATGTGTAGGTACAGTTCTCTTAAGAGGAGCAGTTTGTAATGGTAAAGGCTATTGTATTCATTATGTGGGTTTTGGTTGTTGTGCTTACGTCATTGGTTGGAGAGGTTATTGGGTAGGAGTAAGCTAAAAAGGTGGTGTAGATGAGGTTTTCACAATTTGCACATGATAAGATTCAATTACTCTATTTCCCACAACATTCCTATTTCAATTGAATTGCTTTGGTCTTTTTTAGTTAATGGCCTATGTCAGTTGTGTTGCTTGCACTTAAATAAAATGTTATTGTTGGCCATTTCTTTGATTGGTAGAATTGATTTTTATTACTCCTTTATTAATGAGTACCTGTTTGATCAAATAACCTTTATCAATGATCTCTTTAAATGTATGTGCACATTGTAACTCCAAATGGTAAGCTATCTCACTATGCAAATTTTTAGTAAACACATCAACTAAATATTTATCTACTAAACTATGGGTGAAATAGCTTGTAAGGGTTCTCCATCACTATAAATAACTTGCAAAACTCTCCCTAGCTTTTTGCTTTGCTTGTGTCAGGTCCACTAATGAAATCTCATGCTCGAGATTATAGGAAAAGTGTTGCACAAATTTATCAAAAATATCATTAAAGTCTATTACTAAATTATTAGTAAAATTTAAAAACCACTCCAAGGCTCTTCCCACCAAACTCCTTGGAAATAATAGAAAAATATATGTCTCTATATGCCACTAGTTGACATGCGACAAAGACTTTAGTCAAATGGGCCTTAAGGTCACCTTTCCCTTTGTAATTATCAAATTTAGGTGGTTCATATCCTAGAGGAAATTGTATGTATAAATACTCCATGTTGAACACATAGGAGCACATGTCATCCAATTTGAAATTTTTAGTTTGCTTCCTCATCTGAATGGCAGTAATCACATCCTTCATTTGTTGCAATTCTTGGGATAGGAAACTAGAAGGGATATTAGTTTGAGGGAGAATATTCATTTGGGTAAATGGCTAGGAGGTCACAAGTGGGACACTTTGACTAAGTTATTATGGAGACACTTATTGGGGTAAATTATCTTGGTTGGGGAATGGACCAGGAATACGTATATGTGGATTGGGATGTACTTGAAATTACACATTTGGCTGCATAATATTCTAGTTTATGTTGATGATAAAGGTTTTACTTGGAGGAGTTTTTGGTTGGGATGAAGGGATATAACTATATTGTGCCTTCTATGGTTGAAAAGGGACATGCTACTGACTAATCAAACCTTACTATTGAGTGGAAACTTGTGGACCAAGACCCTGTCTATGAATTTGTGGCACATTTTGAACCAATGGTTGTCTAGTAGGTACTTGAGAAACATGGGAATCTCTTTTTTGTATGAATCCCTATGAAGAAGTGAAATCATGTTATAGATTTGGCATCTATCATTGACCAATATTTTCATTTTGTTGATTAGTCATTGTGTGGTTTTGAATTGGCATATTGGTCTGTGACTGAAGACATATGTTTATCATTACCTAGTGAGGAGGAATATTAATTTCCCTTGATTGAGGTGGTAATGTATTTGTCCTCTATTGTGTTTATAAACTAGATTATGTTTGTTGTTGTGTAATACTACTCATTACTTGTTGAGGGGGAGTAAGATTCCTAACATTTTATTATTGAGGTATAACATTGGCTATTGATTAATTACCTAATCCTATAGGTTGTACACTTGAGGAAGTGGTTGGTTGAGGTTAGGGTGAATAAACTCCTATTCCTTGGTATGATGATCTACTCATGGGATTAACTATAGGCACATATCTTTGGCTATTTTTTTATGCGTTAGTACCACTTTGATCAAGATTGGATGCTATTTGCACATTGTCCACTATGTTTGGCTCACTATTTAGTGTAGAAGCTGAAGACACTTCTTCAATAACTAGCATATGCATCAAGTTATCTATCAATGTGGTTTGTATTAATGGGTTGGAACTCTAATTCTCTTGTACAGTTAATTATATCAACACTCCTATTGAAAGTACTAGGTCAATGAGAGGCTTACTTACCATATTCATCTGATTGAAATCATGTGTTAAATTTAGGTAGGTTTGGTATGCTATTTGCATTTGGTTAAAGTGATCTTCCATGATATTTTTGCCTCAATTGGATATATTAGGGTCTTGATACATTTTTTGGACTACAACCATAAGATTTCTAGAAGAATCTTGTTGATCATAAATGATATTGTGGGGTACTCTTACTAGACTTGGTAAATTTTCATGGGGGAAGTCTGCTAAAAACATGGCCCCTACCTCTATAGCTCTAATCAAAATCTCATCTTTTTTATCTAACAAATGTCACTCAAACAAAAATGGATCATATGTGGAAGCCGTATTAGTAGATTATGAATATTGAATATCTTGATCATCCATTATTGGTATTGTACCTAGGTATTACATGGTTTATTCTTGATCTTATTCTGAATAAGGTGATGTGTTAACTAGATAATTATCTAATAGATATAGACTTTGTGCCCCTAATTGAGTATTATAAGAGGGATAAGAATCCATCTCATAAGCAATATTATCTGTGTATGGGTCTTGCACCATTTCTTCCTGTGTAACTACATTACTAATCCCTAGATTGTACATGAGTCCACTACGAGTGTAGGAATACATGTTGGGATCCATAGTCAATGCTTTACGATAAAAGGTTAAAGAGTTATACAAACTCTAAAAAGTACATAATCTAAAATAAATGATGCCTTCAACTTGGTCTAGATTCATCAAAATGATCAAAAGGTTTATGTAAAGATTTATGAGGAAACAAGCTAGTGTAAAATATCTAACATTTCACTATTCACATAAAGATAAGTAAGTATATGGACCAATAAATAAAAATGCCAAACTCTAAGTTTGAAGTGTTTTAAATCAGTCTAATCTAGAAATTTAAAAGTTGTTAGGTCTTTTGGCTAAATACGGCATCAAAAGCTAAGCTCAAACAAGGCATGTGCTATGACTCTTGGCCAAACAATGTCAAAAGCTAGAATTTTCAAATGGATGAAAGTTTTAATCTAATATATTTGAAACACTTCTAACAAACACTAGGCATTTGATTGTTGGTCATGAACTTGATCAACTAGGTATAAGGTATGAAACAAAAGGCACTTTTAGCAATAGTTTATTTCCTCAAAAATAATGGTATAAAACTTGGTTCTTTTAACAAATACGCTAGATAAAGGTGAGTGGTATAACTATGTTTTAGACAAAGGATCAAAAGTACACTTGGATTAGTCTAAAAACATAGGAACAAATTTGGAATTCTATGCAACAATATTTGAAATATTTTGGGTAGTGTAATGATGCTATACTACCCAAAAGGTGTGATAAAAAAATTTGTTTCAAAGACTCCCTAAGGCAAGGACATTTTCCCATAATTTTGATATCATAACACTACCTTTTTTGACTCAAAATTTTGTGGTATATAGACTTAAAGTGCAAGTGTTTAGCACAAAATGGATTAAGTCTATCAAATGAGGACAATGATTATGAGTCTTAAATGACCTCCAACCCAAATTGGAAATTAAGTGAAAATGGCAAACCCACTTAACACATCAACCCTATTAACTTGTAAAGATGTAATTCTAAATTTAGATTATAATTAAAGGACTTAAACAACTTTAGTCAAGGCTTACTCAATTGGGTAGCATAATTGTGCCAAAGTGGATGATATAACTCTAAAGCTTTTGAGGAACTTTGAACAAGGAAAATTAATGATTTCACATGGGTATCATAATGTATCTTTATTCAAATAAAAATGAGGACCATGTGTTTTGTTTGGGATTATTTTTTTACACCAAGTTTTGACTCTAAACAAGACTTTAATCTAGGACAAGACCAACTAATTAATCACCCTTAGATCCTAAACTGACAAGGTTGCTTGGTATTATTGGAATCCATCAATATACATCATTTGAGAGGATTTTAATTGTTCATCCAAAATTAAATATGCATTATATAGTAAGGTTTTTACACCCCCCCTTCTCTCAAATGATAGTACTATGACATGGACCTTGAGGTGCACCTTTCACTAATAATACTTCTATGGAAAGTGGGTATTTGTCTAAAAACTAACAATTTTTTGAATGATCTAGGGGAATTAATTACATAATGACTTTCACATGAAATAATGCAAAATAAAAGAATGTATTTTGGGTCCATATCACTTGTCTTGTTGCAAAAAGGTCTAGTCATTTTTGAAACCACTACATCCTATTATTCGATCAGTGTAGTGTGATGTCCAAAGTGCCACTACATCTTGTGTGTAATTATAAATGAGCCAAATGAAGTTAATTCCAGTAGATGAAACCTCAAGTCAAAGCTTCCCTAAAGAACTTGTGGGAGGTGTTGAAGCCCCCCTCGCAAGCCAAGATGCATAAAAATAAATAAAGAATGAAAGTAGAAAGACTTAAGGGTCATTTTCAAGATCACCCAAACCTTGATTTGTTTTTGGGGAGTGATTTAGATGAATTTCTTTTTAAGCCTTGCACTAGGCTACTTGCAACAGGAATGGCAGTTTTGATTCTAAGGGTTCCCTATAGGGGACAAATGGAAGAGCATACACACAACATTCCTCTTTTTTCCAAACAAAAATTTGAATAAACAACTATTGTAAACAAGAATTGACAAGTGTGTTCAATTTTAAAACCCAAATGAAATATTTGGTGGTGTTCATTTGACCCCTTGGTCTTAGTTTGAAACTTTGAAAACATTCTTCAAAAGCACCTAAATTCTTTATTAAACATCAAAAACAAGCTTCCTAATTGATTTTTAATCATGAAAAGGTGATTTAAACATGTTTTGAACAAATATCAAGCTTGGTCCTACATCAAAATTGTTAGCATGTCTTTTAGCTTTAAAGTTATTTTGAGTTTGAAACAACAAACTTTGGAAAAGTAGCTCTCAAGTCTATGTTTTTTTGAAAAACATAGTGACCAACATTGGTTAATACCATAGACATTAGTTACTCTAGTTAACTGAGATCTAGTTGATGTTATTTTTATTGACCAATGTCAGTTAAGTCAGTGATCAATGTTGATATTTCTTGCCGATGTTGGTTACTGTGTAAAAATTGTGGCAACTAAAAATAGTAAAATAAAGTTAGAAAATCAATTTTCAATAATTTTAAAGGCTCAAATGAATATTTTAAAGTTAAAAAAGGATCTCTTTTAGGTTTAAGATGCATCGAGTTCCTCTGGGTGTTCCATTATGTGATCTATAAAATTGACTCAAGAGAGGATGGTTAGTATGGCGTTAGTTCCAAAATGATAACAAAATGAAATAAACACACTAATAGCATAACATCTTTAGGCATAGACACTAGGGAGAGCTTAGTTAACAAAAGAAAATGACAAACACAACAGAAAGCAAGGAATCAAACACAATAATTTCTTTACCTTCCTTGGATGCTCCAAATGCCTTTGTAGTGGTGGCTTTCTTAGCTTGTGCTCATGAAGTCCTTGGCAATGGAAGCTTGTCTACCTCCATATTTCCTTGGCACCTTTGGCTTATGGCTTAGCTTATCTTGTAATCAATTTAACATGGTAACACTAGTTACTTGAAGCTTTTGGAACAAATTTGGCATTATAAATTTGCATCAAAAAAGCTTAGAAATGATGTTCATAGCCTCTCTATTTATATATTTTTGGATTTGATAAGAATCAACATGAACTATCCATCTTAAGATTAAGATGTGTGGTTGAGGATTAATTCAATTTTTGGAATTAAGTTTATAATTATCCTAATCATGGCATTGGAAGAAGGGGTAATTAATAAGCATAGAGGGCATCATGGAAGGCATTGATGAGGCATGGGAGGCATGAATCCTAATATTTATGGCATTTATGGTCTAGGGATGTCTTCCCAAGAAATGAGGTCACTTAATGATGTAGATATTCAATATCCATTTCTAAAAATAAGTATTCAAAAAGTTTCCATGGAATTATTAATTACGCCTTGATTTGGGTTAATTATCTCTTAAGCATGATTAAGCACTTTGTGCACAAATAACTCAAATTGATCAAAATGTCTTGTTATTGGTTCAAAATTTGACTTGATTGGAATTAGAAGGTGTTGTTAGATGTGTTGGAATTGTATTCTCATTTAGGATGTTGATAATAATAAATAACAAAGTCACATCTCTTGTGCAAAATATTTGATAAGAAAGAGTAAACTAGAGCACCTAGGTGCAAATTTGGCATTTTGACTTAGATTGAATTGATCAAAGTTAGCTGGCCCATAAATTGCATTACCCCATTTAGGGATACCCTAGCCAAAATCAACACTTGAATATTCTAGTTTCTCATCATTTAGTTAATTTTAGTATTTTTAGGCCAAATTGTGTATTTCAAGTGGAAATTGGCCAAAATCTTGATCGGAGGTTATTAGTGGCTAGTTTTATGTGTCTACAACTCTATGCCTAAGAATTTGACTCAAGAGAGGATAGTTAGTATGGTGTTAGCTCCAAAATGAAAACAAAATGAAATAAACACACTAATATCATAAAATCTCTAGGCTTAGACATTAGGGAGAGCTTAGTTAATAAAATCAAATGACAAACACAAAAAAAGAAAGGAATCAAACACAAGAATTCCTTCACCTTCCTTGGATGCTCCAAATGCCTTTATAGTGGTGGCTTGCTCAGCTTGTGCTCATGAAGTCCTTAGAAATGGAAGCTTGGATACCTCCATCTCTCCTTGACACCTTTGGATTGTGGCTTGGCTTGGCTTAGAATCAATTTGGAATTATAACTTTGCATCAAAAAAGCTTAGAAATGATTTTCATGGCCTCTTTATTTATAGATTTGATCAAAATCAACCTGAACTATCCATCTCAAGATTGAGATGTGTGGTTGAGGATTGATTAAATTTTTGGAATTAATTTTTTAATTATCCTAATCATGGAATTGAAATAAGGGTAAATTAAGAGACATAGAGGGCATCATGGAAGGCATTGATGAGGCATGGGAGGCATGAATCTTGATATTTGTGGCATTTACGGCCTAGGGATGTCTTCCCAAGAAATGAGGTCACTTGATAATCTAGATATTCAATATTCATTTATAAAAACAAGTATTCAATAAGTTTCTATGGAATTATTAATTAGGCCTTTATTTGGGTTAATTATCTCTTAAGAATGATTAAGTACTTTGTGCACAAATAACTCAAATTAATTAGAATGTCTTGTTATTGGTCCAAAATTTGACTGGATTAGAATTAGAAGGTGATGTTAGATGTATTGGAACTATATTCTCATTTAGGATGTTGCCAAAAACAAATAACAAAGGCACATGTCTTGTGAAAAATATTTTATAGGAAAGAGCAATCCAGAGCACCTAGGTGCAAATTTGGAATTTTGACTCAGAAGGAACTGATCAAAGTTAGTTGGCCCATAAATTACATTACCCCATTTAGGGATACCTTGGCAAAACAAACACTTGAATATGTTTGTTTCTCATCATTTAGTGCATTTTAGTGTTTTTAGGCCAAATTGTGCATTTCAGGTGGAAATTAGCCAAAAGCCTGATTGGAGGATATCGGTGGCCAATTTTAGGTGTCTACAATAATAACCAACCCTCATTACCTTGTCTATGGTGGTTTTAGCTAAAAAATAATCTCTTATAGGTCCATCATGGAACTGCTCCAAATGTCTGGTCACCTAGTCATTATCTATGCATCTAAGGAGTACCCCATTGAGGTCCTTTCTAATAATAAAACCATCAACTAATTTATAAGGGATAAATTAAATCCTCAAATACCTTATTTTGGATCCATCTAAACTTTGGGGGTATTCTCTTGTTACCAAGAAGTCATCCCTATCTTGAAGCCATCTCTCTTTGAGTGGAGATGCACCTATCTGTGAGTTGTCTTGGGTTACCAAAATATCTGCCTTGTCTTTCTGGAGGTCATTCACCATGTGTTCACACAAGCCCTTACCCCTAACCAACTTTGTGACCTTGACCTCTAAATCATATTCCATGACCTTTGTGATTTAGTATGATCTATTTTTGTTTAAATCTTTGTTAAGGAGGAAATCCTTAACTCTAGGATGAGACACCATAAAATGGATCCTACTATTGGAGAGCATGGGGCTAAACTTCTTGAGGATTCTCAAGGTTGCAAGAAATTTTTTCTCAATGAAATTATACCTCACCTCATATCCTTCCATCCCTTGACTAAAAAAAGTAACTGGCTACTCCATTGCTTCATCATTCATCTACATCAACATAGTTAATATGTTATCAATTTTAACAAAGGTTTATAATATGAAGTCCTAGGAGAAATTAGGATTCAAGAGTGAGGGTGTTTGGTCAATGGAAAACTTGATGGATTCAAAAGCTACCTTTCCTTCATCAGACCAAGAAAACACTTGGATATTCTTTAACATGGTGATGATAGGCTTGATCAGGTTTGAAAAACTAGGTATGAACCTTCTCACAATTTGATCTTCCCAAGGAAGCTCTAGATCCCCTTTCTATGCTTTGGCAAGGATAAGACTAAGATAACACTTACTCTGTCAGGTTTAATGGATAATCCCTCTTTTGAAATAATATAACCTAATAGTAGTTTCATGCATAGAGAACACATATTTTTTGGGATTTAAGGAGATCCCATACTCTCTGCATCTTTAGAATATCATCTTTAGATGGTCCATGTGCTCACTAACATTCTTGGAGAAGACTATAATATCATCCAATTAGACCAACACCATTTGGTTTAGCATCCTTGGAAGGCCATGTCCATCACTCTTTGAAAGGTTTCCCCAATATTAGATAATCCAAAAGGTGTCTTCTGATAAGCAAATGTCCCCCACTTGGTTGTGAAGGTAACATTACATTGGTCTTCTTCTCTCACTAGTACCTGATTATAACTTGATTATCCATCTAAGAGAGAGAAGAATTATGAACAAACAACTACTTGTAAAATTCACTTCATGGATGTTAAATGGTAATGATCCTTTAGAGAGACCCTATTAAGATCCCTAAAGTTCACACATACTCTAATCTCCCCACTCTTCTTTCTGATAGGTACTAGATTAGCTACCCATGAGGAGTGCTTGATTGGGAATATAATCCTAGATTTAATAATCTTGGTCAATTCCTTTCTCATGAGCTCCTTAATCTTTGTATTTATGGGACTCTACTTCTACTTGATAGGCTTGTCATTAGCCTTTAGCTCTACTCTGTGTTGGACTATATTAGGATCAAATCACTTTAGTTTACTATATTTCCAAGTAAATATGTGTATATTATTTATAGATCTCTATGAAATCATGTCTTTCATATTTAGTGATTATCTTTCCAATCTTGAAGAGCTTATATTCAAAAATAATAACTCTTTCATCATTTTCTTCATTAGTTATCATCATTTCTGTATTCTTCTTCATATGATCCCCTTCATGAAAGAGGCTTTTTAGGGTGACTAGGCCTTTAGGAATTTTATTTGGCCTTAATTAAACAATATGTTCCCCATATTGATGCTACAATTTTTCTTGGTTGAGGGAGGATAACTCTGCTTCTTGCTATAAGAAACATGAAATCTATTTGTCATTTTCAAAGACTACCAGTGAGCTTCATTATCTAGTACTAATGGTCTTATTATGATTTTGACATATGGTTGAAACTTGGTCCTTGTCAATTCATTGGGGATGTGAAAATGAGCCCCTACAACTACTAGCCTATCAACATATTGATTTTGGCCTATCAACATTGATTGGATGTTGAATTCCTCAAATTCCTCTATAAGGTCCCACACTTTATGATTGTAGGACTTCATTAAAGGATTCTTAGTGGCATTCTAACCTCTGACCTAATGTACAACCAATTCACTATCCCCATAGACCTACAACTGCTTGATCTTTCTCTTATTATCCCATTAAAGACCATGGATGAGACCTTCATATTCTGATGCATTTTAGTGGAAGCTAAATTGGAACCTATTTGAATAAAATTACCTAACATTTGAAGGGGATATTGTATACACCTAAAACTAGCCACCGATAACCTTCAAACAAGTTTTTGACCAATTTCCACTACAGTGCACAATTTGGCCTAAAAACACTACAATACATTAAAAGATTTAAAACTAACATATTAAAGTACCAATTTTGTCCAAAGTATCACTAAATGGGATAATGCAATTTATGGGCCAACTAACTTTGATCAGATCATTTCGAGTCAAAATGCTAATTTTGCACCTAGGTGCTTTCGATTGCTCTTTTATATCAAATATATTACATGAGACATGTGACTTTCTTATTTTGTGTTGAGAACATCCTAAATGGGATAAAAAATCAAATACATCTAAAATTAACTTCCAATTCTAATCTAGTCAAATTTTAGGCCAAAAATAAGACATTCTGACCAATTTGAGTAATTTGTGCATAAAAATATAAGGTTTGCATCAAAGTGTTTAGTCATGCTTAATAAATAATTAAACCAAATCATGAGACTAATTAATAATTTCATGGAACTTTTTGAATAATTTCTTTTTGGAAATGAATATTGAATATCTACATCATCAGGTGACATCATTTATTGGGAAGACATCCTTAGGCCATAAATGCATAAAATACCAAGATTCATGCCTCCCATGCCTCATTAAGACCCTCCATGCCTATTTATTTCCCCTCTATCCCAAATATTGATGAGCTTATTTATGAATTTTAGTTACATAATTGAATTAGTCGTTAGCCACACATCTCCATTTTGAGATGGATGGTTTAGGTTGATTCTAACCATTTTTAAAAATATATAAATAAAGGGGCAATGAATATCATTTTGAAGCTTGGATAATGCAAAGTTATAATGCTGAATTGATTCCAAAATCTCATCAAAATTAGTGTTATTATTCCTAAATATTGATCCAATCCAAGCTAATCCAAAACTAAACATGGTGCCAAGGAGAGATGGAGGTAGCCACACTCCATTGATGTAGATTTCATGAGCACAAACTAAGAAAACCACTACAACAAGCATTTTGGGTCATCTAAGGAAGGTGAAGGAAGGTATTTATTTCATGTTTTAGTTGTGTTTTCCATTTTTTTTGTTAACTAAGCTCCCCCTTTGAGATAGGCTTAATGTGTTAGTTTAGTGTGCTTTTGATTGATTTGTTTTATTCACTAACATAATACTAATCTCCCCTTATTGCAATACTATGTTTAAAAATGGCACACCAAATGGGACCCTAGCCCCAAATTTGGTCACAAATATCCTACAAGAAACTTACTAATCTTTTCCATGCAAGATCTTGGACTTGGAGGCCAAAAAGAGTTGAAATTTAAGTTAAAATTATGTTTTTCTAATAATTGCATTTTTGTTCCAGGTAACATTAGTTTTGCTCTCTATTGCAATATCATTACTGTCATAGTAGTTATTTTGTAAACAAAATCATTGTTGGCTAAAAAGTGATTTCATCGCTCTAGGTAGAAATATCATTCATTAGAATAATGATTTCACAAAACAATGATACCGTCATTCTGGGTAACAATATTGTTAATTTGGGTAGCAATTTTATCAATGGAACAATGATTTTGTATTTTCTATGTTTTCTATCTGGTAAACAATGATTTTATCAAAAAAATAGTAATATTATTGACCTGAATAGTGATATTGTCTCTTGGGTAAGGATATTATTGATTTGGCCAGTGATTTCATTGAAAATAATGATTTTGTTCTATAACAACAATATTGTTAAAATTGGTAGCAATTTTGTAGGTAAACAACAATATTGTGTTTTCTATCTGATCTAACCCAAAATAGTGATACTATTTTTGAAATTATTATTTTGTAGGGAAAGAGTGGGATTGACTATGTAATTGTGATTTTGAAATAGAGATCTCATTTTGGGAAGTTGTTTCTCTAATTAGCAAATGTGCTTCAAAGCTAAAGGACATACTAACTTTTTCATTTTAGGGCCAACTTAAAATTTGTTATTACATGGTTTTTAGACCTTCTTTGAAAGTTTAAAATGGACTAGGAACATTGTTTTGGGGCTTAACAAAAAATTAGGGTTCTTAAGTGAATGTTTTGACAAATTGTGCTTTCAAAGTTACAACTTAAGACCAAGGGGTCAAAAGAACACCACCTAATATTTCATTTGGTGCTTAAAATTGAACTCACTTTTCAAATTTTATCTTCAATAGTTATTTCAACTTAGAATTTGATTGGTAAAAAGAGGGACATTGCATGTATGCTCTTCCATCTGTCCCCTTTAGGGAACATTTAGAATCAAAAGCATTGTCCTTATTGAAAACATGCCTAGTCCAAGGCATAGAAATAATGTCATCTAAAGCACTCCCTAAAAACTCACAATAGTTTGGATGATCTTTAAAATGACCCTAACTTTTTTATATTTAGTCATTTATTTTCATTCAAACTTGGCTTATGAGGGGACTTCATTACCTCCTATAAGTTCTTTAGGGAAACTTTGATCTAGGTTTTCATCTTCCAACATTGACTTCAACGAATCCCACTAGGATCAGAGGTTTGAGTAGTTAAACCACTTTTTAGTGTTCGATTTTCACACAAGATGTATTTTCACTTTGGACATTGCACTACACTGAGCAAGTGATGAATATAGTGGTTGCAAAAAGGGAAATACCTTTTTTGTAACAAGCCAAGCGCTATGAACACCCAATTACATGCATTTATTTACATCATGATGTGAAACTCATTGTGTAATTGATCCTCCTAAAATGATCAAAAACTAATTATTTTTAGTCAACCCCACTTTGCCATACCCTTGATAGGGTTTTAGATGATTTACTTGTATTTTTTCATTTTCTTTATTGCTTGGTATGTTTTGAGACTAAAAATTGTTTATTTATAATTAAACCATGTCAAAACCAATTTGTTTATATGTCACTCTTTTGTCTAAAGTGGCATTATGCTGACCATTTTACACCACACTTGTGTCCTAAATTTTTTGATAAACTTATTTATATGTGAATCATTTTAGTTATGGAGGGTAGTGTTATGCTACCCAAAACATGTCAACCCATTTTGACTTTGAATATTTGAAATATAACATTGATGACATCATTAGAGCATGATTATGTCGTTAGGCTACTCAATTTGTTTCAAAACCTGTTTACCATTGTATCAAAAACTATTTGTTTCAAACCATGTCATGTATATAATTTGGACCTTATTTATGCACCATCATGTTATCCAATCTTGTCTAGCTTGTTTAGCCAAATCTTAGTTTTCAACATTGAGTTTTCAATTAACCTTGTCAATTTTGGATTTAAATATTGATTGATTTCTATTTAAGCCTCAATTCATGAGGTTGATACTCTAATATTTCTCTTTTGGTTTATATAACTTTGATTAATTAATTACCCAAATTTGAAAACTATTTATTGTTTGTTTGTTTAATGCCTATCATCATCATTATTTGTGCCTTTGTTTGGGAGAGCATAACCTTTCTTCAATAGCCTTTTGCCTTATGGTTTATGCCAATTGATCCTAATTATTTTTTATTCCATTTGCTAGGTCTACATCAAATTTATTTCCAAACTTGTTAGATTAAATAAAATCACATCATGCCTTTATTTTAAGTCTAGCTTTTGATGCCATTTGGCTAAAAGTCCTAGCATAGCCTATTTGATCCTTTATTTTGACTTTGTGTTTGGAAAAAAGACCTAGTGACTCTTTTCCCTTTCCTATTTTAGACCTTATTTGGAACACTTTGACCTAGACTTTTGTCATGCTAGTTTTTATTTAGATGCTTGACCTTTTATGCATATGACATTTGACATTAGACTATTTTATGCCAAGTCTTAGCACAAACCATTTTGGAGATACAATTCCATGATCAAACCATTTTTGGAGATATAGTTCCATACTTTAGACCATGTTAGACCAAGTTTAAACCATTTGTCCTTTAGACATAATTTTTTAGAGTTTATAAAACTCTAAGGCTTTTTATTTTCAAAGATTTCATTATTTATGTGGATATGTCTAGCTACACCTATGGTGCAGTCACGTATAATCTAACTTATGATAGAATGGCTGCAAAAAATCACTTTTATGGCTTTAGTCAAGACCCTAATGAAGATAATATGGTTTGTGAGATAGATTTATATTCACCTCATAATAATCATTCATGGGAACAAAGTCACAAACTAGCTTATGATCCAACTCAAGACCTTGATTGGTATGAATAGGCTTGTGAGGAGGATTTTGAAGACCCAACTATAAATAATGTTGTTTGGGATATGGATCAATACCCTCTTTATGATAATTAGTACATAGAACATATTCAAAAAATAGCTTATGATTCAACTCAAGATTAGGATGATATGGTTTATGAGGACTTAGATGCATTGGCTTGTGTGAGCAATCAAGAACCACAACACCCCTTCATCATTCTAGGACCATGTCCTTTAGCTTGTGTGAACAACCAAGCCCCATATTATGTTGTTGTTACCATTTTAGGACTTAGTTCTTTATCCAATGTAGGCCATTCCTTATCCAGTACCAATCCCATTCAAACCTTAAATGATTCAATCATTCAAAAACCAAGTTATGTTCAAAACTAGTATTTTCTATCTCATTAGAAATTAAGGCCAAAATAACCAATCAATCTAAGATACTTTTGTTGAACCAACCACTTATGATAAGTCAACTTATGATGAGTTTCCCATTAATCCTATATTAGTTGTCAAGGAGTCTCACTCTAATGAGCCAATCTTTGCTGAGTCACTTCTTAATGATTATAACCACCTTTAAGAAAATCATTACCTTGACCATATGCCTATTTTTCAAGAACCTACCCTTGACAAGCTAGTCTCTAAGGAGTTGCCTCTTGACATTTTTCCCACCATTGAGGATTCTCACTATGACAAACTAGTTTCTGTGGAACCCACTATGCCATCATAGGACATTACTTGTCTAATACAAAACATTCAACAAGACATCATTATAACAAAGTACCCATTAGATGAAGAATCAACATTAGAGTCAGGTTCTATTATTGAACCAACATCAGATTTAGTATCAAAATTAGAATCAACATTAGTCTCAACATCAAATTTAAAGTCCATTGAGTTGGAATCAGATTTAGATACTGAATATGTTTATTATTATTACAACATTGGTTATTCATGCTTTATAGATCAATGTGAATACATTTGTGATCAGTTTATAATTTTTGAGGATGATTAATTCAACTTCAACATAATTTATCCTAATATCTTTTATGAGGATTGTGCAGTCTCTCCCCATTCCATTACCATTCCAAAACCCATTATCATCAACCAACATATCCATATCATTGACATTCCATCTCCCACAATTATTGATTTTGACTAATAGAATCACACTTTTTAAAACTACATCCATAGTGACATAGTAGTTGAATAAGAGCAAGGAGGCCAAGACCAAATTCATGTAGCAGAAGAACATTCTCCTAGTGAAACTTTTTTAAAAGTGCTAGGGGACACATAAAGTTCAAACTCAACATCTTCTAGTGAAACTTTTTTAGAAGCGCTATAAAAAATCAAAGTCAAAAACCAATGTTCATTAGTGAAACATTCATGAAAATGCTACAAGAGAATCAAGACAAATTTATTTTTGAAAACATCATTAAAGAGCCAATAGCTGAGCATAAAAGTTATTCAATGCTTGATGAAGATAACATCAAAATAAATTCCTATATATAGCCTAATCAGATGGTAGCTACTCTTAAGCCCAAACAATAGAAAAATTTGGTGGTCTTATCAAGAGAACAAGTCTTCAACTTCACCATATCTAAATTTATGTTGAATCTAGCATCAACAACATTACGTGTGATTGAAAGTCCCAATCTTCATTTATTTCCCCACCACTACACATTCCATTATCATATATAATTCTATTTCATAAACAAACCTATAATCCAACTTTTGTCCCTTTTTACCATCCATGGCCACACTTTCCTTTGTAGAGGCTACAAATATATCTTGTCTTGATGTTTGAAGGAATCAGAATCAATGACCAATGAAGATTACCAAAGCATCATTGGCATCCATATCTATAGGAAATTTTTGATAGAGTAGCTATTCAGATGAGGTGTGGGCTAAAAATTAACATGATTGATTATTCTATTTGTATCATCTAATAATTAGTACATGCATCTCCACTTGAACAATAAAAATAGAATCATATGCCATTTATCATACCTAGGCCAAATAAAAACATGTACCATACCTTTTCATTTACCATTCCTTTTCCCATTGTTCCATATCTTACCAATCACCTTCTCACTTGGGGTCAACCCTCTTACCATTTTATCCAATCTATCAAATACCATCATTATCCTAAGAAAGACCATACCATTCTATCATTCCATTCCTATCTAAAATAAAGCCTATTTTTAGCTATCTACTCAATCCTATTTTGATCTTGGTTTTTTAATTCTTCTTGCACTTTTCATGAGGGGAATTTCATCAAGTTTTAACTCCAATAAAAATTCATGTTTTAATGATATTCTATGAAAGTAGTGTGATAGTTCATCTGGAAAGATATCTTTCATTTTCCATCTTATCAAGTTTGTTTATGTGAGCTTGATTATAACCGCCTATGGGCAAATCAGTGTCTTACTAGTCAACTACTAATTATAACTACTTATGGGCAAATTAGTATCATTGACCTATTCTATTGTATCTTAGTTATAATACCTATGGGCAACACTTGTTTACCATGCATTGCCACATCACCTTAACATCACTATTTTCATTTGACTAGCCATTTGTTAGATTTGAAAACTTCTTGGGACTTAGTTGGTTTTTCCCTACCTTTTGTGTGGATGGAATTACTATAGCGTGAGTTTATTTCAAGACTATGTAGGTCATGCTCAATTCATGTTGAGGTCACCTTAGTCTCCTCGTTTCATATGCTCTCACTATTTTAGGATAAACCTAATCCAAATGCTCTCTCTATTTTTGGAGTAGGTATCTTATCATTTTCTAATGAGTTGAGATACCTCAAAATTCTAAAAACATTCATAACATTTAAAAAATGCAAACATTTGTCCTATCTAATCTTAGGTAGTTATCCTTGATTCACCTTACTGGGGCATGGTCATTTTTAGGATGCTTTCTTTTGCTTTTATTTTTAGGATTTTTGTTTGTTTATTTGTTTATTTCAAGTTGTTTGTTTTTTTATTTGTTTGTTTGTTTATTTATTTGTTCTCTTGCTTATTTATTTTCTTTCAACATTGTTGCCTTGACTCAGTCTATATGTGTTCACTGGGTGATTCATTACACACATTATTCTTGAGTTCATTCATATTCATATGTCAACAATATCATCATGGTTTTTATCATTGATGCATTATTTTTGAGTGTTTATTAGATTGGGAGTCAATCTTATGCATATTTTGGGATAGTATTCATGGTGTTCTATCATGATTCCTATCATCACATGCTACACCAAAAATCAGCTTCAAGAAGGTCTACAATCAATGGAGCCACAAAAATTTCTCCTTGGCACCTTGAAAAGTCCTTTCATCCCACCCTTAATCAAATTAATGCATTGTCCATTTTGTTTTTATCATTTCTAATCAAGATGATAATCTCCTCGTTGGTAGGTACAACTAAATCTTTTCTATTGATCAAATCTTATTCTTCTATTCATCTCTTTCATCACTTTACACCTACTCATCTTTACTCTATGAAAAAGGTTCTATCCTTGAGTTATGATTCCTAATCATCCCTAACTAGATTATAATCATCTTTATCAAACATTTTTAGGTCCTCTTAATGATTTTAACTGCTTATGGGTAAATCATTATTGTTGACTTTTATTTCTTTTTATAACTACCTTTAGGCAAATCAATACTTTTTAAAATCAATGCATGTAAGCATTGTTTATTTGGATTAATCTCAACCATGGGTTAATTCCACCTTTCTTCTTTATTATTTTTGAGGGACCATCCATCAACAAATGTGATGGCCACTCCATCGTGGGGCATCACCCTAGGCTTCCCAGACACCATTTAGACCATTGTTTTTCAACCATCACCTTCTTTTTGGGTATATAGGACCTTCTCTCATTAATTGAGATGTCATTGTGCTTATATATTACAATTCCTTCATAAATAAGGGAAAATTATAGACACCTAAAATTGGCCATTGATAACCTTCAACCAGGCTTTTAGCCAATTTCCACTAAAGTGCACAATTTGGCCTAAAAACACTAAAACACATTAAAAGCTTTGAAAATGACATATTCAAGTACCAATTTTGGCTAAAGTATCACTAAATGGTATAATACAATTTATGGGCTAGCTAACTTTGATTGGATCATTTTGAGTCAAAATGCCAATTTTACACCTAGGTGCTCTAGATTGCTCTTTTCTATCAAATCTATTACATGAGACACGTGTCTTTGTTATTTTATGTTGACAACATCCTAAATGGGATAAAGGATCTAATACATCTAACATTGACTTATAATTCTAATCCAATCAAATTTCAATCCAATAACAAGACATTCTAACTAATTTAAGTAATTTGTACACAAAGAGCCAAGGTTTGCATCAAAGTGTTTAATCATGCTTAAGAACTAATTAAACAAAATAATAAGCCTAATTAATAATTCCATGTAACTTGTTGAATAATTTATTTTTTAAATAAATATTAAATATCTACATCATTAGGTGATATCATTTCTTAGGAAGACATTCCTAGGCCATAAATGCATAAAATATCAAGATTCATGCCTCCCATGCCTCATTAAGACCCTCCATGCCTATTCATTACCCCTCTTTCCCAAATATTGATGAGCCTATATATGAATTTTAATTACATAATTTAATTAATCCTTAGCCACACATCTCCATATTGAGATGGATGGTTTAGGTTGATTCTAACCATTTTTGAAAATATATAAATAGAAGGGCAATGAACATCATTTTAAATCTTGGATAATGTAAAGTTATAATGCTGAATTGATTCCAAAGTCTCATGAAAATTAGTGTTATTATGCCCAAATATTGAACCAAGCCAAAGCCAAACATGGTGTCAAAGAGAGATGGAGGTAGCTACACTCTATTGAGGTAGTGGTTTCCTCTTGTTGATGTCTTATATCTTGAAGTGGTGTCACATGCCTAGTTTTAAAGTATTTATATTTATAAAATTCATCCTACATCATGAATATGGTAATAAAAAATGGTATAGGTCTAAAGGGAAACCTTGATAGCTCATGGACATGGATGAATACACATTTTGGTAGTAAGGTGATAGCAGCATGTAAGCTTAAGTATTGCATTACATCCAACATCAATCGAGGATGTGTGATGATCAACTCTAGGCACACCTCCCACCATCTCTTGAATTTACCTTCATGGGTTAGGGATTTACACTCAATTGTCCATATCAGGTTGAGAAATTTTTGAACTAGCCATTAATTGCTATTAGGGTGCACCTCTCCCTCAAGGGACTTCCATTATGTGAAGCACAATAGAAAAATAAGGAATTGGTATTGGAATGCTTACTTGGGAGATGTGAGGCACTTTTCAATATTTTTTATTATCTCTTGAATGAATTATTTGGTCTAATTAAACTGTTCATTTTGGTGTATCAAGTGGTGGGCAATGTTCATGACCCCTTTTCAAATTTGCTTAGTAGACTTAGTGGTCTACCAAAACCTCAGTGTGATACATTCTACTAGGATGCACACTAGTTCATCATAAATTTATTTAATTAATATTCCTTTATATCTTTTAACATATAAATCTTAGGCCTCCTAAAGAATGGGTGGCATTCTCATCTTGTATGAGTAATAGAATCTCCACACACATAAATGCCTAAATCTTGAGCCATTGCTTTTGTGTTAATGATTATCATAGTTATGGGCTTAATGTAGATGTTTCCATCATTGTAGCAGCTGAAAAATAATTTTAAAATCTCTCCCAAATCTCAAAAATTGGGCATTCAAATTAGCTACTTGACATCCTTGTTATGGAAGTGGTGGGGGACCGCAAGAAACAGTGGTTGCACAACATTAATGGGGTCTAGGAAAAATAGTTTTTTCTCTACTATTAAAAGAAAATTGAAGGGATATAGATCATTGAATTTTGTTTGTTAAAGGGATAGATTTATTCTCATTACTTCTTTTTGAGCATCTATCAAACCCTTAATGAGCTATGAAGTATCCATGATTATTGAGTGAAAAAATTAAAACTTTTTTCTCTCTCTATGCAATAAAATTAGTTTGACTCTTTGAAGTTGTATTTTATGAAAATATTTTAAAACATGAAATGCATACTTGGTTCACAATATTATGGATTTATATATTTTTTTCTTATTAGTTTTTTCATAAATGCCATATTGTGCTATTTATTTGATATGAATGTAATTCTTGATGTGGCAAATCTATCTGAGGTATAATCCACTAAGAGGTGGGTAAATCAGTGGTGGAAAAAAATATAATTCAATTTTTAAACCATTTCAAATAATTAATCATTCAAAACAATAATTAATGAAGCATATAAATCATTCATAGCAATGAATAATGAACATAATGCAATATCACATACACAACACAAGATCTATGTGGGAAACCATCTTGGGGAGTAAAACACACTCTCAAGCCTAAAAAAACATGGAATAATATCCTATAATATGATCACAAACAAGATTCTAATCAATTCCTTCTGATCAGGAACCTTTTATCAAGTCCTTCTGACCAAAGGTCTTTAGTGAAACCCTGTTTCACAAGGAGAAACTACCCCTAAGGAAGATCAAATCCTTTAGATTAACAGTTACACATTAAAACTTATGTCTTCAACACCTAATGATGGACCTCTTGATTATTTGAAAACTTCACAAACTCTCTCTCCAACTCATACAGGCCTCTTACATAAGCATGCCACAATATCTTTCCTTATTCACTCAAATGATCCTCATATACACACTCAATTCTCTTTAAACAACTTCAAATTTTAAGAGCACTATACTATCATTCGAAACATGATCTAAAAATCATATATATAGTATTTAATCTCCTCTATTCATCAACCCAAAACTAGGAATTCTCACTATCTTCTACTTTCCTTCACTTTCCAACTCTCAAATCTTCCACATAAAAACTCTCACTCTCAAAAGTATAGAACCCAATACACTTGGTTTCATTGTATATATAAAAGTAATGAATTATCAAGTCCATAATAAACCTGGTTAGCTAAAACACAAGCCTTCACCCTTAAGGCATCTCACATAGGTCACACTTAAGACAATCCCCTTTCAAAATAGGCCTAAACCACTTTTAGGTCTTATAAAGACCCATTCACTCTTTTAGATACATTCATAAGAAAATAAAGAGCACAAGAGCACTTAAAATTACATAGGTCCATTATTTATGTCCCTTAAGACATCCTCAAATGATCATAGTCACCTTTTCTCACCTTTGTGTATGCTCAATTAACTCAAATAGAGACCTTATACACATGAATACCATTATTAAATATATAGTTAACTTCTTAAGCATTATTCATACTCAATATAGATTGATCACACATCCAAAATACTCATAGAGCATCCTCATGGAGTCTTAAAAACTCCTAAATATCCAATACACCATGAAACATAGAAAAAACATATATATAAGCTCAAATACTCTTCTTGGGTCACTTGCAAAACAAGCACGAACATAAAGTTAACTTCTAGGCTGAATATCTTTGACTTACTCACTTTTAGATCTATATATATATATATATATATATATATATATATATATATATATATGCGCCTTGGAGTCCTCTACCACTTTGCTTTTTACACACTAGAAAATTCATCTTCTATCAAAAGATATGACCCAAAGACCAGACACTAGTTTTTCCTTTAGCAAATTCAATTATTCAAATGATAACGATCATAGTTATACCTTGAACACAATGCTCACATCTTGTGTTTTCTCAGGTTAGATCAAATACAATCCATCAATCTTGTTTGATTTTTAACACATATGCACCAATGCTCAAATGATAAACCACTATCACTTTGACCTCATCTTATGTAATCTTTAAATGTTGACTCAATGTGCTCTATCAATCTCTATGGATCAATCAGGGCTTTAATGATCAATGCTCATCATTTAATCAATTTGTAGGAATGCCAACTCATCATTAGATCCTTATCCTGTACCTTTGCTTAGTAATTAAAAATCATGCACATGTCCTCATCTCACTACATCATAACTTCTTAGATCAATGTGCATCATTTATCTTTCTTGAGCTTTAACTCTTCCAAAAATGACTATATGGGACCCTTTCAATATGCCTGAGTAGCCATTTTTGAACCTTAATAACTTCTACACTTTGATACATGACATAAAATTTAAACCAGATGATATCCTCATATAGGAGAATCTAAACTTGTGACACACTACTCCTGAAACCCTCATGTGTGTGATATATAATGCCAATAAAATGCCTTCTCAAAATCTTTTCTCATAGAGCCAACTATGTCAAACCCTATCTGAGAGGCCAAATTAAATCATGCATAACTTTTGTTGTGCTTCAAGGCATATTCTAAATTTTTTAAAAAATCAACTAGGTTAAAAAATGAATAAACCCATATGATTATATTCTCCTAAAACATCCAAACATGTGAGATATTCCATCATCAAATTTCTTACTCAGCTTTTTTTGGCCACATTACAAATTTGGCTAAGTATGGGAAAACAATGAATTCTAACTAAGAAGCCAAATTTTCACCCTCATATATTTTACCACACTTTTACTTATGACTTGTATAATAACTAGGGACTAATGTGATTACAACCATATGACCAAATCCCCTTGACTCATTCTCATGTAGAAATGGTGACATCAATGAAACTACTTACTCATATCTTTTGCCACTACACCCAAACTATCCAGATGAAAACTATGGACTACCAAATGAAATCCACTCATTCAAAAAAGATCTAAAATTATAGGTAACATCTTAGGGACCTCTTTCACCTAATATAATCACCATACTCATCTTTGAACGTCTCTAACCAATTAAACTCTAGAGATCAACCAAGTATACTTCAAGCATAATAGGACAAACACATTACACACTTTGTCATTATCACTTAGGATATCAAAGCACTTCATCCACTCATAGGGACACCTCCATGACATCACTAAAAACTTTCCAAAAATATCACCCTTTTTTATTGATGTCAATAAACAACATATATAGTAATATATAGCTCACCTTCTCTCTTCAAGCATTCCCACAATAGGAACTTTTTCCCCCTTTGAGACAATGTTAAAGTGGTCACCAACTGATCCTAAGGACTTGAAAAGACCATAAAAAATAGGAAATTATTATCTTATATTATTATCTTATAAAGATGATACAATCTCCCCCTTAATTTTAGCCTACCTCTTCTTGCCTTGTGAACATCCTTCTTTCTTCATGCCAACACTCTTCTTCAAAAGCAATACAAAAGGTAAATTTAAAACACAAAAAATATTGACATCTAATGGAACTCACCAAGAATCATCTAAGAGATATTCCCCTTAATATTTATGAGCAATTTCAAAACTTGATCATCTTCAGATCTCCATACACCTTGAAGAACCACCATACATGCCCACTAGCCGTCTTTATCAAGACACTAACATGACTACCAATAGAGCATCATACTATAGACACCTAAATATGGCCACCAATAACCTCCAATCAATATTTTGACCAATTTCCACCTAAAACACACAATTTGGCCTAAACACACTAAAATGCATTAAAACCTTTGAACCTAATATAGTCAAGTACTGATTCTAGTTAGGGTATCCTTAAATGGGGTAAAGCAATTTATGGGCCAGCTAACTTTAATCAAATCATTTTGAGTCAAAATGCCAATTTTTTAGCTAGTGATTTTAATTGATTTTTCCTATCAAATATTTTACACAAGATGCATGCCTTTGTTATTTGTTATTAGTAACATCCTAAATTTGATAACGGATCCTATGCATTTGACATCACCTTCCAATTCCAATCTAGTCAAATTTTAGAAAAATAACAAAGCATTCTGATCAATTTGTGTGATTTGTGCATAAAGTGCTTAATCATGCTTAAGATCTAATTAACCCAAATCAAGGCATAATTAATAATTCCATGGAAACTTGTTGAATAATTTGTTTTAGAAATTAATATTGAATAACTACATCATCAGGTGACCTCATTTCTTAAGAAGATATTTGTATGCCATAAATGCCATAAATATCAAGATTATAGGTCTCCCATGCCTCTTTATTAGCTCCCATGTCTCATTAATATCCCTTATTCCAAATTCATGATGAGAATAATTATGGATTTTAATTACATAATTCAATTAATCCGTGACCACACATTTCAATCTTGAAATGGATGAGCATGGTTGATTTTGGTCATTTTTGAAAATATATAAATAGAGAGGCCATGAACATAATTTTTAAGATTAATTTATGCAAATTTATAATACATGATTGATTCCAAGAGCTTCATGTAAACTAGTGTTACCATGCCAAATTGATTCCAAGCTAAGCCAAGCCAAAGCCAAAGGTGCCAAGGAGAGAAGGAGGTAGCCAAGCTTCCATTACCAAGGACTTCATGAGCACAAAAATGAGAAAGACACTAGTAAAAATTCATTTAGATAATCCAAGGAAGGTGAAGGAATTCTTGTTTTTCCTCACTTTTCAATTGTGTTTTTCATTTTTTTTTGGTTACTAAGCTCACCCTAGTAACTAGGCATGAAAATGTTAGTTTAGTGTGTTTTTGATTTGGTTTAATTCACTAACACCATAATAATCTCTTCTTCTTATCCAAATTCCTATTTCAAATAATGGCACGCCCGATGGGATGATCTTCATGAGAGCGGAATCCACAATTTTTTTTTGTGTTTTATAGTTTTGATTATCTTTTTTTGTTGTTTTTTGCTTTGAGTAAAAATAACCAATAAATAAGTCATAACTTTTTATTTAATAAATATTTTTGTCTAAATTTTGTTATGAATATATCTAAATATGTCATTGATATTATCTAAAACATTCACAAATTTTTGTTTTATACTTTAGAAGTTATAACTATTTTAGTAACTGTCACTTTCTTTTTTTTATTTTTCTAGTAAAAATGGTTAGGAAAAAGTTCATAAAGATTTTTATATTGAATTTTTGGACTTAAAATTTTTCATATATTTTAGCCCTATAGTTATTGAAAACATATAAAAATTCCATAGAAAATAAACTTATATTTTAAAGGTTATGTTAAAAATACTAACTATAGGTTTTTATATTTTATGTGCATGATTTTATGTGTTATGTGTTATATTTTATTTTTAGCCTTTAATTTGTTGTTTTCAGATGTTCATATATTTAATATTATTATTTTTAAATATTTTATATAGATTTATGCTAAATTTATCTAACCTGACATATTTATTTTTGAGGTGATGCCTTAAGGGTAGATAGGTAACTGATAGACTTTAAATTTGTTAAAACATGTTTTAGACCATCTTTGGCATGATTTTAAAATGAATTAGGAACATTATTTTGGTGATTAAAGTAACATTTAAGGTGATTAAATAAGTTTTTTTATCATTATTTTTAAAATTTATAACTAATACCAAGGGTTCAAATGAACACCACCTCATTTTTCAAATTTGGGCTTAAAAATGAACTCACCTTTCCAAGCTTTTTGTATCCACTTAGTTGTTTAAATTAGATTTTTGTTTGGAAAAAAGAGGGGTGATGCATGTATGCTCTTCTATTTATCCCCTTTATGGAATCCTTGGAATCAAAATCACCATTCCTATTGTAAATAGACTAGTCCAAAGCTTAGAAAGAAAGTCATCTAAAGCACTCCCCAAAAACTCGTCAAAGTTTGGGTGACCTTGAAAATGACCCTAAAGTCTTTCTATTTCATGTTTTATTTATTTTTATACAAATTTGTCTTGCAAGGGGGAATTAATCACCTATCATGAGTTATTTAGGTAATCTTTGACCTAGGGTTTCACCTGCTAGAATTGACTTCATTTGGATCCTAATTGGAGTTTCACACAAGATGTAGTGGTACTTTGGACATCACACTACACTGAGCGAACATCAGGATGTAGTGGTTGAAAAAAAGACTAGACCTTTTTGCAAAAATCCAAGTGATACATACCTAAAATCCATGCTTTTTTTTACATTGTTTGGCATGAAAATCATTATGAAATTGATTCCCTTAGAATGTTTATAAACTTATAGATCTTAGACAAAAGCCCACCTACCATGAAAGTTTTGTTGGTGTAAGGTGCACCTCAAGGTCCATGTCACGGTACTTTCATTTGAGATAAGTGAGGGGGGGGTGTGGGTTTAAAAACCCTACTATATAATGCATATTTACTTTTGGATAAATACTTAGAATCTTCTCAAATGACGTATATTGATGAGTTCCAATAATACTAAGCAACTTTGTTAGTTTAGAGTATAAGAGTGATTAATTAGTTAGTTTTGTCCTAGATTAAAGTATTGTTTGGAGTCAAAACATGGTGTAAACAAATGATAAAAACCAAAATACATGGTCTTCATTTTCCTTTAAATAAAGAAACATTATGCTACCCATGTGAAGTCATCAAATTTGCCTTGTTCAAAGTCCATCAAAACTTAGGAGTCATATCATCCAATTTGGTGTAGTTACATTACCCAATTGAGTCTAGACCTTTGACAAAGTTTTTTTAAGTCATTCATTTATATTATAGGTTTGAAATTTCACCTTCATAAGTTCATAGGGTTGATGTGTTAAGTTGGTTCACCATTTTCACTAAACTTGAGGGAATTTAAATTCAATTTCCAATTTGGGTTGAAGGCCTTTTTAGACTCAAGATCATTATCACCACTTGATAGACTTAAGAAAATTTGTTATAAACACTTGCACTTTGAGTCTATGCACCACAACATTTTGAGTCAATAAAATTAGTGTTATGCTATCAAAATTATGGGAAACTATCTTTGCCTTAGAGAGTTTTTGAAACAAATAATTAGCCACACATTTTGGGTAGTGTAATGTTGTTACACCACCCAAAACATTTCAAATATTGTTTCATAGACCTTCTTGTATAGAGTTTAGATTTTTTCCTACATTTTTAGATCAATTCGAGTGTACTTTTGTGATACTTTGTCTAGCACAATTATACTATTCACTTTTTTCTATCTTATTTATCAAAAGAACCAAGTTTTATACCATTATTCATGAGAAAATAAACTATTTCTAAATTGCCTTTTGTTTCATACCTTATACCTAGTTGATCAAGTTCATGTCCAAGAATCAAATGCCTAGTGTTTGTTATAAGTGTTTCAAATATATTAGATTAAAATTTTCATCTATTTCAAAGTCTAGCTTTTGAAGTCATTTAGCCAAGAGTCCTAGCACATGCCTTATTTGAGCCTAACTTTTAACATCACGTTTGGCCAAAAGACCTAGCAACTTTTAATTTCATATATTAGACTAATTTGAAACACTTCATCCTTAGAGTTTAGAATTTATATTTTTGGGCTATTTACTTGCTCATCTTTATGTAAATAGTGAGACAATAGACATTTAATGCTATCTTATTTTTTTACTAAATCTTTGCATAAACTTTTTGATCCTTTTGATGAATCTAGACCAAGTTTGAACATCATCTATTTTAGACATTGTCCTTTTTAGATTTTTTGGAATTCTTCGATATTTTTATCACAAAGGTATTGACTATAGACGCCAATATATATTCCTAAACTCATAGTAGACTCATGTACAATCTGGATATTGGTAATGTGGTTACCCAGGAAGAAATGGTGTGAGACCCCTACACAAATAATATTCCTTGTGAGATGGATTATTATCTCTATTATAATACTTAATTAGGGGCACAAAGCCAAGATCCCTTGGCTAACTATTTTGTTAACACACCACCTTATTTAGAACAAGACCAAGAACAAACTGCATAATACTGAGCTACAAAACCCACAGTGGATAAGCCAGTTCTTCAATAGTCATATTCTACTAATATGACTTCCACATATGATCCATTTTTGTTTGAGTAGCATTTTTTAGAGAATAAAGATGAGATTTTGGTTAGAACGATAGAGGTAGGGGCCAAGTTTCTAGCAGACTTCCCCCATGAAAATTTACCAAGCCTAGTAAGAGTGCCCCATAACATAATTTATGATGAACAAGATTCTTCTAGAAATCCTTTGGATTTAGTCCAAAAAACATATCAAGACCCTAAAGATACCTAATAGAGGCAAAAACATCATGGAAGACCACTTTAATCAAATTTAGAAAACATATCAAATCTACTTGAATCTAGCATGTAATTTCAATCAAATGAATATGGCAAGCAAACCTCTTTTTGACTTAGTTCATTCAATAAGAGTTTTGATAGAGTTAAATAGTCAAGAGAATTAGAGTTTAGAACCATTCATGTAAAACACTTTGGTAGATAATTTGCTGCATATGCCCATTATTGAGGAAGTGTCTTCCATTTCTATGTAGAATAATGAGCAAAATATAGTGGACAATGTGTAAGTAATATCCAATCCAAATTAAAGTGGTACTAACACACAAAAAACTAGTCAACAACATGTGCCTATAGTTAATAACATGAGTGGACCATCATACTAGGGAGTAGGAGTTTCTACATCCCAACCTCAATCAACTACTTCATCAAGTGTGCAACCAACATGATTATGTAATCAACCAACAACCAATGTCGTACCTCAATAGCCTAATGTGACAAATCCTACTTATCCTCAACAATTAATGAGTAGTATTATAAAATAGAAGGTAAAATATAGTGTACCAATGCAATAGAGTCTAATATATTTCCACCTCAACAAGGGGAAACTAATGTTCCACCTCCTCAAGTAGTGGCAAATATACCTCCTCAGTTGTAGACTAGTATATTAATCTAAAACCAAACACTGACTAGTTAATAATGTGTAAATATTAGTCAATGACATATGTCAAATATTCAACATAATTTCACTTCCCAAAAAAGATTCATGTAATAAGGAGGCTCTCATGTTTCTCAAGTACTGACTAGAAAACAATTGGTTCAAAATATGCCACAAGTTTAGAGATAAGGTCTTAGTCCACAAGTTCTTACTCAACAGCAAGGTTTGATTAGTTAGCAACATGTCCCTTTTCAACCGCAATAGGCAAAGTATAGTTATATCCCTCCATTTCAACTATAAAATCCTCCAAGTCAAACCTTTATCACCAACCCAAACCAAAATATCATGCAACCAAATATACAATTCCAAGTACATCCTAATCTATGTATGCATATTCCTGGGCTATTTCCCAACCAAACCAATGTACCCCAATAGATATCTCCATCATACCCTAGTTAAAGTGTCCCACTTGTACCTCCCAACCATCTACCCAAATCTATATTCTCCCTCAAACTAATGTTCCTTCTAGTTTTCTATCCCAAAAATTACAACAGATGAAGGATGTAATTACTACCATTCATGTTAGGAAATAGACTAAAAAATTTAAGTTGTATGATGTGTGTTTTTATCTATTCAACATGGAGTACTTATAAATATCATTTCCTCTAGGATATGAACCATTAAAATTTGACAAGTACAAAGGGAAAGGTGACCATAAGGCCCATTTAACTAAGTTCTTTATCGCATGTCAATCAGTGGCATATAGCGATATATACCTTTTATTGTTGTTTCCAAGGAGATTGGCTAGATAAACCTTGGATTGGTTTTTAAATTTTCCCAAGAATTTAGTAATAGTTTTTTATGATCTTTCTGATAAGTTTGTGTAGCACTTTTCCTATAATCTCGAACATGAGATTTCATTGGTTGACTTAACATAAGCAAAGCAAAAAATTGGTGAGAGTTTTTCAAGTTATCTATAGTGATGGAGAGCCCTTTCAAGCCATTTCACCCATAATTTACCAAACAAATAATTAGCCACTATGTTTACTAAAATTTTGCATAGTGAGATAGTTTATCATCTAGAACTACAATGTGCACATACTTTTAAGGAGATCATTGATAAAGGTTTGTTGATTGAGTGAGTGCGGATCAATGAAGGAGTCATCAAAATTAATTCCACTAATCAAAATCAAGGTAAAAATTAGGTAAATATCCAAAATCAACATCCCATTCAAGTACAAGCATCATAACTGACATAGGCCAATAACTTAGAAAGATTGAAGTAATTTAACCATAATAGGAATGTTGTGGGAAATGGAGTAACCGAATCATGTCATGTCCAAATGGTTAAAACATCATCCACACCACCTTTTCATCTTACTCCTACTCAACAACCTCTCCAACCAATGTCATAATCACAAAAACCAAGACCTATAAAACAAATAAAATAGCCTTTACCATTACAAACCCCTCCTCTAAGGAGAACTATGCCTATGCATCATGTATTTAATGACCTAAGAGAGTTTATTGAATTTATATTTCATAAACTTTCCACCGTTAATTTGATTAGTTTTCCTATACCAAAGCATTAACTGTAAGTCATTATGTCTCATGATTGGTACCATGAAAATGAATTCTATGAATATCATCAGGTTAATAGGCATAATCTATGAAGATGTGTTCAAATAAAGCATTTGATTGGGAATGTGTTGGAGAATGGGGAGATAACATTGGATAATGGTGCTTCCACTTCCAATCAAACTCTTGGGATTTATCAAAACCATTTTCTTTGACATAATAATCAACAACAACAATAACATCGACTGGTGTAACAACAAAATCAATAGTATCAAAATCAAAGGTCAAACCAACCAAACCAACAAAATCAGCAAAATCAATAGTAAAATCCACAATGATAGAATAATAGACAAAACCAAGGGCAGAATAGTAATAACAAACAAACTTACCATGCAGTTACACATGACTATAATAGGGTTGTAGGTCATGTTTCAGGAGGTAGCATTAACACCATCTCCATTAATCCTAAACCAAACATTAATCAATCTAGACCATTTCTAAACAACAACACTCAGTCAAATTACATGAATTATCCTTCTTTGACCTAAGACTACATACAGGTAAGCTAGCAAACTCAAAATTTCACTTTTGAACCTTATATTGACAACTCATCCTTGCCACATAACCACATATAAGTACATTTGTAATTGAGACTTATCTTATCTATCCCCACACCATTCTCAACATTTATTAGTGATTATGGTCTAGGATCTAATCCTAATTTTATAATCACAACTTGAAGGTTGAAGATTACTACCCTAGGCCCACAACCATCTACCACTTTACCTGTTATCGAACCAACTATTCAGCCTTAGAATAAACCATTCAATATCGGCCAAGACCAAAAGTTTGATATTGTGAAACAATTGAAGAAGACATCAGCACAAATTTCTATTGTATATTTGTTGTGAACATCATTAATCGATAAGAACATCTTGAATGAGTTTTTAACCTAATCCACTATTGTTAATGACATATCCCCTGATAAATTTTAAGCTTTGGTTGGACACCTAGCTCCAACCCAATAAGTCACATTCAACCAAAGTAATACGTCTTCCCTTGGCTCACTCCATAATAACCCATTGTACATATAATTTTGTATAAAGTGGTATAAATTGAAACATGTCTTTATAGACAATGGATCAGGCCTCAACATAGTGTCTCTAAAGATCATCAAGCTTCTTGGGTACACAATGGCATATCTCCAACCAAGAATGATAACCATCAAAGCCTATGATAATTAGGAAAGAGAATCACAAGGCACCATTAGTTTGCTAGTTATCATTGAGCCTTTGACCCATGATACACTTTACCATGTGATTAATCTTGAGTTATTATAAAATATGCTTCTAGATAGGCCTTGATTACATGAGATTCATGTAGTCCTATCAATGCTACATCAATGTATCAAGTTTTCCTATTCAAGGATGGAAGTAAATATTCCAAGATATTTACACCCATATGAACACTACAAACATCTTGAGGCAAAATTTTAAATATAAAATTATCAGTATGACATGAATCCATTTTCTAATTAGGATAAAGGAAAGGCCATACTTATTGATCATTCACTAGATAATTGTATAAATCCTAATATCTTGGATTCCCTTTTCCACATGCCACCTCCTGAAGCTTCTAATCATTTCACCATTTTAGATAATGGATCAGGAGAGTATGTGACCCATGATACATTTCATATTTCCAATCTTACTTAGAATCTAAAAACCTTTGGGTAACCTAAAGTCACCCCACATATGCATTAACAATAAAAGAATAAAGATAAGGGACCTGTCATAATTGTACCAACATCTAGCTTAGAACCCAACCCTCTTGAAGGGGATGAATCATGGTTATATAATGATGACCAAGTTGATTGTTATAAAATTGCAAAGTATCCTATTCCTAATAGGATCATAGAGCATCATAATTATGAAGGAAGAGACCTCAGATTGAATCAGCAAGGAACCATCGAGCTAATTTCTATGACTAAGTATGAAAGACCTTATGAAATTGGATTTAAACTACATGGGGGTGACCCCACATATCTTATTCAAATTCCATCACCAACACCTAGTGAGGATGATGTCGATAGTGAAGTAGAGTATGATCATAGCCTCAACTTTTATGACCTAGTTGAGACTAACATATTTGATACTAATACTATTTGTACCCTTACCGTAGTCATTCATCATATCCTATTACCGTTATACTATCTCCAATTGATAGATTGGGACCAACAAGAATCCACTTTATCAATTGATGAGTTTTAGAATGATAGGAATTCTATGAATTTTTAGGTCTTAAAGACAAAATTGTATTAGGATATCACAAATCAAAATTCTCAATCACATTGGATCCTGAAGCCTATTTTAGAGAATCGGTGAACACCCTTAACCAAAAACAAATAAGTAAAACATTGAGGTCCCAAAGTGAAAACCTCTTTGAGGCACTTTTTGACCAGGGAAAAAGTAAAGATAAAGGCCAATATAGTAGTGAAAACTTGTGTTAGGTGCCATTAGATGGGGATGTTCATTCTTATTTGAATTTAGACTAGGAGACCACCAATAATGAATTTGCCTATGGATCTAAGTTTAGTTTTATGCAACAACAAGTATTTGATCAGATTCTTCAAGAATTTTTGACTATTTTCATCACATGGCCAGATTTCCCATTAGGGGACTTAGATTCATCATGCTTAGGCAAAGTTTGAGATTAAGTCCTAATAGAGGACCTTGATATAGTCTAGGATTGCAAGTCTTTGCCTATTATCCTAGAAGATGGGTCGACCCTTCTAGTTGAGGATACAACAGAGCTAAGAATCAAGACTCCATCAGAACCAAAGTAGATAAATTTAGGCACATCCTTCACTAAGGAGGAACATAAAGTCTTTACAGCTCTGTTGAGAGAATTTGTAGATATCTTTGCATGGGCCTATTCTGACATGCCAAGTTTGGACCTCACCTTGGTTTTACACCACCTTGTGGTCAATCCTGATGCCAAATCCATAAAACAAAAGCTATGTAAGATGATCCTTACATTGATTTATTGGTAAAGAAAGAATTGTAAAAAATCTTAGAAGTAGGATATTTCTAATCCATTGACTATTTAGAATGGATATCTAATGTTGTACCTATTAGCAAAAATTATGAAAGAATCAAAATTTATACTAAGTTTTGAGACATCAATAAAGCTTATCCTAAGGATAACTTTATATTACCTAATATTGAAATGATCATCAAATTCATGGTAGGTTATGAAATTCTTTCACTCATGAATGGATTTTTAAGATACATCCATATCAGAATAGCACTAGAAGACCAACATAAAATAGCATTCATCACTCCATGGGGAACATTTTATTATCAAGTAATGCCTTTTAGTCTTAAGAATGTTGGAGCTACATATCAAAGGGCCATGACTATCATATTCCATGATATGATGCATGATATTGTTGAAGACTATGTTGATGACATATTAGAAAAATCCAAAACCAAGGTCAACCATCCAATAGTGCTACGTAAGATATTTGAAAGATTACAAGAGTATAAAGTCAGACTCAACCTAAAGAAATGTGTGTTTGGTTTAACGTTAGGCAAATTACTTGGCTTCATTATGTCTCATAGGGGCATTGAAGTTGATCCAACCAAAGTCTATGCTCTAATCGAGATGCTACAACCAACCAATTTGAAGCAACTCCATAGTTTATAGGGTAAGATCCAATAAATCCAATGCTTTATATCTTAGTTATTAGAAAAGTGTCATCCATTTACACATATTATGATGAAGGTAGTTGCATTTCACTAGGATGATCACTACCAAACATCTTTTTAACAACTCAAGGACTATTTAGCTAATACACCTTTTTTATTACCTCCTATGTTGGGAAAGCCATTCTTGTTATACCTATCTGCTACGAACAATGCTCAAGGGGAAATCTTGGCTCAACATGATGACAATAAAAAAGAGCATGCCATATAATACCTAAGCCATACCTTGGTCACATATGAACATAATTGTGCACCTATTGAAAAATCTTGTCTGACCATAGTCTTCATAGCTCAAAAATTATGCCATTACATGTTGAATAATAAGACCATAGTCATTTCAAAATTAGATCTATTCAAGTATCTACTATATAAAACAACTTTACAAGGTAGAATGGCCAAATAGATCATGATTATTAATGAGTTTGACATAGAGTATGTCAATCAAAAGGTAATCAAGGGGCAATTTCTTGCAGATCAACTTACTAAAGCACCTCTTGTAGACATAAAGCCACTCACATTTCATTTACTTGATGAATCCATAATGACTGTCATTGACACACCTCTTGAGGAGCAACACTGAAAGTTGTATTCTGATGGTTCATTTACTACACATAGATCAAGGGCAAACCTCTTATTTATTACACCACAAGGAGATCTAATCCCTAAATCATTCAAAATCAATTTTCCTTGTACAAACAACATGACTAAGTATCAATCACTTATCATAGGACTTTGACAGGTAGTACAATGGAATATATCTCATATAAAGGTTCATGGTGATTCTCAATTAATCATTAATCAAGTCACAGACCATTTTTAGACCAAAAATGACAAGTTAGTTCCGCATAAGGCTATGGTTGATACCCTAAAACACCAAATTACAAATATCCAATTTGAGCATATACCAAGGGATAGTAATAGAACTATAGATGCCATAGCTACCATCATCTCTCTGATTCAACAAATAAACAAAGCTAGAGAATATCAGTTCTTTGTTGAGAATTTGTTCACACCAGCTAATGAACCTTTAACCATTATAATGATTTATGATATTGTTGGTCTTAATTCTATCTGGTACTCAGACCCTTAAAACTACCTTCATGACCAAGTTCTACCACCTAACCTATCTTGAAAACAAATGAAAACCTTTATTCATCATTCTACTCATTATACTCTACTTGGATCCACCCTTTACTACCACAAATTTGATGGAACTTTGATTCATTGTTTAAATTTGGTAGAGACTACACTGACATTAAGAGAACTTTATGAAGGAGTATGTGTAGCTCATTCTAGCAAGGTAGTCCTAACAAAAAATCTCTTGTGTACTAGTTATTATTGGCCCATGATGGATGTAGATGTAGTTACATATGTAAATAAGTATGACAAATGTCAATGACATGCTAATCTAATTCATGCCCTAGCCCAAAATTTAAAACTTATGTTGATACCATGGCCATTTTATACATGGGTACTTGACCTCATTGCGAAGATCAACCCCACTTCATTTGATGTCCATAAACATATCCTTACCACCACTGATTATTTCACTAAGTGGGTTGAAGTTATACCCCTCACTTATGTGATTGGAAAGAAAATTTCCAAATTTATCTTTAACCATATCATTTTCCATTATGGTATCCCCTTGGACATTATATCTGATAATAGAGGATCATTCAAGAGTAAGGATGTAAACCAGATATGTAATAAATATAACATCACACAACATTTTTATACAACATATTACCCTCAAGATAATGGCTAAGCCGAAGCATCAAATAAAACCATTATCAATATTCTCAAAAATATTGTCAATAATGTTGATCATTATTGGTACCTAAAAATATTCCCTACCCTTTGGGCATACTATACCAATCATCATACTCCTATAGGATCCACTCCATACTCATTTATGGTACTAAATCCATCCTTCCCATTGAGGTCAAATTGCCTTCAATATGCATATCTTTCAAACATGTCCTAGATGATCATGACTATCGAGTAGCTCACCTATAAGAGCTAGTCCTACTTGATGAAAAATACATAACTACTCTCAATGATCTTTAAGAATATCAAAACCAATTCAAAAGCCACTACAATCGACATGTCAAATATATAAAATTTAAACTTGGTGATCTTGTTCTTAAAGAAAACCAAAAGAATACTATGGTTTAGAAGAAGCATAAAGATAAATTCAAACCAAACTAGATAGGATATTTCATTATTACTATAGATTATAGATCAGGGGCATATAGGCTTGCCACATGAGATGGAGATGACCTTCCTAAGCTAATGAATATTATTCACCTCAAGTGGTATTATGCTTGAATGCTAAGGAGTATTATCTATAAATATTGTTTCAGTGGTGCCATTTTATCACTAATCTTATTTATACAAATATCATTCTTATCCATCCTCTTAGCCTTATCTATTTTACCATTATATTATATCGACCATACATGTTCTAAATCTTAGCTCATATGACCTTAGTTTTTACCATTTGTTATTCATTTTTAGCATCAAGGAATTTGATTAGTTTCATCAGTTATTTCAAGTATTCAGATAGAGATCATATTTTGGAATAGTATGATAGAAGTTTTAGTAGTTACAACCTTCATTTGTTATTCCTTTCTTATCACCAATCTTGCTACTAATTATAACTACTTTTAGATAAATTAGTACCATTGATCTATGATGTTGTGTCCTAGTTATAATTACCTATGGGTAAACTAGGACAAAAATCTGTTTATTAAATTTTGATGTACCAGCTTGCTATTTTCTATGCCATACTATGTCTTTCTACCACTTGTGCGTATTTTGTTTGAAGTGACTACTACACTAGTCAAATTCCTCCATTATAGGGTAGAACTATAGTGACTTGAGTTCCAACTCTAGGACTATGTAGGTAGCACTTGATACTTATTGAGGTCAGCTCAGTCACCCTTCCCACCATGCTCTCACCATTTTGCAAGAAACCTATGTTTGAACACTCTCACTATTTTGTGAGTAACCTAAGTTTTAATGCTATTTCTATTTTAAAAGTAACCTTAGTTTAAATGATCTTTCCATTTTTTGAGCTTGAAACATTTAGTGTCTCGTCATTCTTGATTGAGTTAGGATACTCCAAAATAATTCCAAAAACATTTGAAAATTTGTTAGAAAAGAATGAAAACATTGACCACTTCTTTTCCTTAAGGATTATGGAAAACCTTACTAAGTTACAATAAAATCACTTGTCATTTAGTTTCCCTATCCTTTTTGACCTTTTTATCTCATGCACTTATCATTTTACAAGACCATTCCTATTCTTCTATCACATCCATTTTGTTTGTTTTCACCAGCTATAATTTTCTTCCCATTCCCTAGGAGAACTACATTTGGCCTGAAGTTTTTGTTAGATATTACATCCATGGAACTATGTAGGTAGAATCAACTTTCCTAGTGCATATGGAGATAGTTTGGCCACCCAATTCCTTTTCTTTTATTTCCCCATTTTGTTCATTTGTTTAGTTGTCACCTATTTTCTAGGGGCAATATTTGTATGGTTTCTATTGCATTTTTTTTGTTTCTACTTATTTTGTTTTTTTGTCTTCTTGTTTATTTACTTTCATCACTATTTCCATGATTCAATTTATGTGTGTTCATTGGGTGATTCTTTGCCCACACTTATACTCAAATCCATCCATAGTCATATGTTTACATTGTTATCATAGTTTTTATCGTTGGTGCATTATTTTCTCTTGAGTATTGGATTATGGGAGTCAATCCTCATGTATATTTTGGCCAAGTCCTCATGATGTTATACCATGATGCCTACTGACACATGCTACAACAAACCTTAGCTTCAAGAAGTCTATTCAGAAATGGTGGCATCAACATCTCTTCAGCACTGACATCTCGATTCACACCCAATCATATCCTGAATAGAGTAATTAACCATAAAAGAATTTCAACCTTTATTAGTTCAAATGAGCATCTCCCTAATAGTAGGTTGTTCTACTTAATCATTACCCTCTATGTTAATTTATCATCATATTTAGCCAATTTTTTTATGTTTGCCATAGTTAGGGTCTAATGATTAT
Source organism: Torreya grandis (assembly GCA_037957365.1). NCBI lineage: Eukaryota > Viridiplantae > Streptophyta > Pinopsida > Cupressales > Taxaceae > Torreya > Torreya grandis. The sequence continues at coordinate 5,865,070 of JARHVA010000200.1, read as the reverse complement.
AACCACCTATGAGCAAATCATTGCACATTGTCCCACCTGCATTTCTCAATGATTATAACCGCCTTTGGGAAAATCATTATTTTGTCACTACTTTACTTTTTCTACCCATATGGGGCATGTTGTTATCTTGTTTGTCTATCCCAACTAGGGCATCTCCATCTTATCAATGATGATAACCACCTTTGGGAAAATCATTATGTTATCATACCACTTTGCAACTATCAGGCTACCATGCTTACAACCACCTTTGGGTAAGACATTGTACACCATCCCACTTGCATTATTAATGATTTTGACTATCTTTTCAATATCATTATGTCTTCACCCCATCATCTTTCCTTTATTTGGTCCCCTCATTTCATTTCTTATCGAGGGACCATTTGTCGACCTACTTGTGCCAACTATTCCCTCGAGGGGGCATCATACAGTTAGTTTATCATTATTGTAGTTGTAGGCATACATGACCTTTTCATTCTTTGAGAAGATGTTACTATGCTTATAGCTTTCAATGCCCTCTCAAATAGATGAAAATTGTAGACACCTAAATTTGGCCACCAATAACCTCCAATTAAGGTTTTGACCAATTTCCACCTAAAATACATAATTTGGCCTAAAAACACTAAAATGCATTATAAGATTTGAACCTGATATAGTTAAGTACTAATTCTAGATATGGTATCCCTAAATTTGGTGATATAATTTATGGGCCATCTAACTTTGATCAGATCACTCCAAGTCAAAATGCCAATTTTGTACCTAGGTGCTCTGAATTGCTCTTTTCTATTAAATATTTTGCACAAGATGCATGCCTTTATTATTTATTATTAGTAACATCCTAAATGGGATAATGGATCCAACACATCTAACATCACTTTTTAATTCTAATTTAGTCAAAAATTTTACCAATAACAAGGCATTCTGATCAATTTGAGTAATTTGTGCATAAAGTGCTTAATCATGCTTAAGATCTAATTAACCCAAATCAAGGCATAAATAATAATTCCATAGAAACTTGATGAATAATTTGTTTTGGAAATTAATATTGAGTATCTTCATCTTTAGGTGACCTCATATTTTAAGAAGACATCCCGAGGCCACAAATGCCACAAATATCAGGATTATGGGTCTCCCGTGCCTCTTTATTACATCCCATGCCTCATTAATGTCCCTTATTTCAAAGTCATGATGAGGATAATTATGGATTTCAATTACATAATTCAATTAACCCATGACCACACATCTCAATCTTGAGATGGATGGTCATGGTTGAATTTGGTCATTCTTGAAAATCTATAAATAAAGAGGCCATTGACATCATTTTTAAGCTTAATTTGTACAAAGTTATAATTCAGGATTGATTCCAAAAGCTTCATGTAAACTATTTTTACCATACCAAATTGATTCCAAGCCAATCCAAGCCAAAACCAAAGGTGCCAATGAGAGATAGAGGCAGCCAAGCTTCCATTTCCATGGAGTTTATGAGCACAAAACTAAGCAAGCCACTACTACAAAGGCATTTGGAGCATCCAAGTAAGGTGAAGGAATTCTTGTATTTCCTTACTTTTTAATTGTGTTTGTCATTTTCTTTTATTACTAAGCTCACCCTAGTAACTAGGTAGAAGATGTTAATTTAGTGTGTTTTTTATCTAGTTTCATTCACTAACACCATACTAATATCCTCTTCTTAGTCAAATTCCTATTTCACACATACCACTTAATCAATCAGGAAAAATTTTCTAAACCAACTTGAGAACTCACCTTAAAAAATTCATGCTTTATTATTTTTTGAAAAAATGAACAAAATCATTCTTCTTCACACTAGGCCTATCTTAGACTCCTTGCATCCCTACCTATAATTTGTAGAGTCCACACCTTTAAGTAGATACATCCTTAAGACCTAAAAATTCATATCTAGAGAACTCTTATATGCCCCCTCAAGAATACCAATTTGTATTAACTATTTGATCATCTGTAACATACTTCCTTTATAAACCTATTACCTAATTAGGCCTTTAACTTGATAAGAACATGAATAACTTGAGATCCAAAAACCTTTAAATCTCTAAGAATCCTGATTTGACAACCCATTTTTCCCATTAAACATATTAATAATCTTTATACCTCAACTCATAATACAAACCACTTTTATGAGAGAGCCCAAAACCCTAAAATCTTAAATTAAACAAAGTCAACACATCACCTTCCAGTCAACATCCACCTCTAAAACTTTTGATACACTTGGAGATAACCATTACACACTCTAGACCAATATTTGAACTTCCACACCATTAAGAACCTTAAATTCCTTCAGATCACAAAAATACCTGAAACATGCTATAATGAGGTCAATAGACCTTTCAATGCAAAAAAGTTTACCTTGATAAATCACAAAACCTCTTTTGCCATCTGGGGACCTTCAATATAACCCTATAGACTATTCCAATTGAAAAACACCATAACAACACTTACTTCTCCACTTGAAAGGAGTCTCTTAAGAAGCATAGATTGGGACACCCTCTATACCTTAATGATTTAAAACAAAAACAATTCCTCATATTCATCTTCCTTGTTCAATTGATACTTATAGTTATTCTTTTTCTTATTTGGCTTTAATGAAACAACTTCCTCAACTACTAAAGCATTATCCTTTTCTTATATGATTGGATTATCTATACATGGAGACAACATATATTCATGGCATACCTTTTCATCTAAAGAATCTTCCTTGCATCTTGGATCCTCATCACTAGGTACTTGTTCAACAGCAGCAAGATGTTCACTTATATCCATGCTTACCTCAAAACTAGATTCAACCAACACCTTGGTATTCTTCTTGAGCTTAGTCTCTTCATTATCAACATGAGCAGATAATGAGATCTCTTGGGACTCTTCAACTTTATAATCATTCTCCACCATAACAAATAGGTTACTTGGACTTGCAGTCTCATCATGACTAATACTTACCACCTTTGGTTTCCATGTATTAACTTGTCTTCTTCCTTGTACTTTGGGATCTATATTGAACCTATTTTGACTTGTAAGACTTTTCTTGTAGAACCTATACATATGACCTCTTTTTTCACAATTGAAGCACACCATACCTTTTTCAAAATTCTTGTTCTACGTTACTAGGTTTTGACAAAATATTGAAATGTTTCCTAGTTCATAACAACTATAACAATCAATATCTCTTGAAGGAAACTCACCTTTTCTTACCCTAAATGGAATTTTTTTTCCAAAGTGTCCCATATCATGATAGTTGAGACACTCAATCTTGCTTATACCTTTTGACTGAAGACCCCCATCATAGTTCCAAATGAAGTCATTCTTAATAGGTCTTATACATTCTTTATATCTATGCCCAAACTAATTATAAGTATAGTAGTAACCATTGAAATTTGTATACCTTATGGCATTTGGCTATATAATATAATTTGTCTTCAAAGGCTAATCTACCTTATTCACATTAGTCTTTATCTTGTCTTGAGTTGTAGTCTCTAGTTCTTATTTGTATCCAAGACTAGTCTTATCACTTGCATGATTTTGATAATTCAAAATGTTGTCTAGATCACTTGAGCTATTTTTAAATATCACAAATGGCATTACCTTACTAGATACCTTCTCTAAGTCAAATTTTAATGACTCATTTTCAATCACATACCTTACACATTCATCTTCTTTAGCTTTTAGGCTTGTAGATAGGATTTATAATTGACAACTAAGATGTTTGACCATATCTTCATGTTCCTTGGCATATTCATCCATTATTTCCTCAAATACACTAAATTTCTCCTCAAATTCCTTGAGTTTAGATTTCATCTTCTTATTGATCTTATTTTAAATCTTCAATTTTTTAAGAGAATTCATCAATATAGTCTCATAGTCTACCTCATCTTCATCATTATCTAAATCACTCCAAGTAAACTCCTTTTGATGTGAGAAACTTCCTTCCTCGACCATGAATAGAGTTTCATCTTTATCCTTGAAATTTTCTTCCTTCTTTGGTGGTATATCATCATTCTACCTCATCTCATAGGTAGTAAGGATTACATGCAATTAATCCATCTTTAACTAAGTAAGGTCATGATTCTCTTTTATACTAGAATCTTTTAGATCAAACTTAGGGGATAGAGAACTTAATACCTTTTAAACAATAGTATCATCTTACATATTTTCTCTAATATCTTTGATGGTGTTCACAATCTTATCACCTCTCTATAGAAAGGATGTTACAATATATTATTCATTCATATTGAGACTTTCAAATTGCCTTCTATGAGTCTATAACTTTACCATCTTAACCTTTTAATCTCCTTCAAAAAAAGTATTCAATTTATCCCATATTTATTTGGAATATGTGCAATGAATTACTTTGGTGAACTCATTTTTTGTAATACCATAGGTGATGACATTCATTACCTTAGAATTATTATCAAACAACATTTTATCTATATTACTAGATGGAGGAGTAGTAGGAATAACATAACCATCTATAACAAATTACCACACATTAAACCCTAAGGACATAATGTATATCCTCATCTTAACACTCTAAAAAGCATAATTGCATCAAATGAACATTGGTTCTTGCTTAGTAGATAAACGACCTTGCATATATGACTAGCCATTATAACTTGGATCACCTTCAAGTTGTCAAGCTTTTACCAAAGGACCTCACTCTAATACTAATTATTAGATGTATAATCCACTAAGAGGGGGGTGAATTAGTTGTGGAAAATAATCCAATTCAATTTTTAAACCCTTTAAAATACTTAAGTATTCAAAATAATCATTCATGAAGCATATATATCATTCATAACAATGAATAATGAACATAATGCAAGATCACATACACAACACAAGATATACATGGGAAACCCTTTTTGGGAATAAAACCCACTTTGAGGCTTGAAAAAACATGAACTAATATAATATATGATGATCAAAAATAAGATAATGATCAAGTCCTTCTGATTAAGAACCTTTGGTCAATTCCTTCTAACCTACAACCTTGATCTAGTCTTTCTGACCAAAGGTCTTTAGTGAAACCCTTTTTCACAAGGAGAAACTACCCCTAAGAAAGATCAAGTCTTTTAGACCCTCTTTGATATTAATGCTTCCACCTTTGAACTAATATCTTCAACACTTGATGATGGACTTCTTGATTATCTGGCAACTACATAAACTCTCTCTAACTCATATAGGCCTCTTAGATAGGCATGCCACAATTTCTCTCCTTCTTCACTCAAACAGTCCTCATATACACACTCAGATATTTTCACATAGCTTAAAATTTCAAGAGCATTATACTATCATCAAAGACATGATCTATAGATCATACACATTGTCTTTAATCTCCTCTTATCATCAACCCAATAGTTTGGCACTCTCACTTTCTTCTACTTTCCTTTGCTCTCTAACTCTCTCAAATTTTGGACATAAAAACTCTCACTCTCAAAAGTCTAGAACCCAACACATTTGGTTTCACTATATATAGAGTAATAATGAATTATCAAGTCCATAATAAACCTTGTCATCCATAATACATGATTTCACCCTTAATGCATTGCACATATGTCACACATAAGTAAAATCCCCTTTCAAAATAGGCTTAAGCCACTTGTAGGTCCTATGGATACCCATTCACCCTTTTAGATACATCTCTAAGAAAATCAAGAACATAAGACCACTTAAAATACATAGGTCCACTCCTTATGTCCCCCAAAACATCCTCAAATGATTAGAATCACCTTTTCTCACCTCTCTGTATTCTCAATCAACTCAAAAAGAGACCTTATACACATGATTACCATTACTAAACATATAGTCAACTTCTTAAGCATTGTTCATACTCAAGATAGATTGATCACACCTAAAAAATACTAATAGATCATCCTCATAGATTATAAAATACTCCCAAATAGCCAATACACCATGAAACATAGAAACAACATCTACATAAGCTCAAATACTCTTCTCAAGTCACTTGCATAATAAGTATGAACACACAATCAACTTATAGGCTAAATATCTTTGACTGTACTCTCTTTCAAATCTTTGTATTTATATAGCTAGATGTATCTTAGAGTCCTCTACCACTTTGGTTTTTACTTCACCAAAGACTAGACACTATTTTTTCCCTTAGTAAATTCAAATATTCAAATGGCAACAATCATAGTTAAACCTTGAACACAATTCTCACATCTCATGTCCTCTCAACTTTGATCAAATATGCTCCATAAATCTTGTTCAATTTTTAACACAAGTGCTAATTCTCAAATGATAAACCTCTATCACTTTGACCTCATCTAGTGTAATCTTGAAATGTTGACTCAATGCACTTCATCGATCTCTATAGATCAATCAGGGCTTTAATGATCATTGTTCACCATTAGATCAATCTATATGAACATCTACTCATCATTGGATCCTTATCTTATACCTTTGCTTAGTTATTAAAAATCATACACCTATCCTCATCTCATTTCATCCTAAGTTCTTGGAGAAATGTACACCATTGATCTTGATCATGTTTTAACTCTTCAAAAATGACCAAGTATGGGGACCCTTTCAATATGCATGAGTAGCCATTTTTTAACCTTAATAACTTCTTCTATGCTTTGATACATGATCTCAAATTTGGACCAAATGATATCCTCACATAATATAATATGACCATGTGATATAATAATCCTAAAACCTTCATGTGTGTGATATATAATTCCATTAAAATTCCTTCTTAAAATCTTCTATCACAGAGCCAACTATGTCAAAACCTACCTGAGAGGCCAAATTTGAGCATGTGTAACTTTCATCATGCTTCAGTGCATGATCTCAAATTTATAAAAAATCAATTAAGTATAGAATTTAATAAACCCATATGATCACATTCTTTTTAAACATCCACACGTGTGAGATATTTCATCATCAAACTACTTACTTAGTTCTTTCTGGCCACATTGTAAATTTGGCTAAGTATGAGAAAACAATGAATTCTTACTAAGAAGTGAAATTTTCACCCTCATATATTTGACCAAAATTTGACACATGAGTTGAGATATAGAGAATAAAAACTATGGACTAATGTTATCACAACCATATGACCAACTCCCCTTGACTCATTCCCATGTGGCAATGGTGATGTCAACAAAACTACCCACTCAAAAATTTTGCCACTAGACCCAAACTGTCTAGATGAAAACTATGGACTACCAGAGGAATTTCACTTATGTACACAAGATATAAAAGCATAGATAAAATCTTAGGGACCTCATAAACATTATATAATCACCATACTCATCCTTAAACATCTCTAACCAGTCAAACTGTGGAGATCAACCAAGCATACTTCAAGCATACTAGGACAAACACATTACACACTTTGTCATTGTCACTTAGGATATCAAAGAACTTCATCCACTCATAAGTACACCTCCATGACATCATCATGACATCACTAAAACCTCTCTAACAAAATATTATATGATCTAGTAATTAAGATAGTTAGTCATTAGCACATATGTGGAGATACATCGTTATGTTCTTTGTTATTTGTATGAGAGTATGAGAAAATGATGTTTATCGGTCATTGATATGTTAAATATTAGGTCAATTAAACCTTGGATCTATCACTAAATACTTTGGGATGACCATTATATGGTGAAGATCTTGGTTTATGTGACTTTTCCATATGTTTTCTAGACTTAATTTTTTTTTTCGCTCCTACTGACATCCATGATGGTGCACATGAATTCCTATATGCATGGTTAGTGTATGATATACTTGATATCTTGGCTCCCAAATGGTATTAAATATATCATCTATAAACACACACACACACACACACACACACACACACACACACACACACACACACACACAAAGAAAAAAAACACATAACAAAACATGAAAAATGATAAATCATAATATAATCGGTGTTACTCAACACCCACTCACTTAGTAGAAAGAGATAAATTAAGATTATTGGTGGTAGGTATTAATCCTACAACCATTCACCCACCCTAGTAGAATGGTTCCCTATATATCTCTCAAAATAATGGTTCCTTTCTATGATTTTTCATGTATAACATAAGGCTCTTTCCATCTAAATTGTAATTTACTCAAAAATGCTCTAAAATGAATATCATATAACAAAACTAGTTGATATTTATGAAATTACTTATTTATACTTATTAACTTCATACATCCAAGATGATTTTCATCGATACTCATCTATCCTATTTAATTTAATAAGTTTGTTGGTGAGAGACTCATGATCCCCTAGTCTCATGACAATTACAATGCATATACTGGGTACTAAATATTACATTAGCATAATTGCTTCAATCCCATAAACCAATTGGAATGGATTAAATCCTATGGCCCTCTTATAAATCATGAAATATGCCCATAGAATCATAGGAATGTGATCTTCCCAATCATCCCTCCTGACATCATAAATTTTTGTCAACATTTTTCCCAATACCTTATTATAAGCCTCAACTTGGTCATTATATTCTAGATGGTATACAGTGATTTTATGATGAGAAATCATGAATTCTTTAGTAAGATATTTGATGGTATTGTTCAAGAAGTATGTCCCTTGATTGCTAATGAGTTTTATGGGGAATATAAATATTGTAATAATATTCTCATATAAAAACTTGGTTTCATCTTTACACAACATATGGGTGTTGAAATAGATTCAACGCATTTGGTAAATTAGTTTATCATAGTGATAATAGACCTTGTTTTTCTATTTTTACTTGGTGGATTTCTAGGTTTCAAAAAATCAATACCCCATTAATCAAAAGTTTTTTTGGATAACAAAGGCTACAAGGGAATTTCATCTCTTTGTAGTGGTTTACCCATGTGTTGATATACATCATAGTACTATGCTACTCTATGTGCATCCTAAAAAAGATTCGGCCATATAACCCACTCTCTAACAACTTCCTAATAGTAGCATCTTTGGAAAAATGCCCTCCTAATATTCCTTTATGTGATTCCTATAATATATTTATTCATTTATGTTCCATAACTACCATACATAGTACTTCATCCTTCCCCAAATGATACACAACCCATATATAAGTGTATAGGGTAAAGGTCTGGTGATAAACTACTTCTTGTCTCTTTTTTGGTAGTACATAGGGAATACTCCTTATTCAAGGAAGTTTGTAATTACTTTAAAAATTTTGGGGATCATAGAAAATCAAAATATATATTATTGTAGTTATTTTGGTTATTTTCCATCTATGATGAGACTAAGGTGATATAGATCCCACATTTTCTCTTCTTGTCTTGATGTGAATGTGAAATTAAAATTCTCAAAATAGCATCAACCATCAAGAAATGCATCCTCTCAGCATTGGATTATTGACAAGGTAACACATAACTTGATGATGTATGAAAAATTCAAATGGTTTCATAAGAAATAATGGAAAATGTTTTGTAGTATAAACATAATAGACAATGCCTCTCTTTTAGTTGTCATGTAATTATTTTTTGCATCAAACAACTTTCACCTTACAAAATTTATGGGGTGGTCTAGTCCACCCTCTCCTAGATATGTAAGCATAACACCAACTATGATACCCAAAGCATGAAAATACACATGAAAGGGAGGTTTCCAATCTAGAAATATAAGGATAGGCATAGTGACCAATCTCTTCTTTAGTTATATGAAGGTTATTTGGTACTTAGTAGCCAAGATAAACTTTACACCTTTGTATAGTAAATACTAAAATGGGGATGAAATGGATGCATGTCCCTTGATAAACTTCTAATATTACCCTATATGGATAAGAAAATATCACACTTCCAAGGAGTTAACTAGTGGAGGCATACTTAGAATGATTGTAATTTTGGCCTAATCTACTAAAATGCCATCAATGCACACTATGTGACTTAACAGAACACCAAAAGGTGTAAAAAATAAACATTTTTTTAAAATTCATAGCTATGTGTAGAGCTCAATAGTGATCTAACATGAGGCACAATTTAGACAAATGTTCTTTACATAAAGAAAAGACTGAACAATCATTGAGATAGAGTTCTAATAAGTCATGAATGAAATATTTGAATGTAGTCACCACTGTATGAGAAAAAACCACAAGTGCATTCTTGAGTCCAAAAGGCATTACCTTGTATGCAAAGGATCCCTATCCCATGGAAAATTTGTTTTATCTCTATCTTCTTCTATGATGGGTATTTGATTATAGCCACTGAATCCATCCATGAAAGATTAAAATTCATTACTTGTGATCAATTCTCAAAATTCATCTGTGAAAGAAATTAGAAAAGGATCATTCACACATGCATCATTTAGAATTCTATAATCACCACATACTCTGATCTCTCCTATTTTCATAGGATAGACTACCATGGGACTAACCTAATCTACCATTCCATTGGATATAGGATAACTTCATCTTGCATTTTATCAAGTTTAGCTTTCACTTTCAACTTCATGTTTGGATTCAACTTGTATGGTCTTTTCTTTATGGATCATGTGTACTTCTTGAGTTCAATATGCATTTTTCTTAGAGATGGATCAAATCCACAGACCTCTGAAATTTCAGTAGGAAACACATCTTGATAATCTTATAAGAGTTTCATAGCTTCAAAAACTTTAGATTCAGTCTAATAATCTCATATATGTACCAATTTAGGAATCTCCTCACTTCTGATGTTTGTTACATGCTTTTTAATGGGCTACTAGTAAATATTATGTTTTTCCTCAGCACTATATTCTTAGAGCATTCATTATTGTTCATGTTCTAGAATTTTTATGTTGTGTAGCTTATTTTCTTTAGTAGGATATATGATGGGGTTCTTTACTAGTTTTATTGGCCATTTAAGTTCAAATAAATCAGTCAAATTGATATCACCATTAGTACCTAAATCTTCAATGTTCTCTTGTTCATCTTGTGTTCAATGGCACAACTACATGAGAGATTTTTCTTCTATCTTTTTAGCGTTATATCTTTGGAATTTTATATTTAGATCAAAAGCCACATTCTTATATGAAATAGGTTCCATCATAGTGCCTAAACCTTCTACACACCTATGGCATAGGAAATATTTGATTTTTAGTAGTGTATTATGAACTATAGGGTTCTCATCTCCAAAAATAAATGTTTTTATGAGGTTTATATACACTTGTGCCCAATCCTTAGTATCCTTCCTATGTTCTTAATGCATTTACCATGTTGATGGTAAAGGAGCTAATGTGTAATGAAACATGTGAATCCAGTACTTTGGTATCACAAGTTCTTTAGTCTAGACTTTAACACATTTTTTAATATGGATTTTAGGGAACTCACCTTCTTGTAAGAAATTCCAATTACTCATAATGACCTATGATAGTTATAACCTTCTAATCATGAGTTTGCATGCATCATCCTGAACGAGCTGATCATTTCTATGAATTTCCCACCATGTCACTACAACTCCCTTTAGAGAATAATTCAAAGCACTAACCCACTGAATAAGTATAGGTACATGAACTTTTAGGTACAAAATGAATTTATTGATATCCTTAATCACATAGTACATAGGAATTTGTCTCTCATGTACGAAGACCATTCTCATAGGTTAGAGTTCATGATCACCATGAGCCCAGTTGAGTAGGTGCATGTTTGAGTATCCACTGATAGATAAAGATATTTTCAAAGTAAAAGTGAATTATCTAGTCAACTCTATATATCCTACATATAATCATCTACTTGATAGATAAAATAAACTTTTGAATGGGCAGGGTATTTAGCAAAAATGGACACATAATCCTCTATGATAAACTGGGTTACCAACAATTGAGTAACTAATGGTTTGGGCTTCTATTATTCAAATGAATTCAACTGTTGAGTAAGTAAATATTTTTCCTGAGATTTATTATGCTCATACAAGAAGTTTCACATGGTTGCATGCAAAGCTTTCAGGTTTTCTTTAGAGTTTACCTTCATCTAGCTAGTTTCTTATATGACATAAGGAGAGTCTAGTTTAGTCAAAATGATGTAGGGTTTGTGAAATCTATTCATAGGAAAGATGATAAATTATCTCACTAATGTGCCTCTAGCTGATTTTGCATAGCATAGATAGTCATATGACCATCATATGCCCATTTCTTTCCAATCAATATAGGATAATTATTTTTATTGTCTTCATATCGATGACTTTAAATTCACCTCATAGGATCAATTTTGTGACTTTAATCTCAAAATCTTCTAATACTCTAATGGGATCAAATCTTTCATAATTATCTCAGCTCAAATTTACTAGGTTGTAACTTAGAAATGGCTATCCAGTAGCCTCCCATGTAGACTTGGGAATAATGTTGATTGTACTACCAAAATCAAAGATAATTTTGGAATTTTATATCCCACAACTTCAATGTCAATTCATGCATCTACATCCCATGGATTATTTTTTTACATACCAAACAACATTATATGTATTTTGTTTCCCTTGTTGCGTACATTCTAGTAAACTATGTAGTAAGTTTATGATGTTTTGAGAGATGTCTTCATTACACAGTGTGATTAAAATCTTTAATAAATCTATCAGTTGTTAGGATAAAATAAAACACAGATTTATCCCCAAATCACATACAAGATAAACTATGAAATGATTCAATTAAACATATAAAAAATAATCATAAACATGTATAAAATAGGAGACACCAAATTTAATGTGGTTCACCCAAGATGGACTACATCCACCAAACTTGTCCAATATATTATTTCTAGCAATCTATGGGAGAAATAAATACTGTAACAAAACCTTTTACACCTCTCAACCTTCTCTACCTCCTCTCTATGTATAATATATTTTTTTCATCTTATCTATGTATCAATACATTTTAGGTTGAAAAACACCTAAACATAACCTCTACCATCAGATTTAGAAATATTTGATCAATGGCCTAGATTGACTATGAAATTACAATTTTACAAGGTAATTTTAATAAAATTTCCCCCCTTACAACCTTCCATACCAGTAGGGATACAAATAATGGGATCCAAAACTTGGTTGAAATAATATCAAAATTTTAATCTCTGATCTTGGAAGACAATCAGGCTCCACACCTAACAATCTCCCACTTGGAGATTGATTATAGCAACTCCACCGCTAATATATCCACTATACTATCTGGACCTAGACAAGTTCATTAATTTCATTATCATCCATGAAGACCAATTGAAGTTGAAAAAATATTCAACTTCTCTCTTATGACTACCTTGGTCATCATATCCATAGGATTTTTATTGGTATGTATCTTCTCTAATTTTAATTGCTCTTCCTCTATCATTAAACAAATGAAATGACACCACAACTGAATATGTTTTATTCTAGAGTGAAAAGCTAAGTTTTTAGTTAGATGGATTGCATTCTGACTGTCACTCTATAGAGTAAATATTCCTTGACTATGTTCTAATTCTTCCATCAATCTCTATAACCAAATTATTTCTTTGCTTGTTTCTGTAGCAACAACATACTCAGGCTCTACGGTAGAAAGTGCCATAATATTTTTTAACCATGATACCCAGCTAATTATTTTACCACCTAAAATAAACACATACCCTATAATGCTTCTTATACCATCTAAGTCACTTACCATATCTGAGTCAACATATCCCTATAATGTCACATATGATCCACCATAGCTTAACACTATATTTATGGTCCCTCTTACATAACCAAAGATCCATTTTATTGCCTTCTAATTTTCCTTTCCTTGATACCGCATGAACCTACACACCACTCCCACTGTATGTGCAATGTACAACCTCGTACACACCATTGCATACATTAAACTACCAACTACTAATGAGTATGGAATATTAGACATCAGGGTATTTTCTTCTTGTGTTCTAGGATATTGTTCTTTTGTTAATATAAAGTGTGTAACCAAAGGTGTCCTAACTAAATTTTCATCTTTCATATCAAATATTTTCTGATGTACTATCCTTGTGATAATTCTAGCTTCCTATTCTTTTTATCTCTAGTTATCCTCATACTAAGGATCTATTTAGCTACACCTAGATCCTTCATAAAAAAGCTATCACTTAACTATTTCTTGAGTACATTAATATTATGCATGTTGGAACTAGCTACAAGAATATCATCTACATATAAAATCAAAATAGTGTAGCTACCATTTTTAAAACTTTTAAAATATACACACTAGTCTAAATGACATCTACAATAACCTTGTTCTATCATAAAACTATCAAATTTCAAATACCACTATCTTGGAGCTTATTTTAGGCCATAAAAACTCTTCTTCAACCTGCACACCATTTTCTCCTTACCTTTGACTTTGTATCCCTATGGTTGCTTCATATATATTTCATCGTCCAAGTCACCATGAAAGAATTCAGTCTTCACATCTAACTACTCAAGGTGCAAATATTCTACTGCTACACAAATTAAAACAACTCTTATAGAAGTCATTTTAACTACTAGAGAAAATATTTCATCAAAGTCTATACCTTTCTTCTATCCAAAACCTTTAACCACAATTCTAGCCTTGAATTTATTTTTACCTTCATTCTCCTCCTTTATCCTATATACCCACTTATTTTACAATGCCTTCTTTACTTTAGGAAGCTCCACCAAATCCCATGTTTGGTTTTCCATTATAGCATAATGCTCCCACTTATCCTTGGCATCAATCTAAATTACTTCTTCATAGCTTTTATGGCTCACCACCATTAGTAAGTAATAAATAATATAAAAGAGAGAAATGATCAGCCAGTTACTATTTTAGATCTTCTAATAGGAGTTTGAGGTACTTTTTCTTATTGCACATTTTGATAAGAACCTTTGGGACATATTTTTTAGTAATGTCTTCTAATACTGTATATTCCCTTTTATATTCTTCTTGCTTCTTTTCCTAAAGCTAGTCCTTGTACATGACTTTTTCATGGAACACATCTCTAATCCTGATGATTTTCTTATCTTCTAGATTCCACAACTAGAATCCATAGTTATTATTTACATAACCAATAATTATGAATTTATGAAACTTATATTCTAACTTATTCCTACGATATTTGACAATATAAGAAAATTACTCACAACCAAAAAATCTTAGGAAAGAATAATCTACCTTCTTTCTAGTCCATGCCTCCTCTAGTAATCCACCATCCAAAGCACTCAAAGGTCCTCTACTTATTAGATAAATTACTATAATTATATTATCTATCCAAAATTGTAAAGGCAAACTTGTATTCAATCTCATCCATCTGGCATGCTCCATAATAGTTTTTTTCATTCTTTATGACACACCATTCTATTGTGGTGTTCTTAGAACTATTTTTTGTCTATGAATTCCACTTTTGAATAGTAATTATTAAAAGTGTTACTACAATACTCACCTCCATTATCTGATTTGAGAAATTTTAGTTTTAAACCTATTTCATTTTCAACTAAGGCTTTCCATTTCTTGAATGTATCAAAAACATCAAACTTCCTTTTTATATAGTATACCCAAACCTTCCTAGTTGCATCATCAATAAATATAATTGAATAATTTGAACCACCAAGTGAAGATATTTGATCTAGTCCCCATACATCCATATGCACAAGCTCTAACTTCTACTCCTTCTTAGCTAGTCTAAACCTAAGAAACCTCACATGCTTTTATTTTCCATATACATAGTGCTCACAAAATTCCATATCTAATTCTTTGAGACCTTCTAATTTGTCTTCTACATGTAGGGTCTTTATTCTCTTTTCACTCATGTGTCCAATTCTATAATGCCACAAAGCTACATCTTTACCTATAGAAACTACAACATAAGATGAATTAACATTATCTATAGACAAATATAAAGTACCTACTTTCTTAGCTCTTGCAACCACCATATAACTCTTTATGACCTTCCATGATTGGGCTGTAAATATGACCATACAACCCTCACTACCCAGCTGCCCTATAGAGATCATATTTCTTCTCAAGCTTGGAATATACCTGACATCCTTTAGCATCCAAGTGTTTCCATTTTGTAATTTAACTTGAACACTTCCTTTTCCAACAATACTATAGAGTTCATCATCACCAAGATAAACATTCCCATAATTACCTTGAACATAATCTATAAAATAATGTCTATGAGGGGTAGCATGAAAATAAGCACCTAAATCTAAAACCCAAGATTCAACAATATTATCTAAATAAAGTATAAGAGAATCTTGTAGTACATCACCTATTACATTTGCTTCTCTATTACCTTCCTATTGGTCCTTACGTGGTTTATCCTTTCAAAACTAACACTCTTTCTTTGTGTCTCCTAGCTTACCATAGATCCAACATTCCATCTTGCCTCTTGATTTAGATCTTGTACCTCCTTTTGATTTCTATTATTTCCTCTTCCTCTATTCTTTTGCTTTCCTCTATTCTCCAATATTAATGCATTTACATATAAGGATGTTTCACCTATACTTTTCCTTCACTTTTCCTTACTTAGGATAACACCCACCACATCTTCAAACTTTAGTTTAGCATTATTAGACACAAAGTTACTTACTGATATTACCAAGTTACTCTAGCTTTCAGACAAGGAAAAAAGAATGAAAAGAGTCCTAAATTCATCATTAAAGTTAATATTTATGAAATGCAACTAACTTGTAACCATGTTAAACTCATTTAAATGATCTGGTATTGAACCATTTTTAAAGACTTTCATATTAAATAATTTTTTCATCAAAAATATTTTATTTGAGGCAGAGGGTTTTTCATACAACTTTCCTAATGTGCTCATAAGACCTTATGTTGTCTTTTCTTGTGATATTTTGATGCTATAGAAGATGTAAGGCACAACCATATGGTTCTAAGGGCTTTCTAATCCAATAGGTCCCAAGCTTCATCTGACATTATCGACGGCTTCTTGGCTTACCTTCCCAATGGTAAATACAAGTCCTTCTAGTAAAGGTAATCCTCGATCTGCATCTTCCATAATCCAAATTTATATACATTAAACTTCTCCACCTTATATTTATTTTCATCCACCATAGCTCCCACTCGAGGTCAAACCTTTTTCTTCCTATGATTTAAAATTATGAAAACAAAACCTTTGCTATGATACCACTTATTAGGATAAAATAAAACACACATTTATCCCCAAATCGCATACAAGAGAAACTATTAAATGAATCAATCAAACAAATAAAAAATAATCATAAACATGCACAAAATAGGATACACTAGATTTAACGTGGTTCACTGAAGATGGGCTACATCCACCAAACTTGTCTAGTATATTATTTCCAACAATCAAAGGGAGAAAAAAATATTACAACAAAACCTATTACACCTCTCTACCTTCTCTACCTCTTCTCTATGTACAATATATATTTTTTCATCTCAGCCATGTATAAATACATTTTAGAGAAAAAAACACCTAAATATACCCTCTACCATCAGATATAGAAACCTTTAATCAATGGCCCAGATTGACTATGGTGATTAAGGGTGATTTTCGGTGATTAAGGTAACCATAGATAGTCAAGGTGACCATTGGTGGTTACTAGGTTCTAAGAAGTGTTTCAAAAAGCTTGAGATAATGAGGTTAATGATCAAGTATTATATTATTAAAGGTATAGTTAGGGACGTGAGATCAAAAGATATGATGTAGAAGGGTCTGATTTAGGTAGAGATGTTAGAAGCCAAATAAATAAAACTTGGAATAAGAAATGTACTTAACTAATTATTTGATATTTGGTAGCTGATTTGAGCATGATTTGGGTAGAGTAAAAGTATTTTACCTGAATATTAATTTTGGTATAGGTTTTGGTATCTATTGTAGTTATTGACTTGTTGGAGGGAAAACCTATAAATAAGTTATTGATGTTATAAAATCTTGATGATTACTGGTTGATAGCTTGATTGCCTAATTGTTAAAATTCTTAGATCCCTAGATCCTTTTTCACCTCCTTCTCCTCTCCTTTTATAGGTAAAGATAAATGGGGGTAGAAGGTTCCATATGAAGTTTTGGATTATGGTTTCAATGCTTCATGATGCATTAGCTTGTTGTCCATATTAAATGTTAATGTGTTAGCTTGCACACAGCTCGAGTTATCTTTATTCAAATAGGGAAGACCTAATCATTGATAATCAAGCTTAACCATCAATGGTCAAGGTGACCATTGGTAGTTGGTAACCATGAATGATCAAGGTGATTGTTGATTGTTGATAGTTGAATAAGGTTGGGTCAAAATGGAAAGTTAGTCAGTTAGTTTAACTAGTTATCTAACTTAACTTAGGGTCATGGTTGGAGGTTAGATAATGGTCTAATCTAGGGGTGTTTCAACATCTAAAACCATCATGTGTGTTTTTATAGTGTCTACATTTTACCAATTTTTATTATGCATTTTATGTTAGTAAGATATAAAATAAAAATAAATTTTAGGTCAAAAGTTTGGTTGCCCTGAGCATGGGGGGAGGTGTTCCCCCTCAAACGAGGATTTGATAAGGTAAAATAGAGTTGGGTATAGGTTTCATAAGTGGGTATGGTGAGTTATGATATTGGAGACAAAAAGTTTAGGCATTTGAAGCACAAACATGTGCATAAAAATATGACTAAGTGTGATATCTAAGATCATACATAGACTAAGTTACCATAGTTGGTAAAACTAAAAGGTTGAGAAGGGAAGGTGATGGGGTAACCACACCATAACATTAGGCATAACTAATCAAGTTATTCTTATCAAGTCTCCTAGACAATATTGGTGTTTTTATAAGTATCTAAGGTATGAAATGGTCTCAAGAAAAACACAAATGTTCTAGTGCTCACTAGGTGGTGTAAATTCTAATGTTCAACATGGAAAATGTTGGTTAGTGAAATAAAAAAGGACTAGGTAAGGTCATACCAAAATATGCGATAGTTTGGGCTAAAAAAAAGTGCAAAGTATATGTCATTTTCACTTATTTGATTTTGATTCTTAACTATGTATGTACTTGCATCCTTTACATTTTGTGTGAAAGTGTTGATGAGGTAGTTCTTAAGTGGTTGATTGAGTAGAGGTGATTGTTGAGTTGACCTAGATTTGAACTGAGAATATAGGGTGAATAGGTACATGGCTAGGCAATTGGATCCAAGATTATTCCTTGATGATGGTTGAGGAATGAGGTAGGAGATATACCAAATTGTTAGAGTAGTTTGATTTTGGCATTTTATAGTAGAATTTTGTTAGTTTGGTTTTAGATGGGGGGGGGGGGGGGGGTTTGTGTTTTTCCCTAGGTTTTAGGTTGGGTTTGGTGTTTTGCTTGAATTTGTGGGGGAAATTGGATTTTAAAGGATGGGGTAGGTTGAGGGAGGGTAGTGTGACTATTTGATTGGTATGTTGTAGGTTATAATTGTGTTTAGGGTAGTTTGTGGGTAGGTAGGTTTGCGGTTTTTCCATCAATGGTCACACACAATGATTATTGGTGGTCCTACCTAACCATCAATAGTCATACCTAACCATTAACAGTTAATAACTATAAGCTAAATAGGCATCCAACTATCAGTGGTCATAGTGACCATCGACAATTGACCAAATGACTAAGTTTTTTGATAAAATGCTAAGGTAATAGGTGAGTTGGAATGTTATAGCATTGGAATGTTAAGGGTAGCTAGGGTGGGAGGGTAGTTTTAAAAAGAGGTTGATGTAGTTTATATATGAAAAAATAGGTTTTATTAGGTAGGATAAATAAGTTGAAAAAAAGGGGTGAAGTCCATGGGTAAAGTACTTTAAAAAAAACTAAGTGTGTTCACTATATTAAACTTTATAGGCATGAGAGTAGATCTAGATGTGGGATCAGGTTCTTTAGATTTTTATGGAGGTATACCATGGGACGATGGATAATGATTGGGTGCACATGGAGGAGGTTGGCCTCAACATGATGATGCACTACTAACACATGCCACAAGATGCAATGATGGTCATGGCCCTTATTAAAAGATGGGATATGGCCATAAAAACCTTTTTTTTACCAACTAGTGAGATAATTATCTTTCTAAAGGATATACATAAGATCACATAACTACTGATTCAAGGGGAGCCAATTTATCACACTAAGAGGGATGAGAGGGATGAGCTAATGGAACAACTATATGGTGATGATTATAAGTTCATTAGGTGACATGTTAATGGGTTTAGATATTCACCTTTATATCAAAGGATTAGATATGACATGAGGTTGATGACCATGATGATGATGCTTATCTCATGTTTGTGGTTCCAGATTCAAGTAGTATGAGGTTTTCATATCTTTTATTGGGTATATTAGTAGAGATGTTGAGTTTTATAGTGTTTGGTTGAGCACCCATGATATTGGTTTAGATATATAGGGATTTATGGGGGTTTTCAACTCATTAGAGATATGGCATTAGTGTGGGGTTCATGTTACACTTTTGGGCCTATGAGCACATCTGGGTTATGAGGTTGATGGGTCTAACATGAGAGGGATATGCCCAAATGGACTTTAGGTTATTGTTTATGTGGTGGAGTGATTATGTGCTCATAGGACCTAGAAGAGGTGTACAAGATATTGATTGGTTTAGAGGGACATTAGACAACTTAGTGGTTGGATATCTGGTTTGGAGGATATATGTTAGCTTCCTGAGGTGGACCCATTATACTTGGCACATTTTATAATTATACATCTACAGGTGGATATTTAGGAGGAGAGAAGGTGATACTGAGCTCATCCCTTTTAACATGGTTCACAAGAAGTTTAGCTTGATACAAGGGATTATAGGTCCATTCTTAAGGTATAGGTGGGAGGATGTCAAGTTTTTACTTCTAGAGCCACAATCAATGGAGATGGTTCTTGATTATGAAGATCTACCTTCCAGAGTATAGATTAATGATGTAGGTTTTATTGATGGCTATACAACATGGTATCAAGCCCTCTATGCAATGATAAATTTTAGATGGGATGATGGGGGTAGGTAACTTATGGATGTGGACCCAATTGGTAGGGGTCTATAGGTATAGGTATAGGTAGTGGTTATAGAGAGAGATCAGGCCTAAGTAACATTAACCATAGCACAAGCCATAGTAGCTACTTTATAGGGTTAGCTAATAATAGTGTAGGGTCAAGTGGTGATTGTGATAGGTGAGAGGGATTAGGATAGAGCTATATTATCCTTGGTGACCTAGGAAAGGGACTCCTTAAGATAGGTTGGAGGAAGAGCTATAACACTTGTAGGACCATCAGGTAGCATCCTGTTACTTGGCCATAGTTGATGAGCTGTATTATTATGAGGACATAGTCCGAACATGTTATCTTGATAAGTCTCGATGGGGTGAGTATAAAGCCAATTTGGTGGGTAGTCAAGATATATCAATTCCAATTTAGTGGGATATTCCTATGGGTGGATAGGTAGGCACTTTAAGGGGGCAGGCACTAGATGGTAGTGGTGCCCCAGGGGTATAGGTTATGATATGATATGTATAGGTGTATATGATTTTGATATTAGCTTATGAGACGATGTAATGAGATGTGTATGTTTTGAGAGAGAGAGAGATGTACATTATTATATGTACTATTTTATTTTAATGAGATATGATATATATGATGTGATGATGATATATAGATGTGATTTTATGGTTCATAGTTCATGGTTCATGATTTAAATGTTCATAATTATTATGATTATGCTTATGAGATGTAGACTCACTAGCTTAGGCATGTGATGATTATGGATGATGTTTATGATGAATAGTTATACATGATTATGATGATGTGATGCTTTGTTTTATATATGGTTATGATGTTTATGATTATGGTTATGGTTCTATAAATGGTTATGATGTTTTGTTTATGGTTATGATCATGGATATGTGATGTGGTTTATGATTATGAATGTGATGTTATGATGATGTGATGCTTATGGTGTTGATGATAGTACATAAAGTAAGATAAATAACAAAAATAGATGTTGGAAAAGAGATGAAAATCATGAGACATACATCTAAATGAATACGTGAACCAATAATGAGAGGATAAGGAAAAGGCATGATGTTTCTTTGTTGGTAAAGACTTAAAAAAAATGAAGTTAGATTGGATTAAGGAACATAATCCCTTCAAAAACTTCACATTATCATGCATTGGTTGGTAAAAATATGTCTTGATCACATCATGTGAAGTAAGCTCAAGAATCCCTTGATTTGTAGATGATACAAATGGGAGATGGATGATATGTGGTGTGAAGGGTAGTGTAACCTCTTGTGAGTTGGTTTGTCTAATTTATAGGTTACCTAAGAACCATAATAGATAATTCCCTGTTTTAATGCAAGGTATAGACTAATCAGTATAAGAAGTCTATTGATGTTATATATGAAAGCTGATTGTAGCTTTCCTAGGATAGCTTGATTTGATTTTTATATATGGTCTTTTTATTGCTTTGTTTTAATGAAGATGATCTATGTGAAAAGATTCAAATGATTTCTTTGATAAATTTTATTTATCCATCCTTCAAGGGAGTGGTCTAAGTTTGGATTTGTTCATTTTTGTAGGTGTCCTTTAAGAGAGTAGTCTATCTTTTTAAGCAATTTAGATTCTGGGTAGTTGTCCTTCGAGGGAGCAGTCTGCATGTTAGATATATTTAACCCAAGAAATATTTAGGTATCCCAAATTATTTTGATTTTAGGTTAGACATGGACAAGTCTATATGGGTTTGGAGGTTTACCTTTATGAGGGTAAAACCTGTATCACAATAAGGTTAATGCTAGGTGAAAGGGGTGGTTTTGAGAAATAATGACCATGGGTTCCATCTAATTAGGGAAAAAATGTATCCATGAGAATAATGCCATGGGTAAAGTCATGGTACCCATATTTAGGATTAGGCTATGAGTATGAAAGTTAATCACATGGTTTTATGTTATAATTGGTTATCCTTAAAGGGATGGGATGAAGGTGTGAGGAAGGTGAAAATATCATAAATCAAGGGACAATCTTAAATTAGACAAAAGGTGAGTTTGATCCTTGTTTAATAAAAGAAAGGATGAAAGTTTGAAGCAATGAGAGGCTCAGGTTTTGTTTTGCCTTCAAGAGAGGATAAATGATCATCTCTTGATCTGTACTTATGGGTTATGATATAGGGTATAATCTAATTGAAATCAAACTTGCCTCACTTGCTTTTCTCCATATTGGTCACATGTTGATTTTTCTTTATGATGAGGTCTTAGATGTTGAATTCTCATTCTTTCAAGTGCTTTTTATAGGCATACTTGACTCTCTCTTGATAGACACGAAGATGGTTAAGCCTAGGTAGGTGGAGCTCATCAAGTAGCTCAAGTCATGATAAATGATCTTGATGATAGTCACTCTTAGAAATAATGTCTTATAAGGATATGTGAAGAGATGGAATTTGGAATTTAAGAGGCAAGAACACCTCTACTCCAAATACCAAAGAGAAAGGGGTAACACCCATAGAGGTTTGAATGTTATTGTGATAGGCCCACTAAGCAAAAAGGATGTTTAATTACCAAACCCAACCAGAAACATTGACTATTTTAGTTAACATATTATTGAGGGTTTTATTAGAGGCTTCTACTTGTCCATTTGATTATGGATGATAAAGTGAGGAAAATCTTAAATTGATGCCAAATGCATCACAAAGACCTTGTACTTTTTTATTTTTGAAAGATTTGCCATTATCAGTGATGATGTTATGGGGAAAACCAAAACAATAGATGATATGATGATTGATTAAATCAAATATCTTATTAACTTTGGTCAAGATGAGAGAAATAAGATCCACCCACTTGAGGAAATACTCGATAGCAGTGATGATGGAGTGGTTCTTCTATGAAGAATGAGGATTGATTTCCCCAAAGAGATATAGTCCTCATTGTGAGAATGGCTAAAACTCTTTGGATACTTGAAGGCTATGGGTTTGTGTGTGATGTAAATTGGCATGCTATTGACATTTAACACACTTATTCACATAATTATAGTAGTCTTGTTTGATGGTGGGAAAATAGTATCTAAGTCAAAGGATATGTTTAGTGATAGCTAGACCACTAAAGTGTCCCCTATAAATCTCATCATGTATTTCCTTGATAGCATGGGAAGCTTCATGACTGCATATGCAACAAAAAAAGAGGACATCGAAACCACATTTGTAAGAAATTACCCATAGTATGGTATAGAAAGAGGTACTTTGAATAAAGGCTCTTTAAGTATTCCTAGAGAGGTTGGGAGGAATGATGCTAAGGTTGAGATAATCAAAGGTTTGGGTAGTCAAAGGTTTGTTCATACCAAATGTTTAACAGAGATTCTTCCAAACTACAAATGGTAGGTGGGCTATAATGGATACAAGAGGGTGTCATAAAATTATTAATGGTGAAAAATAGCTTAGAATTGGAAGGTGTAAATGGGATCTAAGAAGCAAGGGAAGCCATTATATCCATGAACTTGTTGGTAGATTATGGAATATATTAGAGAAGGTAATGATCAAATGATGTTAAGAGTACATCTACTAGGTGTTTTTACTATTTTAAGACACCATTCTTACATAGCTAGGATCCATTGATCTGGTTTACCACAAGTTGGGAGTCATGAAAGACACTAATCATCTTAACTCCTAAGGATAGAGTAGTTTAGAGACATATTACTAGGGCTTCATACTCATCTATATTTTTGGTACACTCAAAATAAAGTTTTAAATAAAGAGGAATAGGTTCACCATCGAGGGGAATGAGAATAACTCTGGCACCCCCACCATGGTGGTACTTCAAGCTATCGAAGAACATGTCATTTGGTAGGTGATGTCCTCTTGAGAAAGAGTCATGATGGACTCATCAAGAAATGCAAGAGGAAGTGGTTGGTTACCTAGAAAAGGAGATTCAACCAATTGATCAACAATCACTTGCCTTTTAATCAACTTTTTCTAGAGGAAGTCAAGGTCAAACTTAGATAGGAACATGATCCACTTGGCCATACGTTAGTTTTAGTATGGTTTAGAGTGTATGTACTTGAGTGGGTTGGTGTTGGTGACAACAAAGGTTTTGTGATTGAGGAGGTAATGATGAAGTTTGGAATACATAAATACTAAGGTGAGGTAAAGCTTCTCAATATGGGTGTACTGAGTCTCATACTCTATAAGTGTTCAACTTATATATTAGATAGCTTGCTCTTTGTTTTGTTCATCATGGTGAGTGAGAATTACCCCTAATGAATGGATAGTGGTGGAGATATAAAGGTAGAAGGGTTGGTAATATTTAGGAGGGATAAGAATCAATGGATAAAAAAGGTACTCTTTGAGTGAATCAAAGGCTTGTTGATACTCCTTAGTCCACTTAAAAGATGTATCTTTCTTGAGAAGATGGTGAAAGGGTTGGCATCTATTTGATAACTGAGAGATCAAGTGTCATATGGATTGAAGCTTACCCTATAGATTGTAGAGTTGCTTAAGGTGGGTTGGAAGTGGCATGTTGAGGATTGCTCTAAATTTGGTAGGGTTTAATTCAATTCCTTGAAGAGATATGATAAATCCAATAAGTTTTACATATATGACCCCAAAAACACATTTCTTAGGGTTGAGTTAGACATGGAAATAGAATAGGTACTCAAAGATAGTTTCGACAAATTCTAGATGATCTTTGAGATATTTATATTTCCTAAGGAGATCATCTACATATTCCTCTATGATTTTTTGGATGAGATCATGAAAGATGTAAGTCATCTCATGTTGGTAGGTTTCTCTAGCATTGTTTAGACCAAATGGCATGACCCTATAGTAAAAGGTTCCCCATGGGTTGATGAAGTAAGTCTTATGTTGGTCCTCAAGGGAAATTAAGATCAGATTATATATTGAGAAACCATCCATGAAAGATAACATCTCATGGCCAACTGTAAGATCAACAAGTTGATTGATGCTAGGAAAAGGGAAGTCATCCTTTGGATAAGCAAGGTTGAGGTCATGATAGTCAACATAGAGGTTAATTCCCCTTATGGGTTTGGTGATGGGAACAATATTGGAAACCCATTGGGAATAGTCAATGCGTTAGATGAAGTTGATAGATAAGAGCTACTGAAGTTTTTTTTGACTAGAAGGGTGATACGAGGGTGCATCTTGTGAAGTTTTTTCCTAATAGGGTTAGCATCAAGATAGATGAAAATTTTGTGGAGATCTATGGAAGGGTTCATTCTGGGCATATCCTGATAGGACCATGAAAATGCTATGATTTGGTCATGAAAGAAGGAAGGGTAATCCTATTACTCTAAGGAATTTAAGTATTGACCAATCTTTACAATGTGAGGGTTATCCTGAGTACCCAAGTTACATTGATAGTGGATTCATTCAACATGGTTTGGTTCTTAAGATGAAGGCATTTGTGGACATAAGAATCCCCTACACCAAGATAGGTGAGAATAGAATCATCATCTTGACATTGGATAGTGTGGATGGTAGGAAAATCATTTTTTAACATTTCATTATTAATTAGAGGAAAGGTTTTAGTTTGGCTATCATTTTTTTAGGTTAGGGGACCCAAACTAATGGTATTGACTAAAAAAAATTAGAAGGGATGGTTTTAAAATCCTTAGAATTTGAAAGAGATGGGTTTGGTGAGGATGGAACATCCTCCTTAATAGTGATGATGCGTTCTTCTGGTGGGATGAACCCAAAGCCAAATAGCTCATGGGGTTTCTGGGTTTCTGGGTTTTGATCATAGGTAACTCATGGGATCCATGTTCATAATGGATAAGGTTAAATCCATTCCAACCACACTTATGAAGGTACAATTTGTAAAATTTTGGTTTTCTTAAATAGGAGAAATTAGAGGTAAATAGTTGGGTAGAAAAAGTGGTGGAGGAAGCGAGAAGTGACTGATCAAGTCCCCCATAGATGAAATTGGTTTGGAGGTTGGGAATCCTAAAAAGAATGATGGTTCTATGTTTTATTCTTTTAGGGAATTAGGTGATTACTTCTTAAGCAAATAAAGGTCTAAGTAAATGTAAATTAGTAATTAATGTGTCTTAATTATCTTACTAATTTGTGTAAATAGATATGTATTTTACCTTTTCCAAAAATAGTAAGAAGTGTAAAGAAATCAAACTTAGCTTATTCTAGGCTGAAATAGATGAGATAAGATCTATAAATTATTATGCAGGTATGATAGACTATCATAAATAGAACTTAGAACTATATTTTTGGATTGAATAGGAGTGCCAAACTCAGGACACCCTACTAATTGTTGTAGTTCACTTTTTGACACTATTGTCCACTTTTGATGTTATTATCCACTTCCAGTGTTGTCTTAGTGGTCTAACTTTTTTGGGTTCTATTCAGTAGGTTTATGACACCCTAGAAGTGAAATATCAAAGTTTGATTTTGTGTGGATCTCACTATGTGTCTGATTTAATCTTAAAACCCCTTAGGAACTCCTAGTGTTTAAACTTGAGTAGCAAACTTGGGAAAGAGAGAAGGGGTTAGTGTGTAAAGGATACACTGGACACACTTCACACCCTGTGTGTGAGCATGCTACCTACATACTAATACTATGAAGAGGGATCAATCTATTGTATTTCTTCCATTTGAAGTGCTTGGTGCAATTGTGTGATGTATGTAATTATAATACAAAACTATAATTTACTTTGGATGACTAGGGATTGGTATGAGTGCTTGAGTAGGCTTGAATTGGTTTTGGAAGGCTATATGTAGAGAATATGGAAGAGTACTTGAGTGCACTTACTTGTATTATTACTTATTTCTCATGAATGAGTTCCAACCCATCTAAATGAAATTTGAATGGCCTTTTATATGGAAACTAATTATAATGGGTTAAATGAACTTGTATTAGGCCAATAAGGAAAAAGATAAGGATTTGTGAAAATTTGACCGTTAAAGGTAAAAATGAACTTGAACAATAGCACCAAAAATATGACACCCCTAAATTTTGATGATTTTATCTAAATTGAGTGCTATTGTCCTAAGATAATGAGACCTAAGGGGATGGATCTAGGTTTGAGAGGGTTATGTGGGTCTCAAAAAGCTAAATCCAAAAAATAATGGGTGATTGGGAATTAGTGAAAGTCTAGCCGAGAAGGGTTGAGTGAGAAAGAAAGAGGACCTATAGGTTGGGTGATATTATCCATGCCTAAGTTATCCAATTTCGTATTTTATATGATTACATTTTACCCCTCTTTATTCGAGTGATATATCAAAGAAAAATACTAGGATAAAGGAAAAATAGAAAGCATACTTGAACTTACTTGTAAGGGAAAAGCTCATGAAGTTGTGTGATGTTGGATGTGCATGGAGAGAATAAACTATGATGTGTGAATCTATAAATAAAAACATGAAAATATCATTTCTTATTAGATATGCTATATCTAAAATAAGAAATTATAAAAACTAAGTAAAAGAAGAAAGAGGAATGAGTACACCTCACTGTGTATGCGAACCAATATAAAACCTATTAGGATGTCGAATTATGTTGAGTATGGACTAAATCAAGAGTAATATCATGAATGGAGTTGAGTGATCAATTCCATAGACTTTCACTCAAGAATGCAAAGTTTGGCCTTTTGGCTCCATCATATCCAACTAAGTGAAGTCAATGAATCATACGTGTGTTAATTGATGTCTAGATTGTATGTCTAATCCCTCTAAATAAGTGGCTCAAGAATACAAAGGCTATCCCTTTGGCTCCATCATTTCCCCATGAAGTGCATCTATGAAGTGATACTAATATAGAATAGATGTCATATGAGATGGCTCATGGAACCCATGAATGTGTTATAAATTTGACACTGTGGCATGGATAGCCAAATGTGTGCTATAAATTAGGCCACTCTTGGCCATTTTGAAAGATGGAAATTAGGCTTATATGAAATCTAATTTGAAACTGATGTACTTGACTTATATGAAATCTAACTTGGGAATGTGGGTACTTAAAAAGTTAAACCTATATGAAATTTTAACTTGAATGTGATGTCAACCACCTATAGATGGAGTAAGGCACACAACTACTGATAATTCTTAGAGTAAATTAAACTCGAAAACAAAATAAGATATAAATGTGTCACACACATTACCCCTAATCACTGATGTCTGGAACATGGATTTTGATCTGGAAGTTATGCCAACTATCTAATCTAAAATTAAAGTGAGAACCATTATGCTGCACATGATAACCCCCTATATCTGAAAAAACTATCATGACTATTCTAAATGCTACTATTTTGATTTCTAGGAGGTTTTATCTTTTTGAAAAAGCCCTTGTTTGATGCCCCCTCTTCTGAGGGTAGGAATGATGAACCTATAATGATTATCCTCAAAATATAAGAGTCTTATAAGTGTGTTAATTATGAAAAGATACATGATATATCATTTGATGTTTGCCAATATGTTTCAATATATAGCAACGCTTATATCAAGAGATTGTTAGATTAATAGGGGTATGCCTAGATAGATAGAACAATGTGAAATCATGTACAATGTATTAAACTAGAACTAGAAATATTAATTGTTAGTTTTTAGTTGGAGGGATAGATCATGATGTCCATCATGGCATCCAAGAAAGCAAAGAAAATGCATGATATGGATCATGACATTTCACATATTTGATAAGCAATAAGTAAAAAGAAGAAGAAATAAGCATACTAGATGGGCCAAGGGGCCATGCAAATAAGGGATATGGTCACATGCCACACAAACTAGAAATAAACATGGAAGGCATGTTAAAATTTCACATACACATATAAGTGAAAGAAGTAAAATTGGCACAAGGGCCACAAGAACATGAAAGAGTACAAATAGAGGACATTGGCAAATATCTTAAGGCACACACATAAAAAAGAAGTAAAGGACATTCACAAATGTCCTAAGGCATAAGCAGGAGGTAATTAGGAATTGGAAAATGCAATCACACAAGCTACGTTAAGCCAATAAAGAAAGCATGTAATATCTAGAAAGATACAAGCACATCTAACTAATCAAATCAAATGTGAAAGTATGCAAAACATGTGTAGTACAACACTAGATATATGTTAAGGAATACACAAATGCTAAATACTAGTAAAATGTTGATATTAATATTTTATGTAAGCTATAAAGTAATGTACATTAGAATGATAACTCAGAGTGTGTAGTGTAGGAATGACATAACCTGGATGGTCTAGTCATGTATAAGATGCCCCCAGTGGATATGTATAACAATGTATGTCTTGAATGTAGAAGCAAGAATGCCCCCTCTATGGGTAGAATGAAGCAATCAAGTAGGTTGATGTCACTATAAACACTCAAAGAATATCAAGTGAAGCATGGTAATGTAGAAAATTGACATACAATATCATAAAACAACAAATCTAAGTCATAGGATGACAGTAGTAATGTAAACATGAATGATGAATATAATCAAAAATGTTTTTGGTGTTTTTACAATTTTTTGAATGTTATTGTAATTTTTAAAATATGTATAAATAAGTAGAAGAGTTTATGTACAATTAACATTGAAAATAAAAGATACTAACTGATGATTCTTAGGTGAGACTTCTTGTCCTAGTGTCTTGTGTCAAACAAATAAATCATATGTGATTATGGGGCATGAGTGTATGACTAAGATTGTGAAGCTAAAATGTGTGTATGTTGTAACTACTCTAAAATCTATGAATTGGAAGCCAAATGTGGGTTACCTCTATAGCTTTGAGAAGTAGGTATAAATATAGGGCTCTTAGGGACCCATCTAAAAGTAAGAAAAGAAGCTCTGTGAATAGGTGCTCTCTGTGTAGCTATATGAGATCACAGTGTAACTACTCTAGGTGTGAACACTATAACTAGAATCCATCTAGAATCCTAAAGTAGTGGGGCTATACGAACCCTTTACTAGTGATAGATGTTGTAAATATGGCTGAACCTAAAGTGGAACTAGAACAGAAGTTGGAAGAGAAGCTAAAACTAGTGGAAGAACTAGATCTAGTGACTAGAAGTTGGTAGATGGATCTGAAGTGGGGAGTGGTGAGTCATAAGGAACTCTACCAACTATAATAACCTGATTAACATGAATGAACTTCATGTATCTATAAATTGTAGAAGGTACTACCTTGAATTTTTGAATCCATGGCCAACCAAGTAGTATGTCAAAAACTCCCACACTAGAAACTATAGTGATTGGTATAACCATATGTGTAGGACCAACATGTAGTGGAAGTACTATCTCACACAATGAAATCTAAATATGCCCATTGAGACCATTGATAATTGTATTGGTTAGATTGATATCCTGATTTGAATAACCCAAATACTAGAGTAGTGTGAAGGTGCACATATTAATATTAGAATTATTATTAATGAATACACTACAAATAGGTTGATTAGGGATATGTGCTTTGATAAAAAGTGAATTGTAACATTTATCATCCTCCTCAATCTCTTGATCTGAAAAATATATCAAAGGCTTGGATAGATATCTAGACTCATACACACCTATCATACCTCTCAAAGGATGTGCCTCAATTGAAGGTGATTAGTATGTAACTAGTGGAGGATGTGTATGGTATGTATGATGAACACTTGATGTGTCCTCTTTCTCTTATTTTGAATGATATGGAAATGTATCTAAAAATATTTTAAAATCCTTATCTTGTGTTGGCTTTATCTTTGGAGGCTTAGTTGAAGTGCCTAGATCAAGTAGATTACCATCTATCAAATCTTGTATCTTGTGTCGCAAACTGATGCATCTCTTTTTTGTGTGGCTTGGTAGTCCTATGAAAATTTCAAAATGCATGTTAATCATATCCCCATGGAAGAGGCTTTTCTAGATATACCTCTTGAATAGGTGGGAGAGTTATGATGTTGCATTCTAATAACTATTGTATAACTCTAGCTAGAAAAATTGGTAAATTAGTAAATGCACATTGAGGAGGTATCGATAAAACTATATGGTAAGGGGGATTTAAAGCCACATTGACAATTGGTTGATTCTAATTCTTGTTTTCACTAATTTTGACTTTGTATGGGACTTTGTTATTACTCTTGGTTTTTGTGTCTGGAGTACTTGAATACTTTATTTTTCCCATTAAGATTAACTTGAGTTCTCTTCCCTTAAGTGTATGACATAATTCGGTGAAGGAAGAGAATATTTTGAACATAATGGATTCATGTAGTGTTGGTAGAAGGATTTATTTGAAGATGTCCTATAGCTCTTAATCAGTCATGGGGATAGTTAACTTAGCTAGAATAGTCTTATATCTAAGAACATAATCCATGAGAGGCTCATTTGGATTTTGCTTCTATTATGTAATCTATGAATATGAGACCTTATCACTAATGTTGATACTGAAATGTGTTAAGAACATGTTTTTTAAAGGATTGAATGTTGTGATCGACTGATTTAGTAGACTATAAAACCATTGTAGATCATAATACTTTAGGCTCTATAGAAAGATTTTGGTAAGTATCCAGTCATTGGGTACATAATCCAAACATGCTACATGAAAATATCTCAAATGTGTCTCTATATCACCCTTGCCATCATAAAGAGTAAGCATGGGTTGAAAAAATCCTTGTGGAAAGAGTGTAGAATTAATGTGAGATGTCAATGGTGTATGTAGAAGTGTAAAAGAATCCAATGTCTATGTAGGTCTAGTGGTACCTTGCTCAAGATGTTGCACCTTGGATTGAAGAGATCTTATATCTTGCATAAAGGCTGCCACATCAGGAGCTAGGGATATACTAGCTATAGCTGGTGGCATAGAAGAAGGTTGGGATACTATAGGGGGTGGTTGAGACATAGTTGCCCCTGTAGTGTCATTTATAACTAGTTTCTCTATGGTTTGAGAAGATTTCCCATTGGTTAATTTTTGTTGTTCTTCTTGT
Organism: Torreya grandis; assembly: GCA_037957365.1. Classification (NCBI taxonomy): domain Eukaryota; kingdom Viridiplantae; phylum Streptophyta; class Pinopsida; order Cupressales; family Taxaceae; genus Torreya; species Torreya grandis. The sequence goes on along the minus strand of JARHVA010000200.1, from coordinate 5,832,248 downwards.
AAAATTATAAGAATGTCATCTTACATATCTAGATGTTTTGTTAAGATTTCTTGAAGTTATCTTTTATCAGTTTCATCAAAACTAGTATATTGAGCCATGGTAAAGTAGGAAAATAATTTGAAAAGTTTTTAAATGTTTTACAATATGTGTTAATAAGCAATGTGAGAGAAATGGAAAGTACTAAAATTAAGAAACATAGAGTCCAACAAATAGTAAATTGGAAATTATCTAAAAAGGATATTGAATTGCCAAACATGTAAGGTGATACAAGCAAAAAGGAGCTAGTATATACCACTAGGAGTTTTTCAAAAATATTATTTCCAAAATACTATGAACTTTTTGAATTTGAAATTGATTTTTTTGAGTTAGATATGCAACTAAATTTTCAAAAAATTATGCAAAAGTAGCGAAGAATAACCAAAAATTTATTTGATGTAATTAGGGTTTTGAATGATTTTTTCCAAAATTAGTGTAGTAATTTGAAAATTTTATAGAAAATTTGTAGTTTTAATTTTTTTAAACTGGAAAAAAAATTGAAAATATTGCTAAAATTAGCAATATATTTTTCCTAGTGGTTTGAAAGTGTTTGTATGCAAATAGGACCTAGTATGTGAAAACTAGGGTTTGGGTTAATTTATTGAAAATATTTCAATTGATTTGTAATTATTTATTTTTAAATTCAATAAAAATCAAGAAAATTTTGAAAAAAAATAGAAATAATTAGCCCTAGGGTTTCTAGTGTTTTTGTACATAAATTAGAAGTAAGTTGGGTTCACCATATGTTTTATTCTTTTTTGGAATTACATGTTTAATTCCTAAGTAATAAAGGTATGAGTAAATGTAAATTAGTAATTAATGTGTCTTAATTAGCCTCCTAATTTGTGTAAATAGATATGTATTTTACCTTTTCTAAAAATAGTAAGAAGTGTAAAGAAATCAAAATTAGCTTATTTTGGGCCAAAATGGATAAGGTAAGATCTATAAATTTTTGTCTATAGATGGAAAACTATCATAAATAGGACCTAAAACTCTATTTTTAGATTGGATAGGAGTGCAAAAATTAGGACACCCTACTACTTGGTGTTATATTCCACTTTCCATCACTATTGTCCACTTTTGGCATTGTCTACTTTTGACACTATTATCCTATTGGTTTGGATTTTTTGGGTTCTATTTAACAGGCATGTGACACCCTAGTAGTGAAATATTAAATCTTGATTTTATGCAAAGTTCATTGTGTGTCTAATTCAATCTTTAAAACCCTTAATAATCTTGGTATTTGAACTTGAGTAGCAAACTTGGGAAAGAGAGAAGGGGTTAGTGTGTAAAGGATACATTGGATGCACTTCACACCCTATATGTGGGCACACTGCCTACATACTAATACTCAAAAGAGGGATTAAGCTAATGTAGTTCTCCCATTTGAAGTGATTGGTGCAATTTTATGATGTAAACAAATATAATGTGAAATTGGAATGTACTTTGTATGACTATGGATTGGTATGAGTGCTTAAATAGGCTTGAATTAGTTTTGGAAGGTTGTATGTAGAGAATAGGGAAGAGTACTTGAGTGTAGTTGCTTGTATTCTTACTTCTTTACTATGAATGAGTGCCAACCCCTCTAAATAGACTTTGAATGGCCTTTTATATGGAAACTAATGATTTTGGGATAAATGAACTTGTATTAAGCCGATAAGGAAAAAGATAATAATTTAATAAAATCTAATCATTAGAGGTAAAAATGAACTTGGATAATAACACTAAAAATAGGACACCCCTAAATTTTGGTTCTCTTGTCCAAATTAGGTGCTATTGTCCTGGGAAAATGAGACCTATGGGGATGGATCTAGGTTTAAAATGGATACTTGGGTCTCAAAAAGCTAAGTCTAAAAAGCTACAGGTGATTGGGAATTAGTGGAAGTCTAGTTGAGAAGGGTTGAGTGAGAAAGAAAGAGGACCTATAGGTTGAGTGCAATTAGCCATGCCTAAGTCAAACAAGTTCACATTTTATATGATTACATTATGATATTGGGATCATAACTAGGATTATGGTTAATATTTCCATACTCTTGAGGAGTAGGGAAGGCATCCAAGGATAAAATAAGATACTCTCCCAATGAGAGATGTTGGAACATAGGTTCTAAGGGGTCCTCTATAGGGATCTGAAAAGAAGGGATATATGATCTAGTTAAAGCTTCATCGATGGTAGGGGTGGAGTTATTATTGGTTGGTGGTGAGGCGGATGAGTAAGGAAGAAGAACATCATCGGGTTGATATGTCATGTTTTAATATGCAAAAAGACTAGGGTCAGATTATATGGTGATGATCTAACCCTTATGATCAAACTTGACACATCAATTGGGACAAAAATCATAGAGTGGATCTAAAGGAATCTAAATAATATTTATTTTAACTCACCTTATATGATGTATAATATCTCTAAAAGCATGAGAGGTCCCTAAGTATATGTGGAGGATGACTGTCCCTGAGGTTGTGTCCATAATATCATTAAAGGAATGGAGGACCACTATGGTTTATGGCATGATATTCTTTAGAAACTAGAGTTAGTCATAAACATGAGAGGAGATAATATTAATATTATCTCCCCCATCAATAATTACTCTTGTGATGTGGGCTTGATTGATGTATGAAGTGATGAAGAGGGAAGGATCAAGATCTCCATGATGAACAAAATATATTTTTGAATCCTTGAATGTGACATTGGTAGAAAGTCAAAGAGCTCTAAAAAAGGCTACAAGAGGTTGAGGGTCTTTAGGTTGGAACTCTATATATTTTAGGGTCTCTATCAATACTTGGTGGTGATGGGGAAAGGTGTTGATCAATTTTTATAGACTCATTTTCACTAGCATCTAGTGAAGTTATTTCAAAACTATTCACTGGATAGATTCAAAAGAGTTGGAGGGAGAGGCACCCAAAATAGATATTTTATGTTTTGGTGAAGGTAAAGGTGAAGGTGATTGAGTCTAGATGGAAGGTTGAGTGGTGGAAGGATATGTCTATGGAATGGACACTTTGGCCTTTCCCTTATCCTTTTTTTAGTCCTGAGATTGGGTGACCATTTGGATAGTGTGGATGTGGGGAAGCATTAGGATAGAAGGATATTTTGGTTCCTCCTCACTCTTGGATGAGAGTACAAGGGTGGGTAAATTTTGGATAGGTTTTTTTGGTGGTTGGGTTGATAATGGGATCAAGAGAGGTTCATCTGCTAATAGATCATCCTCATCCCATAATTTATGGACAAGTGATTAGAGAGCTTTATAGTTCTCTGTGTCGTGTCTAGGTGTCTTATGGTATGAATAGATTACACTATCATTTAACCAAGATTGTTTACAACTTGAAGGGTCAAAGGGTTTGATAGGTGGAAGTTTTAAGGAAGAGGTTTGAAATTTTTTTTATAAACTGGTCAAATAATATTTGATCAAAGGTGTTAAGGGTGATGGGATTTTGGTTTTTGGGGTGGGATCCTTCTTAGAAGTAGGCTTTGCCAAGGAATTTATAGGTGGTAGAATGGTTTTGGTAGGTGGGTTTGATTAGGATTTATTGGTGTTTTAGTTTTGAGGTGGAAGGTTTAAAGATAAAATATTTAAAGGTGGATGACTGAGATGATGAAGGTTTGGAGATAGTTGGGTAGGTAAAGGTAGATAGTTTGGTTAAGAATAATGGAGAGTTTGATGATTTAGAGGGGGTAGGTAAAGGTAGGATAAAAGGAGGAAGTTTAGTTTGGGTAGTTTTGGGAGTGTTACCTTCTTTGTATAAGGATGAGATCTTAAGATAGAATAAGTATGGGGTCCCAAGATAAAAGGTAAGAGGGAAGCGGGTGGTATGGTTATGGTTCTAAGTGGGAGTTTGGGTGGCTCCACCTTCTTAGTTGGTTTGGTTAAGGTTTTATTTGGGGGAATAGATGGGTTTAAATCTAACTTCAAAAATGGGTGGATAAGGATAGGAGTAGGAAGTACTCCTAAGTTCTTGATATGTTTGATTAAAGAGGTGTAAGGTGATTTGATAAATTTGGATGGAGGTGGTTTGGATGGTTCCCCCATGGTTTTGGAGGGATAGGTGTTTAATGAAGGGGTTGAGATAATTATAGGTTTAAGGGTAGGTGTGGTTGAATATGGGGTAGACGAAGGTGAGATTTAAGGTTCATGCTTGTTTTGATAGGGGATCCCAAGATGGTGCCAAATGGTGGCTCAATCTGTATTGAGTTACGAAGAGAATTGTAAGATTTGGACTAGTCTAGAAAAGGATTTGTAAATTGGTTTGGTTCATTAGGCATCAAATTCAAAGATTAAGCCTATAGGTTGAGGTAAGGGAATGGTTTATTCACCCTTGTCCTTGATTAAAGGTTTTAAGATTTGAGAGGATGTTTCCTCCATAGAAGGAGTAGATAAGGTGATCTCTCCTTTTGGAATGGTTTCTAAAGAGAGAGTGGGTGATTCCATGATGGGGGAGGAAGCTATGATGGTAATGGTTGCCTCCTTTGGTATTTATATCAAAGGAGAGGTGGGTAAGTCTATTATCTCATCAAGTGAAGGAAAGGTGGTGGTTGTTTCCTTTGTTTGGGTATCTAAATGAATGGAGGGTGATTTCACCACTTCAATAAGTGGAGCAGAGGAAGAGGTAGTTGAGGCAATGGTTTCCTCAATGATAATTTCACTGATAATTAAATTAACCATATGGACCTCATGAGCATGAGATGATTTTGATTTTTTGTCATCATGGTGGGTAGAAGGGTCATGATTGGGAAAAAGTTATCAAAAGATGTTGAGTGATTGATTCAAGGGTGTATTAGGATTATCCAATACAAGTTCTCCCTTATCAATCAAGTTTTGGATAATAGTTTTGAAGATGTTACACCTACTAACATCATTTCTAATGACATATTTGAAAGCACATAGATTACTCTCATTGTACCAACTAGGCATAGGGTGACAAACATCAAATTATTGGGGAGGTTTGATGGGGTGAAGTTGTATGATGTTGGATTTGAGAAACTTGTGCAAAACTGAAGCATGTGACTCCTCTAGAAGAGTGTATTATTTTGGGGTAGCTCAATTTTGATTTTGGGTTTGTTTATTAGAGGAGTTAGAGGAGTTGGTTTGGTTGGTTTGGTTGACAACCAAAGGTGAAGTGGTTTTTAAAATAGCCTTGTTTGTGGCTGCTTCTAGATTAGTGTTAGGGTGGTTAGATTGGTTGGTGTTTTTAGATGGGGAAAGGTCATTAGATTTGAATATAGATTTTTTATTTATTAGTTTCAACTTCCCCTCATTGATGGAATTAATTTTTAGTTTGTGTTCAATGGTGAAATCCTCATCAAAGGTTCTAAAGGTTTAAACTTATATATTAGGGAAATGTGTTTGGCACAAGATCGAGAGAAAATTTCAATCAACTTAGGTTAGGGAAAAGAGAAAGAGATTTCATTGATAATACCTCTCCATTGGGCTATGAAATCATTAATTGATTCAACATCAGATTACCTAATGAAGTAGAGGTTAGGGATAGACACCTTATTAGATATATTGACTAAGAAGTGGTCTAAAAAGGTTTGGGTAAGTTGGGGAAAGGAAAAGATGGATTGTTTAGTGATATAACTATACCAATCTAACATTGGTCCAAATAAATACATAAGAAAGGTGCAAAGGAGAAGAGTAGTGTCATAGGCAATCAATAATCAAGATTTCCAAAATGCTCTTAGGTGTTCTTAGGGTTCTTCCTTGCTTTAGAATTTATAAAATTTGGGTAGTTATTATTGAGGAGGGTAAGGTTGGAAAGTGATGAATGGGTGAATAGGATTATTATATATTTGGTAATAAGACAAGAGGTTGTGAGCCCTAAAGATAGATGACTCTAGGGTGGTCATTTTGTCCATCAACATTTTGACCAAATTTGTTTGGGGTTGGGGAGATCCATAATTATATGGTAAGTCTTTTTGGGGTTGGGTAGATGCAATATATGGATAGTTGGTATATTTTTAATAATATGCCACATGTTGGTATGTGGTAATTAACAGTTGGGATGATGCCACATAAGGGTTAATGGCACAAAAGGTTGGGTAGAAGATGGAGTTATGTATCCTTATAGATTAGGAACATAGTGTGGGTAGGGTGTCATAGGTATTTGTTGAGGAGTTGATGTGGGTTGGTTTATAGGTATGATTGGATTGAGAGATTGGGGAATTGAAATGGATTGGGTTGGAGGTATGAATGGGTTAATTGGTTGGAGGTGAGTGGTAACTCTAGTATTGATAGGTGGAAGGGTAGAAGGTATAGAAAGCACCACATTTTGAAGTGGGGTGGAGATTTATGGGTTAGTGGTGATAAGGGGAGTAGTGCAAATATGGGTAGAAGGTATCCCCATGGTGGGTGGAGTATGGGCAACAAAAGGTGAGGTTTACCCTTTGTTGGAGGGGTTATTGGTTGGTGTAAGGGGTGTTTGGTTATTAGTTGGGTTGTTTGATTGAGTTTGGATGGAGGTAGTGTATGGGTTATTGGTGGAGGAAGAAGTTTGAGTGATCATAGGTTGGGTAAATCTAGAAACAAGAAAGGTGTCTCCCATAAGGTGGGGAGGCATTCCTTAAGGTGGATCACTAGGAGGAATTGAAGTAGGGGTATGGTAAGATAGGGTGGTGAGGTAATTTTAAAGGGCCATAGGGTTGTTATCAAGGAAAGTGATAAAATTTACATCACCTTCAATAACTATCTGAGGCATGGTAGGGCTGGTAGAAGGATGGGGAGAATCATCAACATCTAAGGTATACTCCATAGAGGAAGAAGAAGAGGGAGGTAACTTTTGGTTGGTTTGGTCCCTCAACTATTGTCTAGTAAAAACCATGTGATGAATAGAAAGGAATGAATGAAAGATTACAACTCAAACACAAAGTAAACAAAATAAAAAGATCTCAAAGAAATCAAAATCATACATTATAGTGCATTTAAAATCTTAGGGTACCTTTTATCTTGCTTTTGGCTTATGCCTTAGTTGGAAGGTGTGAATAAGAACTTGGTTTATATAACATGTACTAGAAAATAATTCTATGGTTGGTTTTAGGTGTTTAAGGATCTCAAAAAGATCTATGTTGGAAATTAATATGTGGCTTGGTAATTGGGGCCTACCCCCTCCCATCACACACTGTAATGATAAGGGTGTTGGGTGATTAGCCGATATATACCGATTTCTAGAGTTTAGACTCAGCTAGAGAGCTGAGTTTTAGTTTATCCTCTTGGTAATGACCTCTAAGTAAGATAGCCAAAGGGTGAAGGTGAACCACTAGGATATGAAGCCCTAGTCAGGCCTTATGTCAATTGTTATGATTTTAATTGATATAAGTGAATTGGTTTTGGTGTGTGAGAACAAATGTTAAACTATGATTGATTTACTTAGCTTTTAATGTTAACTATGTGAGTTAAACATGCAAGCAATAAATATATGTAAGGTTTATTTTATACCCCAAATAAATTTTGATTTATTTATATCAGCATAAAATAGGGAAGAAAAGGGCACCTAGATGCTACTAGGTCCAACTGGGCATGCCAAAATGTTTCTCTCAATTTCATTTTAATTTCTTGAAAAAAAAGAAGTAAGAAACTAAATAAAGGTATGGTAGAAGAACCTATTTTTTTGTGCTCATGTGATCTAGAGTATTGTGAAGATCTCCTCTTTGTCTTGGAAAGAATGACCTATAGATAATAGAATACTAAAACAAATGGATTTTTAGATGGATATCAATGTGGATTACCTAGTGTGAGTTAGATTCAAGAAGCGTGAGCTTATTAGGAGGCTGTAAATCCACTCTCTTAGAATAGTTAAGTAAAAGGAAATAAAGATGAAGTACCTACATCAAAAGACATAAAATACTGAAAGGGAATGCAAGAAGAAATAAATACTTGATAAATGAAATAAACTAATTATAGCAATAAGTGGGTCAATACTAATGCTAAATAGGCTAGGTTGGGTTCAAAAAATGGGTGGGGACCTATGAATAGTCAAAAAGACAAAAAGTGGAATTTGGTTGAGGATAAGTAGGTGGAAGCATCTTTCTATTATTTATTACCAAAGTGACCATCAGTGGTTACGGTGACCATCAATAGTTGTTGAGTTTTGATAAGTATTACAAAAAAGTTTAGGCTGATAAGGTTAGTGATTAGGTAGTAAATTTTTAAAGGTCTAATTAGAGATAAGAGGTTATAAGATATAATGTAAAAGCATTTGATTTAGGTAGAGATGTTAGAATAAGAATAAATAAAAATTGGAATAATAAATGTACTTAATTGGTTGTTTGATAATTGGTAGCTGATCTAAGAGTGATTTGGGTAGAGTAATGGTACTTTACCTAAAGAATAATTTTGGTAGAGGTTTGGGTCTATGTTATAGTTGTTAACTTACTAGAGGGAAGACCTGCAAATAATTTCTTGATGCTATAAGCTCTTGATGTCTACTAGCTGATAGCTTGATTTCCTAATTGTTAAAATTCTTAGATCATTGGATCCTTTTTCACCTCATTATCCTCTCCTATTATAGGCAAAGAGAGATGGATTAAGAAGGTTCCATAGGAGGTTTTGGTTTATGGTTTTAATGATTCATGATGTGTTAGCTTACTATCTATATTAAATTTTGATGTGTTAGCTTTCACATATCTTGATTTGTCTTTATTCAAATGGGGAAGATATGACCATCAGTGGTTGAGCTTAATCATTGGTGGTCATAGTGACCTTTAGTGGTTGGGTAACTATCAATGGTCAAGGTGACTATTGATGGTCTATGGTTGAATAAATTTAGGTCAAAATGGAAATTTAATGAGTTAGTTTAGCTAGTTAGATAACTTGACCCAAGGTCATGGTCCGAAGTTGGGTCATGGTCTGATATAGGGGTGTTTTGACATCTAAAACCATCATGTGTAGTTTTTTAGTGTCTACACTTTATATACAACATCTCCTTTAGTAATGTCTTGATCTTGAATATTTTTCAACATTTACATAGATTCATACATGAGACTTATTTCTATAGTTGGGTTCGATTACTTATCATGTTTTTCTTTCTAGATTCTTTGATCCTAAGGTATGTTGAGAGGATATAATCCTCACTCTACATGTTGGTGTCTTATAATAGCATTCAAGAATGGATCCTTATTAGGTTGTTCTTTTACCATATTAACATTCTTGATGGCCTTATCCTTTCTTTGCTTTTACAAGATAGGATAGTCTTTTATCTCATGCTAGTCATATACTCATTAGTATGCATAGTAATACTATCTCTATGGATTCAAATGGAAATTTCATTAGACATGATTATACTTTCCACACAAATAACATTGCAAAGGAGGGTGTTGATAATTATTTCCTCTACCACCTTGGTAATATACTCTATATCTTCCCCTAGATCCTCCTCTGGTCGATTGATAACCTCCTCTATACCCTCCTTATTGCTATGTTATATTCCAATGTTGATGATTCTAGGTATTATCTCTAATTCCAAATTATTGTTGCACTACTAGTGGGGTCCAAATAGTTTGTTGTTGTTGCATCCTTGCTAGACACTAGGGTGTTACATATTTATGTTATGGTGATGGCGGTGTCTAACTCAGTGAAATAGGGGACTAATTGGCAAAACCTTAAGGTTGGTATTAAGGAAAAATAAGAATTCATTATAGACCTACTTGGGTCACACAACATTTATTGACCTATGGTCTTGTAATCATCTGCTTCATTGAAGACACTTACTATGTAGTGATGGTGAATACATTTTTTGGTGATGTTTTCTTTGAGCGTCTAGAAATCCTTATAATTCTTTTCATCATGATTATACAACTTACAAAAATTAAAATATAAACTTTGTGAGATTTTGACGCACTATTGTAGGAGATGACACTGCATTGTTATGTGCCCTACTACTTGAAATATTTCATAGAATTCTATCTTGATTTTAGGACAATCATTCCTATGATGTCATTCTTTCCCACACTCCATGCACCATATATTAATATTAGTTTTATCTCCCTCATGATATTGCTCCATTCTCTTCATAAAATATTTCAATTTATTTTTAATCTTATAACTTATGATGGGAGTTTCCCCATAATCTTTAATTTTCTCCACTTGTAGGGCAACAACTTTATTATCTACCTTAGTAGAAATTGAGTCTATGTTATAACAAACTTGATTATGGAATGTAGACCTTAGATGAACCACATATATTTATCTTTATCTATTAAGGTAAATTCCACCTTATTCATAGAATCAAAAAACCTATAATCATAGTCGTGGACTGATTCTCCCAACTTCTGCCTTATCTCTTTCAAGTCATGGATAGTCTAACTTGTACATTATTTAATCTTGAAATATATGATAAGACATTCCTTAACCTATTGTAAACTGGCATTTACAATTTATATATGTTATATAAACTCAATATATCTTTCATTTAGTGCCCCTATTAAATTACACTTCCTGATAACCTCATCATTAATACCCTTAGCTTGCCAACTCATCTCACAGGTTAGTAAGTGTTGTTCAAGGTTTGTAGACCCATCATATGTTGCTAGATTTATAAATTCTCTTACAATACCCATTGTGTAAACTAGTGTTAAAGGGATATATTATGTATTTTTTACAAGAGGAAGTTATGTTTTGTGTGATACTACTTGCATACCATAAAGATTTATCTATGCACTAGGAGAGTCAACCTACACACTCTATTTTTTTATGTTTCTTTATTTTCTCTACTTGGTTTTAAAAAACCTTATAATCTGTAAAGCCTTTCAAATTGATTTTGTTTAAATTTCATTACCCTAATGATGTACTTTTTATAAAAATAGACCTTCCCAACTTTGTCTTCCTATCTGCCTATTTGAAAACTTTTGTTGGAATATAATAAATTAGGTTGTGGGGATGTGTGTTCTTTTGGTGAATGATTGTTTATTATGACTTCTTATTCTATTCTTGAACTTGTGATTACTTTGTGAATTTTTTTCATTATTTTCCTAATTACTCATGCCCTTATTATGATAATAATGTTATTCTTGATGTGCACTACATCTATCATTTGACTACTCTACTTCTACACTATTCTCACCTTCTTTTCACATCTCTTCTTCTTGTTGTTATTCATCACTCTTTTCTTTCTATCAACATTCATAATCTTTTTAATCTCATCTTTCATTCTTCATATATTTTGTCTCACTCATCACATCTTCTTCTTTATTCATCATCTATTTTATTGATACTATTAACTCTACTCATAGTTACCTAAGTATTATTCTATTTACTCCATCTATTCTATTATCACAACTCATGTTCTAAATCTAGACTTTTCTTTTGGATCTTCTTCCCTCATGTCTCCATTTTGGATTCAAGTGCAAGCCTTATCCACTCATTTAATCATCATTCATTATCATATCACACACACCCCCATATGCCCAAAGCAACTACTCCATATTGGTTAGAGAGGGTACCATGGCCTTGTCCATAACCAACATCTTCACAAGGATAGGTAGTCGCTACAAAAATTTCCCTCAAATTCCTCTGATGAATAAATCTTTCATAACTTAGAAAGATATGTATCCTTGTAATATGAACTTAGTTATATATCCATCTACTATAGTATCAACCCAATAATCTATTTCTCTTGTCTAGTTAGTTTCTAATTTTTACATCAGTCTATCTTTTCTTTAGTCTCAATTATTATTTCTTCCATTCTTGGTTTAAAACAATAATATTACAACCATGCTAACTATTTAGCTAGTATTTTAGGGAATTTACATATTCTTTGGTCTAACATGTCTCAATATCTCTCTACCCTGATAACCATCGTATCATAATTTACTCTAGGAGTGTTCCGCGCTCACTGCACCATTATTAATAGAGGTTCTTAAAGCATAAAAACATGCTAAGGATGAGGATATCTAGGATATACTTTACTTTAGTACACAAAATAGTGTATTATATTCATACAAGAGGTTGGATAACAAAAACATAACAAGTGTGAATTATCGTACATTAAGTAGGAGGCAAGAACAACTAGTGATTCATTAACATAAATAGAGTATACAAATTAAATTAGACATAAAGTAATCAAAATTATGCATGAGAATGCACATAAGGAAAAAAGTAATAAATCATACAGGTAACCATAACCAAACAAGTCTCTATTGTTCTCTTCAAAAGTGGAACTTGAAATTTCTAGTCTATGATTCTTCATCTTCTTCTCATAATTGGTGCCAAAATTAGAGTATGTTCATATTATAACCTATTACAAGTCATAGATTTAGGAAAAATAGACTTATACATGACAAAATTAATATATAACACATATTATTAGACAAATATCATGTGCAACTTTACAATTTGAATTCTTCTCCCAACAACAATTGTTGCATTTCATCTTATAGTCAATCATATCAATTATTCTCTCTCATATCCTTTTATCACTCAATGTTAGATTTGAGATACATCAATCACAATCATGAAAATTTTCCTTTGATCCTAACTTATATATTTCCTTTACATGCATCCTTACTTGAAATATGTCGATAACTCTTAAAATTTTGTATTAATCATCTTGGTTTGCATCTCTCCTTGACATGTGTCTTTCTTAGGATATTTATAAAGCTTACATGCTTTTGTATTATCATCATCATTTTATGGTTAATTCCACCTTGGGATGTGTCGACAACCATCATATAATAATTTTTGTTCCCTTTGCATAGGTCTTTGCCAAGGGCATCATCAATTTATATCTCACTATTCATGTCAATTTCATCTTATTCATCATCAGTCCCCCATCTATCATCCCAACCCCTTATCTCTTCACACATCCCACCCCTCATTTCCTCTTTCAAGTATCCATCCACCTCCTTCCTCCTTGTATGTCCCCTTGATGGGGCATCATATCCACTAACATCATTTAATAAAATTTATACATGAGGGTATTTATTCTTTGAAATACCATTACTCCTTCCACTTTGTCCACTCATAATACCCTTTAAAAAAGGGGGAAAATGTATGCACATATATTTTTTCACCTAATTTATCATCACTAATATTATTATTAGTCAACACTAATTTCATCTAACATTGCCTATTCATCCTATTTAATAATATAATCTCATTATATATCTATACTAACATTCATATTTCCCATCCAATATTATTTCCCTTGTTATTTCTTATTAATATTGCATTTATCACCTAAATCCCTCTTATGCCCACTTGTGATTTTTAAATTCACAAAATCCTACCTATTCCTAGGATTCTCTATAAGCCTACCCACTAGCCATGACATCATCCCTTTATTAACCTATTTTAATCCTTCCCTAATCATCATTAGACTCCCTAATGGAATCTATAACTCTCCACCACCCCTCTCCTTCTCTAGATAATTATACGGAATTTTAAATTCATTATAATTCCCTTTGTTCTCTCTATAATTTTATTCTCTTGAGGCTTCCAATGAATTTTTAATTCATTGAAAAATATCCCTCCATATCCTATTTAAATCCATGACTCCCTCCATCCAAAACAAGGATAAAATCAATCATAAATATCATAAATCTCCATAGTCTAATAATTCTAATAAATACATGAATCCATGTTATCCAAGTCTTTTGATCAAGCAAATATCATGCTAAAGTTTTGAGTTTATTTGTAAGAAATCCATTATTCATACCATTTAGTCTCTTTCTTATCTTGAATCTTATTTGGCGCATTTAGATTTAGATTAATAATGTTTATTTGTGTGCATTATGATCTAATGGATCTAAAATGAAATAGATTTTAGATTTGGGTAATCTTGATATAGTTTTCATATCTCTAATTTATTATTCAAAATTATCATCTCAAAATATATATACATGCATGTAACTTGAAATAGTAAAATAAGATTATGTTTTTTAACTTTTTGGGTATGAAAGCTATAAATCAAGGTGGGGCCCTTTTGATTTTAATAAATTGAAAAATAAATTATTTTTTAAATACTTTTCAACAACTATAGAAATCAAAACATACCTTTGAAAGATTTTAGGGAGAAATACAACACTCAGGAGGATGAATAGGTTCATATCTAAAAATATATCTAGACCATCAGAGGCTCTAAAAACATATTTATTTTCTTGATTTTTCCCCTCAAAACCAAAGATGTCTTCAAAATATGTTTTTTTATTAAATTTTGTTTTTTTAATTCCAATGTCATATATGTGCTTGGAGTTTCCTAGAAAACATTATGGGGGATGTGAGAAAGCTTCTCAAGCCTTGAAAATAGTTTGAGACTACTTGAATATAATTATCATTACCTTTTATCAACAACTAGGCACAAAAAACTGATTATAATTGTTTTTACTATTTTTGAATTTTCCTGAGGCATCTAAGTTGTACAAGTGAAGAAAATGGCATCCCAATAAGTACAATATCTCAAAAAATAATTTATGAACCTTAATCAGGTTGTATAATTTCTTCCATGAGGTTTGAGCACAAAATCTAACCTCTTCCAACAATTTCTAGGCCATAAAATTAATGACTACAATTTATTTTGATATTTATTCAAGCATGAGTGTTATAACCTCCTCACATAATTGAAATAAAATAATTTTTTTTTGAAGAAATTACTTGTCGATCATATCCATCCACTAGGATATGACACCATGATAAAATTCATGTATATAATAACAATGCACAAATATAATCTAAGATGAATAAATTTTTAAAAAAAAGTATAATAAATGAAGCATAATATTAATGAACTATTGCACAAATATTTAACATGGGAAAACCTCTTAGAGGGAAAAAAAATGACAATGATGAATAATTCAAAAATTGAGAAACTCCTTTGTACCCAATACAAGTTATTTAACCTCTCACTTATTCTCATAAAATCTTTCACAAAACTCTTCGAGATTGGATATGATTAATATTTCATATTCACTATACGATTTCAAAATAGGGCTAAAACCCTATTTATAATAAAAAGACAAGGGTGGTGACCATTTTAAAAATAATGGGTCCATCCATCTTGATAAAATAATCTAATTAAATTTTGGTAATAATTAAATAATTATAACTCTATTAATTATATCATGAGGTTTCCACCTCATGGTAATAAATAATATATTATTATTTATTTAATTAGTACCGAGGATAAGGGCCAATGAATCCCACTAAGAATTAAATATTCTAAAATCTCTTCCTAACTCTTTGAATACTTGTCCTCTTTGAGCTAGATAGACACTACAAATTTTTGGCCAATGGATTAGAGATCTATCAGATAATAGGCAAACCTATTCACACTTCTAGGACGCCCCATATGTTTTCATTGCATTTGCATCTCATCTGTAATAATTTTGTGAGGCATCAAGCAATCCTAAGTGGGATTATACTATAGAAGAGGAGTATAGTTCCTTGCATAGGAAAAATGCTTAGGATTGAGTCCCACTTTTTAAAGGAAGAAAACTTTTTCAATGTAGGTGGATCCACTGAATAAAATTTATAGCATATGGGTCCATAGACAAATTCAAAACATGTTTGGTAGAAAATGGTTTTTCTTAAGAACCCCAAATTAACTATACCAATATGTTCATCCTAGTTTCTAAAATGAGCTCAATCCAACTCACTCGCATCATATTTGCAACACATCATTGGGATGTTTATCATATGGATGTGAAGAGTGCCTTTCTTTATGGTGACTTCAAAGAGGAAATATGCATAAAGAAACCATAAGGATTTTTGGAAGATCATTCTTAGTTTTAAAACTTCATAAATCTATCTATGGCCTCAAACAACCTCTTTGAGCTTTGTATACCAAGATGTACTCCTTTTTTCTTTTGGTTAAGTTCACCACATGTCATTTTGATCTAAATGTTTACATATTACAATTGGATGATTAACTGTTGATTCTAGTTATATATGTGGATGACTTATTGATCATAGGATTTTCTTCATCACCATCACAACATTAAAAACTACTTTGTTTGACAGGTTCTCAATGACTGAATTGGAATTTTTACACTACTTCCTTAGGATTTAAATTTATCGATCTAACTCTGGGATCACTATTACACAATCTAAATATGTTCTTAATTTGCTTGCACGGTTTAATATAGCTAACTATAAACCAAATTTGACTCTTTTTCTATCTAGTGTGAAGCTTGAGGCTGATTTTCCATGCCCATTAGTTGAGGTTACCTCATATTGACAACTTATTGGAAGTCTCATTTATCTTATACACACTAGACCTAACATTTTATGTATACAGTGGCCATGGTCTCTAGATTCTTATAAGAACCACATGAGCTACACTAGAAAGAAGATAAGTAGATTCTCCACTACATTTAGGGTAATCATAATTTATTATTCATTATGGATCAGGCATCAACATTGACTTGATTGGTTATATATATTCAGATATGGTTGGCAACATTCAAAATCATAAGTCTACTTTAGGATATAGCTTCTCCCTTGGTTTAGGTCTGATTATTTTGTCAAGTAAAAAGTAGAATGCTATTTCTTTTATCTTCTATATAAGTAGAATGCAAATAAGTTATTAATTCTTCCACTAAGGTTATTTGGCTTCAAGGGATCCTCACTAAGTTTGGCATCTAATTTTGATGACTAATAGTCATCTTTTATGAAAACCAAGGTACAATATAGATCTATAGGAATATGGTCCTCCATCAATAGACCAAACATATTTAAATTCACATGCATTTCATTTAGTATCTCATCCATGAGTAGGTCATAAATCTATGCTACATCTAGACAATGGAATAAATTGTTGATATATTCACTAAACCCTTCATTAAGATAAATTATCTTCATTTGTGAGTTATTTTTGGGGTTCGAGTAGATATTTATTCTTACTCCTTTAAAGGATCATCTATAAGTACTTATGTACCCTATCATTTATTTGTGCCAAGACATAATGTTTTTACCCACCTAAGCTATGCTTAAGGGGGGTGTTAGTGTAGGCTTTTGTCCTATTGGGTTTTATCTACATAATTTAGTCAACTTGATTTGGTTTAATAAAGGTAAATGGAAAAAAGAATCCCACATGCATGAGGTGTTGGAAACATGATTATCATTGATGTCAAAAGGGACATTATGTGCGTGTCATTGATGTTCATGATTGAATATGGTGATTAGAGGATATGAAAAGGATCTTATCAGAGGTTAAGGATAATTGGAATACCTATATGTATGAGTGGAATTCATCTAGTTCCTCATATTAATTATCTAGACATTTTGGGTATATTACAAAAAAATATGAGAATGCATTTTGCTGACATCACCATGGCCATGTGTTGATGAGTCTAGGGGAGATGGTCATATGTTTGTGATCACATTAATCCCTAATTAGTATGCACTAGATTTAAAGTCATGTGATGAAGCATACTTAAAGATATGGACATGAAAAGTTGGCTTTCTAGACAAAAATCACTAAGTTTTTATACTTAGACAAATTTTCAAAAGGGCTAAATAGAGCCAAGTAAGCATATTGATGAGGTCAACATTTGGACACGTGAAGATGTTAGGACAAAATGATCAAATGATTTTATTCATTTTTATCCCTAGTTTATATAAATTTAATCTTAGGTAACATGATGTGGCATGACAAAATATATGCTTGATCAAAGTTGGGATCCTAGCTATTTTAACAATGTTTTCCAACATAGTCAAATTTGCCAATTGCAAGAAACAGTTGAGCAAGCATTTTTATAATGTCATATCTTTTATGTATGAAGGTTTCAGGAAAAAGTGGATATATGGATAGAATCCCCTATGTAAGAGGATAGTATACACTAAATTGGAGGTCATCCAACTAAGCATGATAAGTGTTATGCAATGATAAAGTTGGCCTTCTAAGCAAGTTTGAGGCATAGATATATTTGTGGTAGAATAATCTCAGTGAGTAGATTAATGGTGTTATATCTCACATGCATGAAAGTTTCAAGAATAAATTAGAATATCGGTTTGTTCATTTCCATGCTTAGTTTATATGGTCCAAATTTTAGACTAGGAAGTTGAGTGAGGTAAAATATATGAAGGTGAAAAGTTAGCCTTCTAGGCATGATTGGTATGGTCTCCATACTTAGACAAATATGTACAAAGTAAAGTTCAAGAAAGTCTCAAAAAGATCAATAAACCATTTTGGCTCCAAGATGCTAGGATGAAGTGAGATGAAGATAGGTGGTCAAAGTTTAAATCTTGATCAATGGTTAGCACTTATTTATATGTTAAATATCTAATAAAGCATAATCAAAGTAAATATTTCAAAAGGACCTCTACTAGTGACAAGTGTCATAATCACAAAATTTACATATTAAATTTACGGTGTGGTTTAAATTCAAATCATTAATGAGTAATACAAGGATACTGAGTATTTCAATAGTAGTAATTGATAGCAATGTGTAGAAGGCATACACTAATACCAAGTGTCACATTATTGAGAGCTAAGTAGAGATAAAGATCAAGCTTATCATAAGATTTGATGATGATAAAATTTTCATGTAAAAGAGATCAAATGGATTGAGTGGACTTAGATGAAAAAAATTGCTCGAGTTTTATCGACACAATGGCAAGATAAAGATCAAGCAAGTCTAAGAAGATAAATGGAGTAAAAGTGATCCAAATATGTAGGAAGTAGTGAGATGGGATAAAGAGCTCAACATTTAACAACTAGATAAAATTAAATATCATGCATCTTTAGAGATCTAATGACATTTGAAAGATTAGATCAAGAAGATCAATGGACACATTTTAAAGTTGATAAAGATAAAGTTTAGAAGTGTACAAGGATCCAATGAAGAGCGAGAGCCTATCATAGATCAATAAAATAGATGTATTTTAGGGTTGAGTAGTTTAAATGTGGATCATTAGATCATGGAACCAAATGTAAGGTCAATGATCGATATTTAAAGATATATTAATTCTAATGATTAGATGCAAGTAATCTATGAAGCATGACATAGACGATGAGATTGATCAATGTAACTGATAAAATCTATGTATTAATGCATGTGCATTAAAACTAGAGGCTAGAAAATTTTGTAGATAATAATTAGAATAGTAATCAAGGTGGCAGTGTATGAATTCTAGATGTAGGAAGCTTATATTTCAAGAGATAATGAACTAAGTCTATAATAGAGTATGATGTGTTTGTAAACTAGTGTGAACACAACGAAGATACAGAACCTTGAATCAATTACTTATATAGATGGCATCTAGGTTATAGTGAATTATTTTTGAAGCTATTGGTATTGAGTAGAGTTAAATAGAGAGATAGAATTAGAGAGCAAGAGAAATGAAGTGTGTCAAAAAGAGATAAATATAGACATAGAGATAAAGGGGTAAAAAAGAAAGAAAAGGAAGAGAATGTGCATAGTATAATCAGTTACAGACTAGACCTATAAAAAATAATAGAGATTTTGATTCATGTATGAATCTATTTTATAAATTGTAGTTGTAGCTCCATAGTAGATCTGATTGGTTGGTGCCATCAGATAAGCTGAGTTGGTGCTTAGATTAGGGAGTGGTTACTTCCTTAGAGTTAAAGCTCTTAAATCATGATATTGGTGTCTCCTTAAGGTTGGTGCCCTTAAACATTGTAATCAGTGAGGTTATTTATTGTGAGGCTGGATTATAATAGTATATTCTATCAGTTATTCTCATGGTGGTTTTTCCCATATTAGATTTTCCATGATATATCTTATGTTATGTGTTTTTATATGTGTGTGATCTATGCATATAGTTTTAATATTCATTAAAAGGTTTTGAAAAGGACTAGATTAATCAATTTATTAGTTCTCCCCCCTCTTAATGCCCTTAAAATAAAAAGGATGCTCTAAAATGCTTATTGTAGTGGCTTTCTCAATTTGTGTTCATGAAGTCCTTGGCAATGGAAGCTTGTCTACCTCCATCTCTCCTTGGCACCTTTGTCTTGTGGCTTAGCTTGGATTGGAATCAATTTGGCATGGTAAAACTAGTTTCAATGGATTTTATAATCATTTTTTCATTATAAATTTGCACCAAAATAGCTTAGAAATGATGTTCTTGGCCTCTCTATTTATAGATTTTTGAGATTGATCAGAATCAACTTGAACCATCCATCTCAAGATTGAGATGTGTGGCTAAGGATTAATCCAATTTTAAAATTAAAATTTATAAATAGGCTCATCAATATTTGGAATAGAGGATCACTTAAGAGGCATGGATGGCATTGATGAGGCATGGAAGGGTCTTAATGAGGCATGGGAGGAATGAATCTTGATATTTGTGGCATTTATGGCCTAGGGATGTCTTCCCAAGAAATGAGGTCACCTAATGATGTAGATATTCAATGTTCATTTTAAAAAAAAGTATTAAACAAGTTTCCATGAAATTATTAATTATTCCTTGATTTGGATTAATTAGCTCTTAAGCATGTTTATGCACTTTATGCACAAATTACTCAAATTGATTAGAATGCCTTGTTATTGGTCCAAAATTCAATTGGATTAGAATTGGAAGTCAATGTCAGATGTATTGGATCCATTATCCCATTTATAATGTTATCAATAGAAAATAATAGAGGCACACATCTTGTGCAAGATTTTTGATAGGAAAGAACAATCTAAAGTACCTAGGTGTAAAATTGGCATTTTGACTCAAAATGATCTAGTCAAAGTTACCTGACCCATAAATTTCATTGCCCCATTTAGGGATACTCTAGCCAAAATCAGCACTTGAATATGTTAGTTTTAACTCATTTAATGTGCTTTAGTATTTTTAGGCCAAATTATACAATTTAGGTGGAAATTGGTCAAAAGCCTAGTTGGAGGTTATAAATGGATAGATTTAGGTGTCTGTAGTTTTCCCCTATTTGGGAAGATGTTACAAATCATAGGCAAATCAATATCTTCTCAAAGAATGATAAATGGCATGTATGCCAAAAATAAGATATTTTTTGAAGAATAAAGCTCCAAATGGTTTTGGGAAGCCTATGATGATGCCCCCTCGAGGGAGTGGCCATCACATTTATTGATGGATGGTCCCTCAAAAATAAATAAGAAGAAAGGTAGAATTAACCTATGGTTGAGATTAATCCTAATAAGAAAATGATTGCATGTATTGATGTAAAAAGGATGTTGATTTGCTCAAAGGCATTTATAATCAAGAATAAAAGCTAAAATAATGATTTACCCATAGGCAATTATAATCATTAAGAGGACCTAGATTGGCTAAAGATGATGGTGTCCCAGTTAGGGATGATTAACAAGTATAACTCAAAGATATAACCTAAAATATAGATTAAATATGAGTAGGTGCAACATGATGAAATAGATGAATAAGATTGATCAATGTGAATGATATAGTTGTACCTGTCAATAAGGAGATGCTCATCCTGATTAACAATAATACAACTAGAATGGTTGATAGGTTAATTTAATCTAGGATGGGATGGGAGGATTTGCCAAGGTACCAAGGAGAAAATTATGTGGCTCCATTGATTGTAGACCTTCCTAAAGCTAATTATTTTTATAGCATGTGATGATAGGCATCATGATAAAGCATCATGAAGACTTGCTAAAAATGCATAAGGACTGACTCTTGATATCTAATAAACTCTCAAAAATAATACACCAATGATAAAAAGCATGATGATAATATTGACGTATGAATATGGATAGACTCAAGAATAATGTTCTCAAGGAATCACCTAATGAACACATATAGACTGAGTCGAGGCAACAGTGTTGAAATCAAACAAACAAGCAAGCAAATAAACTAACTAACTAACTAACTAAAATAAACAAACAAATAGAAAGCCTAAAAATAAAAGCAAAATAAAGCATCCTAACAATGAAAATACCCTAGTAAGGTGGATCGAGGATAATTGACTAGGCTTAGATAGGACAAATATTTTTAGATTTTTTAAAATGTTATGAATGTTTTTGGAATTTTGAGGTATCTTAACTCATTAGAGAATGATAATATACTACTCACAAAATGGTGAGAGCATTTGGCTTAGGTTACTCACAAAATAGTGAGATCGTATGCAAAGGGGGACTGAAGTAACCTCAACATGAATTGAGCATGACCCACAATGTCTTAAAATGATCTCAAGTCATAGTAATTCCATCCACACAAAAGGTGAGGAAAAACCAACCAGGGCCCAACAAGTTCTCAAATCTAGAAAATAGCTAGTCAAATCAAAATAGTGATGGTAAGGTTATGTGGAAATGCATGATAAACAAATGTTGCTCCTAGTTTTCCTATAGGTAGTTATAACTAGGATACAATGGAATATGTTAATGATACTAATTTACCCATAGGTGGTTATAATTAGTAGCAAGACTGGTGAGACATTGATTTACCCATAGGTGCTTATAATCAGGCTCACATAAACAAACTTGATACAAGATAAAAAAATGAAAGATATCTTGCTAGATCAACTATCACACTACTTTCATTGACTTTCATAGAAACATAGATTGGATTGATTATTAAAACTTGATCAGAATCCTCTCACAAAAGGTGTGAGAAGAACCAAATGAACTAAGATCAAAATAGGATTGGGTAGGATGAGTAAAAATAGGATTTTGTCTAAATAGGAATGGAATGGTTAGATGGCATGATCTTTCTAAGGATAATAATGGTTTGATAAATTGGATAAAATGGTAAGAGGGTTTCCCCCAGGTGATGGGGTAAATGGCTAGGATCTACAATAATGGTAAATAGGCATATATAACAATGGTAATGGCATGATAATGTGATTCTATTATTCCTGTTGATGGGAAGTTGAACATCTTAATCAACAAATGATACAAACAAAATACTTGATCATGTTAATTGCTATCCCACACCTCATCTGAATAGATTTTCTATCAAGAATGGCCTACAGATTTGGATGTTAAGAATGCTTTTATGATCTTCATTGATCATTGATTTTGATTCCTTCAAACATTGAGACAAGGTATCTTTGTAGCCTTTAGAAAAGAAAGTGTGGTCATGTATGGTAAATAAGGACAAATAATGGATGGTAGGTTTGATTGTGAAATGGAGTGGTTAATGATAATGGAATGTGGAATGGTTGGGAAATAAATTAAGATTAGGACTTTCAACCACACATAATGTTGTTGATGTTGGATTCAACATAACTTTGGTTGTGGTGGGGCCAAATACTTGTTCTCTTGATAAGAACATCAAATTTTTTTATTATTTGACTTTGAGAGTAACTACCATCTGATTAGGTTGTAGATAGAAAGTTATTTTGATTTTATCTTTGATTTTGTCTTCATCTAACAGTGAAGAACTTTTGTGCTCAGCTATTGGTGCCTCAAAGAGGTTTTCACCAATAAATTTGTCTTTATTGTCCCATATCACCTCTAAGAAGGTTTCACTAAGGAATGTTGACTTTTGAATTTGATTATCTTCTAGTGCTTCTAAAAAAGTTTCATTAGAAGATGTTTAGTTCTAACTTTGATTATCTCCTAGCACCTCAAAAAGGTTTCACTAAGAGAGTGTTCTTCTGCTATATGAATGTGATCTTGTCCTCCTTACTCTTCTTCAACTGCTATGTCACCATGGATGCAATTCAACAATGTATGATTTTGTTTATCCCAATCGACACTTGTGGTAGATGGAATTTTAATGATATGGATATTTTGGTTGATGGTAATGGCCTATGGAATAGTAATGAAATGGGGAGAGGTTACACAATCCTTGTAGAAGATACTAGGATAGCTTGTGTCAAATTTGAAGTGCTCATCCTAAAAAAAATTAGAAGGATCAAAAATGTATTTAAATTGATCTATAAGGAATGCATAACTAATGTTATAACATCCATGAACATATTCTTCTTTTGAATCTAATTTCAACCCTAGGGACTCTGAATTCGAGGTCAAAACTAATGGTGATTCTAATTCTGAGGGTAAATTCGATGTCAATTCAAGAATAGAAATTGACTCTAACTTTGATTCTTCATTTTATGGGTACTTTATTACAATGATGTCTTTTTGAATATTTGGTATTAGACAATTAATAGCTTGTGATGGCATAATGGGCTCTACAAGAACTAGTTTGTCAAAGTGAGACTCCTTGAGGATGGGAAATAGGTCAAGAGATAACTCCTTAGAGACTAGCTTGTTAATAAGAGTATCTTGAAAAATAGGCACATGGTTTAGGTAATTATTTTCCCAAAGTTGGTTATAATCATTACGAAGTGACTCGAAAGAGACTAACTCATCATAGTGAGACTCCTCGACAATTAGTATAGGATCAATAAGTGATTCATCATAGATTGACTTATCACAAATGGTTGGTTCAAGAAAAATATCTTAGATTGGTTAGTTGTCTTGGCTTTAGTTTCTAATGAGTTGGAAAATAATAGTTTTGAACACATCTTGGTCTTTGAAAGATTAGATCAGTTAAGGTTTGGATGGGATTGGCACTAGATGAGGAATGACTTATGGTTGGATAATGGTAGGGCATTAGGGAGCATGATTGATCACATGAGCTTAAAGGAAAAAGTCTTGATATGGTAAAAATAGGGTGGTGTGGATTATGATTTTTTGTACAGGCTAAAGGACTAGGTCATATAATGATGAAGGGGTGTTATGGAACTTGATCACTCACACAAACCAAAGGACAAGGTCCTAGTTTAGAAATGGTTGGGTTTTGTAGAGCTTGGTTGCTTGAAAAAACCAAAGGATGAGGTCTTGGTATGGGAATGGTGTGACATATGGTCATATAATATAAATGGTATAATGTGGTGGAGCCTAATTACTCACATAAGCCAAAGCATCCAAGTCTTCCTTATAAACCATTACATCTCAATTGTGAGTTGGTGCATAAGTTAGTTCTTGACTATGTTTCATGTAATGATTATTAAAAAGAGGGTATAGATTCATATCCTAAAAGCATTATATATAGTTGGATCTTAAAAGTCTTCATCACAAGCCTCTTCATGCCAATCAAAGTCTTGATTTGGATTGTTTAGATTTTGACTATGTTCCCCATATGGAGTATTGTAGGGAGAATAATAAAACTCATTAGAAACTATTTCCCTCTAGGAGTTCCTAGTGGGATTTTTTGCAACTATTATATCATAAGTTGGATTGTACATGAATCCACCATAAGTGTAGCTAGACATATCCACATAAATGATGAAAGTTCTAAAAACAAAAAGGCTTAGAGTTATACAAACTCTGAAAAATGATCTAAAGGAAAATGGTTCAAAATTGGTCTAATTTGGTCAAAAGGGTGGAGTTGTATCTCTAATGTGGTTTGAAAGTGGATTTGTATATCCAAAATGGGTTATGCTAAGACTTGGAATAAAATATCCTAACATCAAACGTCTAATGTTAAATGTCATGCACATAAAAGGTCAAGCATCTGAATAAAAACTAGCATGTCAAATGTCTAGGTCAAAGTGTTCCAAACAAGTTCTAAACTAGGAAAGGGAAAAGTTGAGTTGCTAGGTCTTTTGTCAAAATGTAGAGTTAAAAGGTAGGCTAAAAAAAACTAGCATATGCTAGGACTTTTGGCAAAATGATGTCAAAATCTAGACTTGAAACAAATGCTAATATGATTTTATTTATTCTAACAAGTTTGGAAAGAATTTCAACATAGACCCAACACATGGAATCAAACAGAAACATGATCAGTTGGTATAAGTCATAAGACAAAAGGCTCTTTGAAGAAAGACTATGTGTTCCCAATAAAGGCATAAACAATGATAAGGATAGGTACTAAACAAACAAACCATCAATAGTTTTGAAATTTGGATAACTAATTAATTAAAGTTATGAAACCCAAAATATATATATATATATATATATATATATATATATATATATATATATATATATATATATATATATCAGCCCCATGAATTAAGGCCTAAATAGAAATCAATCAATGTTTGAATCAAAGCTTGACAAGGCTAATTGAAAAATCAATATTTAAAAACTAGGATTTGACTATATATATATATATATATATATATATATATATATATATCAGCCCCATGAATTAAGGCCTAAACAAAAATCAATCAATGTTTGAATCAAAACTTGACAAGGCCAATTGAAAAATCAATATTTAAAAACTAGGATTTGACTAAATAAGCTAGACAATATTGGACAACATGATGGCACAAGACAAAGGTCTAAATGGTATACACAAAATGGTTTGAAACAAATGGTTTTTGACACAAGGTGAAACAAGTTTTAAAATAAATTGAGTAACCTAATGGCATAAGAATGCTCGAATGATGTGATATATGTTATGTTTTAAGACTCAAAAGGCTCAAAATGTTTTGACATGATTTGGATAGCATAAAACTACCCTCCTCAACTCAAATGGCACATACACAAATAAGTTTTAAAAATTTCAAGGCATAAGTGTGGTGTAAAATAGTTAGCATAACACATCTTTAGACAAAGAGTGATGTATAGACAAATTGATTTTGACATGGCTTATGAACAATCAAGTTTTAGTCTCAAGACATATCAAATAAAAATGACCAAAATATACTAAGTATACTCATCCAAATCCTAGCAAGGGTATGGCAAAATGGGGTTGACTAAAACTAATTAGTTTTTCAATCGTTCTAGGGGAATCAATTACATAATGACTTTCACATCAAACAATGCAAAAGACAAACATAGAAATTGGGTGACCATGGTATTGGACAATTGTAAAAAAGTCTAGTCCTTTTTACAACTACTACATCCTATTGTTCACTCAGTGTAGTGTGATGTCCAAATGTAGATACATCCCATGTGTAACTCTAAAGGAGTAAGTGAAGTCAATGTCAAGAAATGAAACCCCAGGTCAAAGCTTCCCTAAAAAACTCATGGGAGGTAATGACGTCCCCCTCACAAGCCAAGTTTGCATAAAAACAAAGAAATCATGAAAGTAGAAAGACTTTAGAGTCATTTTCAAGGTCACCCAAACTTTGACAAGTTTTTGGGGAGTGTTTTAGATGACTTTCTTTCTAAGCCTTGGACTAGGCTACTTGCAATAAAAATGACACTTTTGATTCCAAGGGTTCCCTAAAGAGCACAAATGGAAGAGCATACATGCAACATCCCTCATTTTGTCAAATAAAAATTTAATCTAAATAGCTAAGTGAATATAAAAATATTGAAAAGGTGAGTTAATTTTTAAGCCCAAATGGAAAATGAGGTGGTGTTCATTTGACCCCTTGGTCTTAGTTGCAAAATTTGAAAACATTCACCATAAATATCTAATTTTTTTGTTAAACACTAAAATAAGGTTCTTAATTGATTTTTAAGCAGACAAAAGGTGATCTAAACATGTTTTTAGAAAATTTTAAGCTTGTTCCTACAACAAAAATATTAGCATGTCCTTTAGCCTTGAAGATCTTTTAGGTTTGAAACAGTGAACTTTAAAAAAAGAGCTCTCAGGTTTGTGTTTTAAGAAAACAATAGTGATCGATGTTGGTTATATAAGTGATGATGGTTACACTGGCTAACTGATGATGATTATCTCACTGACATCAATTATACCAATAGTGACTGATGACATCTATCTAACTTATTTTGGTTTTACTAACCAACATCAGTTGCTATATAAACTTGTGACAAACAAAAATAGGAAAACAAAGTTAGAAAATTAATTTTCAAGAGTTTTAATGATCTAAATGAATATTTTAAAGCTGTAAAATGATCTTCTTCATGTGTGGGATGTGTAGTGTCCCACCGAGTGTGCCATATGTGAATCTAGGAATTTGAATCAAGAGAGGATGGTTAGCATGGTGTTTATTTCAAAATAAAAACAAAATAAAAGAAACACACTAACTAGCATAACATCTCTAGGCCTAGACACTAGAGAGAGCTTAGTTAACAAACAATAATAAACACATAACTAAAATGCAAAATAAACCTTCTTTGGACGCTTTAAAATGGTTGTTGTAGTGGATTTCTCAATTTTTGCTCATGAATTCCTTGGCAATAGAAGCTTGTCTATCTCTATCTCTCCTTGGCACCTTTGGCTTGTGGCTTGGCTTGGAATTAATTTGGCATGGTAACACTAGTTTTATGAAGCTTTTAGAACCAATCTTGCATTATAAATTTCCATAACCATGTCTTTGAATATATTTGAGAATAATAAATTTGCACCCAAATAGATTTGAAATGATGTGGTGAAGTCTCCTATTTATATATTTTTGAGATTGATCAGAATTAACCTAAACCATCCATCTCAATATTTGATGTGTGGCTAAGGATTAATCTAATTTTTCAATTAAAATAGATAAATAGGCTCATCAATATTTTGGATAGAGGAGAAATTAAGAGGTATGGAGGGATTTGATGAGGCATGGGAGGCATGAATCCTGATATTTGTGGCATTTATGGCCTAGGGATGTCTTCCCAAGAAATGAGGTCACTTGATGATGCAGATATCCAATATTCATTTCTAAAACAAATTATTCAACAAGTTTCCATGTAATTCTTGATTAGGCCCTAATTTGTTTTAATGATCTCTTAAGCATGTTTAAGCACTTTGTGCACAAATTTCTCAAATTAATCAGAATACCTTGTTATTGGTCCAAAATTTGACTGGATTGGAATTAAAAGTCAATGTTAGATGCATTTGATCCATTATCCAATTTAAGATGTTATCAATAGTAAATAACAAAGGCACACATCTTGTGAAATATTTTTGATAGGAAAGAACAATCCAGAGTACTTAGGTGTAAAATTGGCATTTTGACTCAAAATGATCTGATCAAAGTTAGCTGGCCCATAAATTGTATTGCCCCATTTAGGGATACCCTGGCCAAAATCGGCACTTGAATATGTCGATTTCAACTCATTTAATGTGCTTTAGTGTTTTTAGGCCAAATTATGCATTTTAGGTGGAAATTGGTCAAAAGCCTAGTTGGAGGTCATCGATGGCTAGATTTAGATGTCTATAAATATTAATGCAGTCTAAACTAATTGCTTAAATACAATAAAATTTACTAACTTTTGATAGCTTTTGCACATATATGATTAGTATATAT
The DNA here is from genome assembly GCA_037957365.1 of Torreya grandis. Lineage (NCBI taxonomy): Eukaryota > Viridiplantae > Streptophyta > Pinopsida > Cupressales > Taxaceae > Torreya > Torreya grandis. The sequence goes on along the minus strand of JARHVA010000200.1, from coordinate 5,803,238 downwards.
AAATGATAGTAATCAAGATTATTTGTAGTTTTGGCACATCTAAAAATTATTGAATTGACATAGATAGAGAAGTTTAAAATATTAAAAAATAAAAGGTAAGAGAAAGAACCAACAAAGTTGCATAAAAATCAATGACTTAATTTTTTCCTATATTGGTCAAAACTCCAAACCTTCAAAATATTGTTTTACATGTATTTAAAGACTTGGGAAAGGGGTCACCTCATCTTCCAAGTATATTAAATATTTTGATTACATTTTAAAATAAATAGAACTTAAGTTCTACTTTTTAAAATGACATGTTACAACTCATATATTACAATAGTCATGCAACATGTGCATGTTGGCAAAACACTTTAGTTAATTATAATATGAATGAAATGAAGCATAAATAGATTTAGTTATTTCAAATAAATATTACATGCAAAATTTCATATAACATTGATAATGACATATCTACAATTTTCTCATGACTAGAGTCTATACTATTCAATTGGTGGATGGAGATAGTGTTGAAATTGGTACATTAGTTGAACTGGTAGTTGGGGTAGAGCTAAAATTCCTCTTCGAATCTAGATCTTCATAATTTTTATACCTAACATTATTGTACACTCTTATTATTCTTGTATCCAAAAGAGATGGTATGTTCACCTTGTTAAATTGTGTCATTATTCTTGCATGTTCAAATTTTGTGCCTCTGAAACCTATTCAAAAGATCTCCAATTTTGTGGCCTTATTCCTAGTAAAAATTAGCTTAGCCTCAATGTATTCCAAATTTAACCCCTATAAACTCTGCTTAAAGTTGATTTAGACTTGTTGAAGCATTTGATCAAAAAATGGACATTACCACCAACTTTTTAGACCCATTCCATGCATTCATCAACTTTAATTCATTCAAAATTTGTACTACTTGCTTCTTCTATTCAGTTATCTTTGAGACTAAGGTATCAGTAGATTTTATCCACTCCCTTACTTCTTGGGTTTGGGTGACCACTAATTTAAATGCATTTTCTAATCCAAGGGTGACATCAAGTCTAGATGGCTGAAAGCCTTATTTGGGGTATATAAAACCAAAAATATTTACTTAGTCTCATCTTATTTTAGAGCTTTAAATAATTTGGCCATTTGATTTAAATGAGGGGCCAATTGTGTCCTCAAGGATCCAATAGTTTCCAATATCTCATTCAAAATTAAGGATACATTTTGAACATCCTTCTCAATCTCATAGGGAACATAAATGACCTATTGTTGTTCTCTGATATTCTCCAATTCATGCTCCATCTCTTTCCTCACCTTCTCAATACCCTCATGGATTGCTATCAAGGCTCTAGTATGGGTATCCATATTTGACTTAAAGTCCTTAATGAAAAGGAACTAACCATTATTTTATTCTATCTTTTGGAAAGAAAATAGACTTCTTATCTTTCCTATAAAAGTAATCTTTACCCAATGTTGTGCTCTACCTTTCTTTTCTTCACTCTTTGTATAAAGATAGTAGACTTATCAAACAATGAAATCATAGTGGGTATATCATTAATATTTAGGTATAGCCTCCTAGAGTCTAATTGTCCTAGTTCCTTGGCCCATTCTAGAAGTGTCAATTATGTTGGTTCTATTGGTTATGCCTATATTTAGGTATATTCTAAAGGCTTAGTATTAAGAGCTACATTTGACATAAAAGGCCATATTATTTTTTACCAATATACATTCCCAAAATATGGTATTGGGTAGATAGTATAGACATGTTTATTCTTTGGAGCTTTCCTAGTGGTTACCATTGTTGTGGTCTAAATTGATCCCAAGGAAGGTATGGGTGAACCCAACTTAGTATAAAATACTAGTAATTGAGTGTTGGGTTGGTTAGTATTAATAGTAACAAATGTGGAAACCAAAAAAATGGTTGTATAAATGGGTACGGAGATGGGCCCTAATGACATAAGGGACACAATAGAAAAAAAATGAAAAAATGGAAATGTAATAATAAGAGAGTGACCTAAGGGATTAGTACGAAGAAAAACTTTACATGATTGGTCACTCATAAGGTGTGCCTTTCCTTTGAGTCCTTGCAAGATTAAAATTTTGGCTTGTTGCATTTCTTCTTCATATTCTTCTTCCACTAGTTGATCTTAAGTTGAGGGTTATGTCTATTCACTTGGTCCCTCTACAGACTACACCTAAACCCTCCTTGTTGTGGACCTCATATTATAGCATATAGTTGCCTTTTTAGTCAGATAATTAACCACTTGTTAGGTATAAATAGGGACTCTCGCACTGGATGTTGTGGTTACCAATGTTACAATAGTGGGTGTGAGGTCTTTTGAGTTAGAGGAGTCTATATAAATAGGATCCTCTTATTTTATAATAAATATTTCCTCTTCTTGAACTATCTTTTCCCAAAGTTCCTAATTTATTTCCCTCAATTCAACTATGGGTGCTTGAACTTTAGGAGTTCCCTCTTATATTTGTGTTTAAACAACTAAAGTTTCTCCTTTACCCTATTCTTTATTTAAAGTCATTATAACATTAGGTGGATTTTGGGGGTCTTGACTTTGATCATGAAATTATTAGAGAGTTATGTTGTTCCAAAAGTTTGAAGTAATCAATCATCCTATTGGTGGGATCCTATATTGTGTTTTCTCAATTGTGATAGAAGTATCTACTTGGATTACCTTGAGTAAATTTTCATTTACTCTAGCCATCCTAACCCTTTCCAATACTTGGGAATCATCCTTTACATTGATAAATATAAAATCATGATCATATGATTCATGACCATACTGAATGCCCTAGATTATGGATGCATTGATGTACCTTGTCATGGGGTTCCCAATCTCTATGGGGCAAGGTGGCTAATGCATAGGCTCTCTTAGCCTTACTAACTTATTTAAAATACCTATAGAAGGTGTAACACATCTTCCTAACAGTGATATGAGATCCATGAAATGTGTTTTTATTTATTTTATTCAAATATTCATTGATCCCCAAATCCAAAAATTGAAAGCTTTGGTTGAAATATAATTCAAGAAACAAGAATAAGACAATTCAAATAATGGTATCTCTGAGATGAGATGTTTTATTGATCAAATTTTTAGAACCAAACATATGCTTATATTTTAGAAGAAATGTCTAATTTCCATTGGGTTTTCAAGGGTCAAAATTCATTGAGCATATCCCAATTCCATCTCACCATGTTTTCCTCATTCTTATCTTTCCAATGGTTCAAATAGTGAGTTAATTAGAGCTATGTTGCAAAATTTATGGCTCCCAAAAGTTTTGTCATCAATTAGGGTAGACCCATCACCTGAATTGTTGCCTAGATCATTCCTCCCTCCTTGAGAAGTAATGGTCCCCATTACATCAAGATTTTTCATCAAGTGTGGTAGTTGTACTTTGATTTGATTCCTGATTCAAACTTGGAATGGACTATGATTTATGGAACTATGTAGGGCTTGATTGTTTACCATTTCTATTTGACCATCAGTTTTTGAATGGAAGGCCATGAACTTCTTCATCTTGGTATCTATTTGCTTCTATTTTTGTGTAGTCAGGGCTACAAAATTGAGCCTTTTGGATTCTTGTGGCTTGACTATCATGAGAACAAATTTCTTGGCACTAATTAAAGAGATAGATGTAGAAGGTGGTACCTCTAGTACTCTGTAGTGCCATGTTACAAGAGTGAGAGTAATCATTTGAGTTCTTGATTCATAGATGCCATGTTGATCATACATGAATGGCTGACCAAATAGTACATCACAAACATCTAGATTGACCACATCAAATAAGACCTCATCTTGGAAGGTTTTATTTCATATGAGAGAAGACATTGGTGGGTGACACAGAGGTTTCTCCTTGGACTCAACCATCTAATACTGTATGGATTTAGGTGAGGCTTCATGGGTAGATTTAGGATTTTCACAACATTAGTAGAGATTAAATTGTTTTAACTTCCACTATTAAGAATGAAATGCAGAGGCTTACCTTTCACCCATAACTTAGAGTGAAACAATCTTTCCTTATCATCTATCCTCTCCTCATGGGTCTATGATAAAGCAATAATGGCTTTGGGCTCAAAATCTATAATCTCTTCTTCAACCTCTTCACCTACAGGGTCTGTATGAGGCAGAGTAGTGGATGTTGAGGATTGTGACTCATAAATTAAGGACTTGATGGCTTGACAGTATTCTTTAGAGTGAGTTCTATATTTGTGATAATCACACCACTTCCTAGTCTTTCCTTCATTTTGCTTCCAATTTTGGCCTTGTGTTTGACCTTCTTTATCACTTTTCTATTTTGAAGGTTGACTCTTCATATTCATTATTCCATGCTTCTGCTCAATCTTCATTGTGAACTTGTATGCTTCACCAAGGGTTTACAAAATGGAGAGTTCCATTTCTCCCTGTATGTACCATTGTATTCCTCCATGATATTTCATAACCTTATGTTTCTCACTTTCTTGGATGCCCAATCTCATAGATAGAGAATGAAAAATGTTAGTGTAATCTTAAAAAGACTATTCCTTACCTTGGTGAGGTTATTTCCACTCTATATACAGATCATCATATGCTCTAATGGGGCATTATTCTTCTTTTACAGATTCTATGAAATCATCCCAGGTAGGTTCCATCTCAAGGCCAATATCATCTATAGTGAATCTCTTTTTGTATACTTCCCACCAATTTTTGATAGGCAATGATGCTTTCAAAAGAGCAAAAGTGATCTTCTCTTTATCGGTGAATTTATTTATATAAAAATAAGATGAAAATTGATCTAACCAGTTTTATACTACAATAACATTGATTTTGCCTTCAAACTTAGGGATATCAAAATTCACCTAAACCTTGAAGGGTGTTGGGGCACTAAAAGGATGTGGGACTGTGGATGAGGAGCTAGAATTTCCCATCGAGATTTGTTGGAGAATTTGAGTTAATTATTGTAGCATATGTGTTTGTTGCTATTGGAAGGCTTCATTCACCATTTCCTTGAAAGGATCAGATGTCTTTGTGTTGTCCACCATTTGAAGTCATTTCAAGTGAATACGTGGATAGTCTGTTGGTTCTATTTTCCACCTAAGCTTCATATAATCTAACCTCATCCTCAGGATCATACACTCTAAAGACAAACCACTATGATACCAATGATCCAAAAATCAAAAGCTTTGGTTGAAAGATAATTCAAGAAACAAGAATAAGACAATTCAAATAATGTTATCTCTGAGAAGAGATGTTTTATTGATCAAATTTATAGACCCAAACATATGCTTATCTCTGAGAAGATATGTCTAATTTCCATTGGGTTTTTGGGGGTCAAAATTCATTGAGTAGATCTCAATTCCATCTCACCACATTCTCCTCATTTTTATCTTTCCAATGGTTTAAATGGTGAGTCAATTGGAGTATGGTGCAAAATTTATGGTTCCTAGAAGTTCCATCATCAATTAAGATAGACCCATCACCTAAATTATCACCTAAATTGTTGCCTGGATCATCCCCTCAAATAATTGATAAGCAATTTCTTTCTTATCTCACTTATCAAGGACATATTTTGGTAGTTGTAGAGGATCAAACCTATGTCTAGTAACCATTATCATGATGTAATCAAAATATATCCAATAGTCACCATGTGACATGAGTGAAGTGGAGATAATTTTAGACACTCTAGGCATGGGTTATTTTTGAATTTCCCTCCAAACTTAGGGATACAAGTCCTTTTTAATCCTTAATATGTTTTTGATATAGGCATAGATATGCACAAATGAATAAACATCAGAAATCCTATTTTTGATATAATCCAAGATTGGTTCCTAGAGAAACCCATTGTGTTTGTACATAGTACCCATGATAAAATTAAAAAGGTAGGACATTATGTATAAATTACCCCATTGGGGCCTCTTGTCTTTATGTAGTATTATTTTGTGCAATGAGGTGTTGATAATCTCTCCTAATGCTTATGTACTTTCTAAGGTTAGCAATGATACCCATTCCAAGTGAAGGTAGTGGATGCTCATGTGACTATACAGGTAGTTCAACAATTCCATACTAATGTGAATTCCCATCTATAATTTGGTGATGGGCATAAGATTTTTTTCCTTGATAAAAAAATCTTTCTCCATGGAGAAGTCATTTGCTCAATTTCTTCTTTATATTGTTGTTTTTCTTCTAGGAGATTACACTATGTAAATCAAATGTTGCATATGTTACTGGCAAGCATAAATACCTTTGGAATGTTTTCCATGATATGTAGGTGATGATGGTTTTGTGATTTATTTTGTGGAGGAAGCTTCCATATACAATCCTTACTTCAAAGAATAAGTCATGTAACAAGTTGATACATGCCATGACCTCTAGTTTGGTAATACCATAATGAAGTGATTGGTGCTTGAATGAATTTAGGTCAAATTTTACCTTTCTTTTTTTGTAGAAATATCTTCCTCATAGGTGAATGTGTCAACACCTTCTATAGCCTCCCATATATTTGAGTAGTTAGAGTAGACGTCATCAAACATGAAGGCGTAAAATATCATATACATATACTCCATTAAATATTTGATAGAAAATTTAGATCATGTCTATTGTCTAGATATTTTTTAGGGTATAAAAAATACCTAGGCAGTCATGAGATTGAATCCCCTTCATTTAATCGTGAAGCTCCCATGTGATTATGTCTATTTACTTCTAATTATTCATATCTCTCATTTATTCATAGATTATACAAATTATGTGTAAGTTCTCTTATTTTTGGGGTATTAATTTAATCATAGAGTTCATGAACCATAACAAGGTGATTTTTTAGTAATTAAGAAGTTGTTTTAGAGAATGTGTAAAGAAATTTTGGGAAATTGAGAATGAAAGACCAGAACATGTGAGAAGAAAGAAGTTGAACTTCACAATAAGTAGTTTTACAGAGCTTATTGAATCTGTATAAGTAAACAAACATTCAAGAGATGATAATCCTTTCATCAAATGATTAAGAAAGATTGGAATTCACATTAAAATTTAAAGATAACACAAAGTTTAACATTTTAATCTTTTTAAATCCACCAAATGATCTCTTGAGATGCAAAGTTCCATAGAAATCAATGTCGTTATTATTTACTTTGAACCAATTTGATATTAAAGTAAAACTCAAAAATCTAAACACAAAGTTTTAGATTGCTTAAACTCTCTTTCTTCAATTACAATTAATTTCCAAAAAATTACCATCCACAAGCATGCAGGCCTGCACTTATATTTATAGAATTTTATAAGTAAAAAATAAATAGGAGACAACTCCTTAAATTTCTATGTACTGCACTAAAAACTAGGAATTGTTGAGAGGTATCCTCCTAGAATTTATCCTCTATGGCATGAAATGATTAACGACATGTAACACTCATCAATTTTAATATTTTGATAAAAAATAATCTCTTTATATGTAGTAAAAAGTTTTCTTACGTAATTTGCTTTTACAAAATGACTTTAGGTAATGGTGTTTAACCAAGCTACTTGAGTCTTACATTTTATAATGTAATATACCTAGACAAGTAACTTCACTAAATGAATTTACTTAAATTAATTAATTATAACAAAGTTACTTAAACCATATCACTTGAATAAAATAGAAGAAAATGGAAAGAAGAAAGAAGAATTTATTGAGAAAAAGAGTAATAACAATCATTCCACATCGTGGGCTTCACATCTACACGTTTTCTCTATATTTGATGTGTTAAGACATAATGGACTAAACTATTGCACCATTTGTCTTAGTAAATGATCGCCTCTCCATCTCATACCTTAGTAGTTATATCCCTCATTTTCTATAGTATGCTTTTACCTTCTTGATCCTAGTTTCAAGTCTCTTAACATATTGATTTTTTTTAACTCCTTTATAGATTTTGTTATAAAAGGAGTAGAAGATTTCTCAATTTTATGCTTAAACTATTGATGCAATTCTTTAGGTGTTCTTGAAGGCTCATATAAACTTGTGAGGTAGTAGATACAATCCTCCAAATCTCCTTTCACATTTCAAGCTTCTTCTTTTAGATTTTTTTATTTCCTCAAGCATGGCTTCAAAAATGTGTAGGTGAAAAGATACAATGAGCTCTTCTTGCCTTGCCTTCTTTATTAAACCATTTGGAATAATCTATTCTTCAATCAAAACTTTCTCACTCAAAGCATGTATCCCATCTAAGCTTTCTTTTTATAATTCAAATATTTCATTCTCATTTTCAATTTATTTCATCAATGTCTTCAGTCGTGCCAATTTATTTTTGTTGTTAGCCAAGTTGACTAGGACCTTGGGAAACCATTTCTGAGTGGTATATAGCATATTCTCTATCCATTCATCAATGGATTTAGCCTTTTCCTTAGTTTTTTCTACTTTCGTGATTACTTTCTGACCAATTTAATCTCATGAAATAATTGATTGTTATGGAGTAAACCTTACCACTTTGGCAATTATTTCACATAAGTTTGTAATTTGTTCCTTCAATTTAGCTTTGTTAGATTTATCTTCATCAAGATTCTTAAAAAGAGTGTTAATCAGAGTCTGAGTATCTTTATTTAAGCCTTCTATGGTAACTTCTCCAAGGGATACTTTTGTGACTGTTAAGTCTTTCTTAGTGACTTCACTTTTATTCATGCCTTGTGGAGGAGTTGATACCTCTACAAATTTATATCTTGAAGGTTCAATTATCATCTTAGAAGTTACTTTATCACTCTTAGGCTTTTTTCCTTTTCTACCAAGACTCTTTCATAGCTGCAAATCAATCTCTTCTAAATTTATCACTTCTCTAGTTTTAGGAACTATCTGTAATGTTAACCAAGATAAGAAGTCTAAACTTAGAGGAGTAGTTGAACGTACAACCATTTGTTATTGATTGTTTCTAATCATTAATTCCTGAGATGGATCTTCTTATGCACCTAAAACATTTTAAGCAACATTGGGAACTATTTTATCATCCTTATCTTTTTCTTTCTCAATATCTTTCTTCTCTACTTCTATTTCTATCTCTTTTTCTTTTTCATTTTCCTTCTTTACCTTTTTTTCCTTTTCTACCTCCTCATGTTTAATTTTTTTCCTTTTGATTTTATTGTGGTGCCTCCTAAGATGGGGTCACTTCTTTGGCAGTTACCTATTTTGGTTTGATCATATGAAAGGGGTAGAGGTGGAGCAGTGGGTGGAGAAGATGGAGGAAGAGGAGGAAGAACAATAGTCTTCTTCTAAATGGGCTTGTGGGGAGGCCTGATGCTATGATATTTTGGGGGTGGCATGAGTATTGATGGATATATGGTAGGTGCAATATAAGTAAGAATGATGGGTAGAGAAGTATCTATAGAAGTGACCGAAGTGGGTGTGGTAACAAATGGCTGAGTTGGTTCTTTATCCTTGACCAAAAAATAAGTATCATCAACATTTATCTTCAAATTTAATTTATTTTGCACTTTACTACTTTCTCCTTGTACTATTTATTTTAATTTTGGCTTATTCAAGTAGTTTCAATCATTAATTAATTCATGTTATACCCCTTATTAATATACCATTTTAAATTCATAGCAAGGACCATAGAAGTTCTATCTACCATAGTTTTAACTTGATATTTTTTAAAAACAATATCCAAAAGTGGGGTGTTATCTCCTCCTACTGCATGGTAGGTATCACTAGTTACAATTCCATCATCCTCCATGCCCTTTGGAATTGTAGATAAATAAAAAGCATGAATCTATTCAATAGTCAATCTACTATTATATCTCCATCTTACATCAAATTCATCTCTACAATCAATCCAAAAATCTTCAAGTGCAGGAATATGTATATACTTGAGAGAAACTATATTTTGAGCTATGCCTCCATAATCAAAATTTTATTTAGCTTCAAAATGGGTTTGATTATAATTATGGTAAATTTATTTTTACACTTTATTTTCTTTATAAATGTTAGGAAAATGATAGTGACCAATAACAATAGGAAAACTGACAGAGGGGCAATGAATATTTGATTGTAAGTCATGCCACTCAACTAGTTACCTACACAACTCCATGAGAATCCATTTGTTAACAGGATAACTGGGTAATTTGATTAGTGTGCCAAAGAAACCACCAACTTTAATGTATGTGAAGTTGAAGAACTAAATGAAAATGCATCCAAATTGGGAAACTGCATCGCATGCTACATCAAATACTCTCTTATGTTTTAAAGCTACATTTCACTTGCAAATGATTTCATATAAGAATCCATCATTCACTATCTTATAATGATTATAGTAATCATAAATTACCAATTGAGGGTAATACTCATAAATGGGCTATGTTTCAAACATTTCTTTTGTAATTAGCTAAGTAAAGGCTCCATTTGATGTTGCAACATATACTAGATATGAGATCATTTTAAAGTCAAAAGTCTATAAGACATTGCTTAACTATTGATCGATGTTATCATTTATCAACCTTTCCCATTTAATCATAGTAGAACTCTTGGTGACATCAATGGTTCTAGCATATGCATATATCTAGGTTGAGAAGAACTTGGCATTCTTTTCTTTATTAATTATACATAACAATTGTGTGAAGTCATCAACTTCATGGATGAAGTCAAGCCTTACTATCTATTTAGGGAAATTTGAGGGGTGTTTAACGTTCCTTAAATAGTTAGTGTTCATTATCTTGATGCAATCAACTATCTTATTTTCCCATTGACTCTTATCACTTTTTCCATTGTTGTATCAATCACTTTAGACAATGTTAGGATCTTTATACAATAGTTGAAATATTTAACATCCAATATTATCACTACATTACCAATAGCGTCTTTCACAATCCTAGTAAAAGAGTCATAATACTTGGCACATGCTGGAAAAACTCAAGAAGTTGTGCAAAACTTGGGAATGATGCATCTTGTAGGATCCCACTATTGGTCATTACTTGAATGAGTGGAGTTTTGGCTACATCTTTGGATCTCTCCAACAACTCAGTCACCAACACATGTCCCATATCTATATCACTTATTTTAGTTAACTTGGAAGTGATACAAGATTCAATAGGGTACCCTTTATACACATACTTCATCTTTGGTTCTTGTGACTTGACTCTCTTTGCTTTTGTTTTACCCTTCCTACTTGGCCCAAGGATTTCTTCAAGTGATAACTCAAGGACTTCAATTTAAGTTATTGTTTCTTATACTTATACTCTAGATATATCTTCTTCTATTCTTTTTGACCCTGAAATTTGTTCTAGTTAACTCTGGAAAAACTTGATAAGTGCTCTAGAACACTTAGTAATTACTCTTATTGATTTAGAAAAGGTTGAAAAAATGAATCAATTTTTTGCATCAAATAATACTTCTAAACAAAAATTAGATTTTATGCAATAAATAGCCTTGATAACTCTACGTAACTCATAGTAAGTAATAGGGTATCACAAATCTAGGTTGGTCTGGATAATCTTCAAGTCTTAAGTACTCAAAACTCTAAGCAGGTAATAGGCATGAAAAACTTTAGGTTTTTATTAACAAGTTACTTAATTTTTAAATCTTGAGTAAGTAATGAGTAATGAGGAGTTTGGGTTACACTTGAGTAGCTACTTTAGGTTTTACTTGGGTAGTTTAATGGATTTCTCAAGACTTAAGACTTTGGTTTTATTAATGTAAGTGACTTGGGTTGAAAAACCCACTAAACTAAAAGTAATTAGAATTTGTAAGTCTAGGTAGGTAGGATGCTTGAGAGTCTCAGTTTTCTTAAGGCAAGTAACTTAGGCTCAGGACTCTGAGTAAGCAGGAAGTTATGGAAAACATGGGTTTCTTTGCTAGGTCAATAGTTAGCTAGGTTTTCTCATTCTTGGATTTTGAGTGGGTTTTTACATGTTTAGTTTTTATGAGAGATTTAAAAAGACTTTAAACAACATTTTTACATGCAAAAATATATTTGAATACAAGAAAAATGATAAAATATAGTGAAAAATAAAAATGGTGTATGCAAACTTATTGGTAGGAAAAATAAGATTTTCAACCAAGAATGGAATGAGAAAATGAAAGAAAAACAACTAAAATACCTCAAATGTAAATGGGTCGAGAGAAAATCACTCCAAAGGTGCTAATAGTGTTGATCAAGGTTCATAGAGGTGATAGCTTGGTTAAACAACTCGAATGACAAGTGGGAACTGAGGTGGATTTTCTCAAATATTTATATTTTCCAATGCAATAATGACAAGTAGGAGACACATGTAAAGGAGCCACATAAGCCCTTATATTTTTACCAAGTTTATTGGACTAATTCACTTAATTTAGCTCTTAGAGGGTTAAGTAACTTCACAATCTTAATTTGGTCTTGGATGGTGAGTATTTTGGGTTCGTAAACATTCACTACTTCTACTTGTGGCTTTGAGAAAGTGAACTTACTTTGAAAACATGATTTGATTTAGGTAGTGTTCTATAGGTTTGTGAACCTACTTTACTTGGCTTCCAATGAGAAGTAAATTTGTTTGATAATTCTAGTTTAAACTAAGCAATGTAACTCAATTTTGTGAGTAAGACTTGCTTTTATATTCACTTGATAAGTAAAGTAACTCAAAGAATCTGAAATAGCCTAGAAGTGAGCTCAAATACTTAGGTTTTTTATCCTCTTGGGAAAGATGGGTAAATGGGTTGTTGAGTGATGGTTCAATTAGACATTTTCTTACCTTTTGGAGCAATTTGAAGTAATTGGGAATGAAAGCAACCATAATGAAAAAAACTAAATTCTAAGTCTTATTAAAGGGGACTAAATTTTAATAAGAACAAGTAACTCATGAAAGAAAAAAGACAAAAATTTAATATGGGTATATAAAAATTTCACATGTGAAAATTTGGGTGACACTAGTGTTTAAGCTCCCCTATATACTCTGGATGAAGATGATATTGTTAGTTCCTAGTGCTGACATAATCTTATCTCCTTATAATGGTAATTTGGAACTCTTGTATGCAAATTATAGCTTAAGGGAATGTAACCAGGGCTTAAATTCTTAGAAGGTAGTATTCACTCAAGATTTTTGACAATCAATGAATGCCAAGTTGGATATCAACTTGATGTTATAACCTTTTAACATTTAAGCTCAGTTCATGCACCATTAATCACCAATGTCTCCAAGCTTCTCATTTTCATTTAATTCAAACTTGACCACCTTGGCTTAGTGGAAAATCCATGTAGGATGCTTACTCATTTAGAGGGGTGCCATGGTGCTACTCTTTTTGAGACTTGTCAATGTATGGTTTAGTTAGGTGGTAGTGCTTGCATTCAAGTTGAATCATTTTACTTTTACAAGCCAAGAGTTATGAATGAAAGACCCTAAAGAATAAATTATTATTTAGGGATAATCGTGAAACCTTTCTCGAAATCCAAAATTCTAAACACTTTTATTGAATACTAATTGTCATTTGAGAATATTTGTCAGAGAAAGTTACTAAAAATGTAAGTTTTAAATAAAATTTGTCTAATGAAAACTTATCAAAGAGAAAGTTGTCAAAGACCAAAATCCCAAATACCAAAGTTCCCAAAGAAAATTTTATTGATGATAAAGTTTCGAATAGAAAAATATCAAATAAAATATTTAAACTAAGGTTACCAAAAACAAAATTCTTGAAGGATTCTCCCCAAGACCAAAATGTTAGGTTTCAAAATGTTGATAATGTTGAATAAGTGAATCCAAATAATGATAATTTTGAAGACCTATCATGCATAGTAACTTCCCAATATTTTCATTGATAGATTAGTTCAAATAAGTCATTTCAATAAAAATGGGTTGTAAGAGGAAAATAGATGTCACAAAGTTGATTTAATGTTAAGACGCACAAATTTTCCAATGAATCATAATATGCTAAACATGCATGTATATCCCTACCATGAATAATTTTTATAACACCAAATGGGTCCCCACTTGTTCATCAATAATCCAAGGTGGGCTATGTTCAAATTTTCCAAAGAATCATAATATGTTAGATATGCATGTATATCCCTACCATGAATAATTTTTGTAACACCAAATGGGTCCCCACTTGTTCATCAATAATCCAAGGTGGGCTATGTTCAAATTTTCCAAAGAATCATAATATGCTAGATATGCATGTATATCCCTACCATGAATAATTTTTGTAACACCAAATGGGTCCCCACTTGTTCATCAATAATCCAAGGTGGGCTATGTTGAGTAAAATAGGGTCAACATATGCCACTAACATATCAATTGAGCTTTTCATGTATCAAAAATATAGTAGAATGTGATGCTTTGATTCTAGGTTTGCACATTACATGGGATTTAAATATAAAGTATATAAATTTTCTTGTTGATATTCAAATTTTCATCAATCAAATGATAAGTACTTATCAAATAAAATAAGAGAAACTAGTTCCATGTCTATCTCTTGTACATAGTTTGATTACCTACTTCAATGAATTTGAGATTGATAAAATTCCTACAAGAAATAATATTCACAATGATGTTATGGTTATTGTAAATTTCCTTGTTCTTATTGATATCAGATATTTTCACGTTATGTTTACTATTAATATATTACAACAATAAACCATTTAACTACCTCTGTAGACATAATATATGAGTTTTAAATTAATATTAATTCAACTAAATTAGACTAGTGTATATGAATTTAAAATTTTATATCTGATGAAACTATTCGTGAAAAGAAAAATTGAGAAATAACAAATAGAAAATTAGAAGGGATTCCATTTAATATATTATCATTGGTGATGTTATTTTCAAGATATCCTTCAATAGTCACTTACATATATGCCTTGGATAAGAATAAGTGTTGACCCCATGAAAGGCACCAAGTTTTTTATCACTCAAAATCCCAAATATTACATGCCATGCAAGTAATATGTGTAAGAACTATATACTTGTTTGTGCATGAAAAAGGACATAAGCATGTTGTTTATACAAGAATGAATCAAATATAAAGCATATAGAATGTAAATTTTATACATATAAATTTTCTCACTTCATTTATTATCACTAACACTACTATTACTTGACATTAATTTTGCCTATTTTATCTAATATGATTTATCTCTTTTAATTACATCCTAGTATCACCCTATCTAACATCCCCCTTAATTCTTCTTTATCATGATAACCTTATTCCTACCCCAAAAATAAATTAATCCACCTAATCCCCTATTACCCACTAACTAATCCCACTTATCCATTATATTAGAATTTTAAATTTCAATCCCACCTACACTAGCCTATTCCTAGGCTCTCCTACATCCCTAGTCCCTAATCACCTACCTAATCACCTACCTAATCACCTATATAATCACATATCTAACCACCTAATAATATTGCTTATCCTCTTAATGGATTATATAATTCTCCAATTCTATAATCCTCTCCATATTATCCCTCCTCTTTAGAAGCCTCTATTTCTAGAGGCTTCCAAGTAATTTTTAATTCCTTTTTGATCTTCCCTCCATTACCTATTTAAACACCTTCATTCCTCCATTAAATAAAATATAAAATATATGAGATTCCATGATATCTTCATAATATTGAATCAATCTAATCCATGAAATCTAAGTAATTGATCAAGCTAACATCATGTTAACATTCTAAGTCTATTGATAAGTAATCCATAATCATTTAGTGTTTTTCTCATTTTGATCTTGATTTAGAGAATTTACATTTTAGGATCTAATACCAGTTTGAATGTTTCATTTACCATTGATTTTTTATCTTAATTGGATCTATATTTTAATGGTATATTGTATATTTGGGGAATTTTTGATATAATTTGCATAATTAAATCCCATTTCTCAAATTCATCATCTCATATTTGACAATCACAGTGGGAGCCTCCATTTGGACTAACCTTGTGTGCTTAGAGTGCTTGAAATTTAATTTTTAGGTTATATTGAGGATAGATTATGGCTCAAAAATTTTAGAATATCACATTCCAGGTGAAAGGTAGTATTGTTCAATAAAAGGCAATTTTAAACAAGTGATTTTGACATTAAGAGTTGCAATTTTGAGCAAACCTTCAGTTTAACCACTAATCGCTTACTTATTTTGATAATTTTACTTCATTTTTCAAAATTACCTCTTTATAGAGTCATTTTTAACATTCAAATCCAATTTTACAAGTCTAGTTGTGGTTTTAACTTAATAATATATAAAGGCCAAAAATTGGTCACTTTGACTTCCTATTGTTTTCTATGCTCTAAACTAATCTTCCTTTGCTACAGGGAATATAAGTAAGTTTTTTGTTCTCTTTATATTAGTAGTTCCTTTATACTAATGAAAATCACCTATCCCTAGTCTTGGTTTTGAATCCCAAAGGCGATTTTGCCTCTACAAGAGGTGGTTTTGACTCAAATGTAAAATCACTAACTAAACTTGAGTATTTACTTATCTAATAGTTTATTGTCTCTATCTAGTTGTTATCTATTTGTAGGGAGGGGGACTCTTGTTCAGAAAAAACCTAAAATAACCCTTTTAACCATTTTCTACAATACCACCTATCCATAGAGTTAATTTTAAATCTCATACATGATTTTGACAATGGCAGAGATGATTTTGACAGTAAAATAGATTTAAAATTTTTGGCATTAAGGTATTTCATATTTAATCATAAATATTTAAGTCTATAAAAAAATTTGGTTTTTATTCTCATAAGTAATTTTTGTATATTTTGTATATACTATGATTTTTAATCTTTTCAAAATCATATCTCAAAATAGGTGATATTGATCTGTAAAGTTAGTTTTGAATATCCATAATCCATTTTGACTTAAGATGATTATGTAATACATCTATCTGATAATATCTGATATAAAATTGATTTAAAAAAGATAATCACTTTTGGACATTTTTTAACACATTATTTTATACTTTTCTTTAAAATTTATCATTTTTCTATTAATCACAAAACTACCTCTCAAAATCGGTAGTATTCATATCCAGAGGCAATTTTGCCTAATCACATGATTAGAGACTAACTAATTGTCTCAAAAACCACATTTCTCTCAGAGTCAATTATGAATGTCAATTGAGGTATTGCATTCTATGTAATTATTTTTGAAATTCTAACTTTATCTCATTATGTAAGTGTGATTTGGTAGGTGCTAGAGGCAATTTTGACTAGCCAAATTAAAAATCCTAACCACTTGTCTTGTAGGGTATGTTTTGACATGTTTTTGTCTTTTGTCTAATGTTTTATCTTGCAAGTTTCCCCTCGAGATTGCCAAATTGAAATTGCTAATTACTTGCTTTGTAGAATGCCTATTAAATAGTTTAGCATTTTAAGAATAATTTTGTATATATCACACTTAGTTAAATTAGTTAATAAAGTTTTTTATCTAATTGTGTATCACATGAGAGATATAGTGGTTTATGATCTCCACCTTATGTCCTAGAGATGAGCCTAAGAGGATCAGAAACCACTAACAAATCCTCCTATATTTATATTTAGGGGAAATGTGATGTGGAATGAATACACACATGTTTTTCATAGTCATAAGGGGATAATGACCATGGATTTCACCATCAAACACTAATCCACACTATGTGTTTTGGTGAAGTATAAATATCAAGGAAAACTATCATTAGGCTAAGTGGTTGACCCCATACAAGTCTTTCATGAAGGGGAAGAGTTAATTATTTAAACTAGGCATTAGACAACACCTTATATAGAATTGGACCCCACTATACCTAGCATATATCAGGGACTCCCATAGATATCATGTATAGCCTAAAATTAGGACCTTTCGATTGTAACAAGTGATTTGTTGATGGAGTCAGTATCAACTCCCAAGTGATTATCATGTGTAGATAGGGTTGAGAGGGTTTAAGAGATTATATAATGGGTCCCTAATCTACAACCTCAAACACAAATCCATTAGATAGTGTAGTCATTAGGTTACACACCCTTGAGTTTATTAATCTCAGTATTGTGGTCTACTTACTTTGGTGTGTGTCATACTAAACTAGTTT
The DNA here is from genome assembly GCA_037957365.1 of Torreya grandis. NCBI lineage: Eukaryota > Viridiplantae > Streptophyta > Pinopsida > Cupressales > Taxaceae > Torreya > Torreya grandis. The sequence continues at coordinate 5,785,293 of JARHVA010000200.1, read as the reverse complement.
TGTTTGTGAGTTACGTCAGCCTTTCACCCAAACCTATACATAAATATATAGGCTTTCTATATCATCATCTTGTATATCCTTATTTTCTTATTCTATTCATATCCCTATATTGTTCATTCTTAGTCTTCTTGTATATCCTTATCTACTTTACCCATTATCATATATTTTACATCCTTAATCTTGTATAATCTTATACATCATCCCATCTAGTGCATATCATAATCTAGTTTTGTCTTATTGTGTACATCCTTATCTTATAAAACTCCCCCTTTCATTCTCATCTAGTCTCACCCCATCTTGAGAAACTCTCATCTTACTTTGTTATATTTTTAGGTCACGCACTTGTCCAAATCATATTCACCATACCCCTAGTCATCATTTCACCATCACCCTTGTATACTTGTCCTAATCCAAATCCAAACATTTTTTATCCCATTCCATCTTGGGAAAATTAGTCTAGGACTTTAGATAGTTCTTTTGTCATATTTACATATCATCCTATCACTCTAGTCCACCGTCATTTTTCTATCACTTGTCACTTTATCAATATTTCATACTTAGTCAATAACCTAATAATAACTTGTCACTTTTTCATTTTCAATCTAGCATCCAATCATCATTAATATAATCATCATCCATCTAGTTATCTTTAAATCTATTCTTCTTACCTATTCATAACTAAGACCTATATAATCAACATCTTGCTAATTGTAGTCCACATGCTATTTGAATCCCCAATCCCTTTTCTAGATTTAAAACTAGACTTTGTCAATAGATCATTAAAGACTATCATAATACCATTTTGAAATCTGATCCTAGTCTTATCTCATAGCCATTTAGTCTATCTTGTCATCACCATCACTTGTCATACTAGCTCAATCATTTAGACTTAATTTGTCTAAGCACCATCTTTTTATCCAATCCTCAATATACCTTCACATTAGTCCCCTTTTGTCATTTGTCTACTTTTCATCCATCATCTACCCAAATGAATTTAGACCTTATCCTTGTAGAAGAATACCTATTTTCCAATAAGGATGAGATCCTTTTTTGAGCCCTAGAAATGGGTGCTTGCCTACCTTTCAAATTTGATCCCATTAAGATTAAACTAATGTCACATGCCCTTTCCCATAAACAATCCCCATTTACACCTATCCCACATGACATCCCACCATGGTCAACCCTGTTGTCCATTGATCATCACCATATTCATAACACCACTTAATATATAAGTGATAAAATTTCCATATTTAATGAATACATATTGGCCAAAGGATGAGTGTTTGTTACAGCTATTAGATATAGGTGCTTGCCTTACCAAATATTTCAAACCCCTAAACCTAAGGTCACCTACCAAACAAGTCCCTCGTAAATTTTTTTCCACATCTAATGACAACTAATCCACTAGTCCTAGTTCTAGTCATGACCTTCTTGGTCTAAAGATTACCTTGTTTAATAACTATATTTTTGCCAACAAAAAGGAAGTCTTCTTATGACTCCTTAAGATGGGTGCCCAACTTACCAAAGGTATTGAAATCATTAAAATAACATTAAAACCACTTCATACCCATTTACAATTAAATCCTCCATTTACCAATCATAGTCCATCATTAATTCCCCATCCTAATAGTAAAGGTAAGCTTAGTTTGTCAACCTCATCTAATTCCCATTTGTATCATAAAAAATCTCACACTCAACCATCTCCTTACATCATGACATCACCATCACATTCTTACATTCTTAAATCTAAAACTATATACAAGCAATATACCCCCCTTTAAATATCTATAGAAGCCCTATTTTAGAAACTGAGGTCCATAGGCATGGTAGTCCCCCTGAAAACAAGAACTCTAGATTTGTCTAAACATGCACCCTCATGGTATCGAGAATAAATTTTTCTATATACCATAAAGTCCCTAGGAATTCTATTAATATATGTCACCCTTTTAGAGATTATATCTAAAAATTAAATGAAAATGGTGACATTGAAATTGAGGGTGAATCCAATGCATCCACATTTAGGAGTGTGCAAGAGGGGGTATGATAATAAGTGTTTCCTAACTATGATCAAGATTTTTCCCTCCTAAACCAAGGGCATGACCTCAATATTCACTATACCACAACCATCCCTCATAAATTCATCCTTATATTCTAGTCACATCAAATCCCCCATCTTCACAAATCCATTAAGCCTAAAACATCCCTTCACAAACCTAAGTGGAAGAAGGTACTTGTAGACATTAATATGGCTACTATCAAAAACTTGTCTATTGGACACATTGACATCTCTATCGAAGTCAAAATCAGAATGGTCAGGATCATATTCAAAATTGACATATGAATCAAAATCCATGTTAGAATCATCATACCTTACAGATAATGAGAGTCATGCTGACACTTATCTCTTTAAGGATGTCTCTAATTCAAATGTCAACCAATAATAAAACATGACTCTTAATCCATATTAGGATGATGAAAACACAACATGATTTTTGGATATTTTATCAGTCGATGACCATCAAGTTGGATATGACTTGACTTTAGATGCTAAGAGTCTTATGATCCTTTTGATATTCCTACAGATGTTTTCTCTAAAATTAAGGCTAGATATCCTAATGACTTTTGTGTGGAGTATTCTACCTATTATCCACTTAATCCACCCCTTTTATCACACATCCCTAATCATCCACCTCTCATTAACATTCCCTCTATCTTAATCCATGAATGGTACAAATAAAAAAAATCATCATTGGATTCCCCTCATCATAATATCATATGCCAAATCTATAAGGATTTAAGTCAATAATAAATTAATCAAGTCAAATAATCAAGTTAGCACTACTCTAAAAATAATCAATCAAAATCATGAAGAGTTTTGTAATTGACCAAGTCAAATAACATCACCTCTTATAAAAATATCCTTGAAGTGCTAAGGGATCATCCAAATCCAAATAATCATCCACCAAGTCTAAATTCAATTTCCTCTAGTGAAGCCTAGCTATAGGCAGTAGGGGATATCAAAATCCAAGTCAAATCTTAGCAAGTCAAAAATATTTCAAAATCACTATCAATATGTCCAAAAATACTCCTAATATTAGGAATAAGGAGAAAAAAACATAGAAGGTCTTGGATCCTTAATCTCACATAGCATATGATACCAATAAAAAATGTCCCCTAAACCATATATAATGGTGTATGTAACTGTTGAACCTCATTTCCACTCCCCTCCCCATCATGGTGTCCATCATAACCATATCAGTCATTCACATCCTATACCCAACCATCAAAATCCAAACATAATCCCTTTTATACCTTACCTCAAATCCCTATCACACAACATTCTTGGGCAACATCATCTCTCATAGGGATTAAAAAATACTTGGTTGAGATGTTTTAAGGATGCTAAATCAAGAATCAATAAAGGTCACTATGGAATCAATACATCCAGCATTGATAACATGGTATTAACATCACATATATATAGAATGAGTGTCGATTAAAAGATCAAGATGACATTTCCATATTTATTTCTCTTACCTCTATTAAATTGAGATGATAAAATGTCAAAAAAAATTAAAATAAAAATCATTCATCTAATAGTGAAAACTAATCTTATAGTGCCTTGGTCAAGTATCATGATGAAAACTAATTTCCAATATCATGTTAAAATAATCTCTTGTCCATAAATACCTAGACACTTGGGGTTAAAATCCATCCCTTGCCAATCCCCTCGACGTCATCCCTATCCATTTGATCCCTCTATCTATTATCTCTACCCATCATATGCCATCATATCTTACATCCTATTATGTCCATCCTTTTTTCTAGTCTTGACATTCATAAGGGAGTAGAAAAGTTCTTTATAAATGTTCTAGATTATGTTGTTTGACTTGTTTGTATGTCTTTTATCATGTATATATCTGATTGTCTTATGTTTTATTTATTTTTCTATGTTTCCTTTTAGTCTTGTGTCATGTATATTTTTTTCTATTGAGAAATGAACAAGGATTTTATGATGACACCAAAAGCTAAAATGATACTTTTAGGTGCCCTTAATGATGTAAACTTCACTATTTACCTATTTTATGAACTTTGGAAAATGTTATCTTGGTCATACTTATATCATGGGGAATCCTATTGAGTTCCATATCTATCAAATTTACTAGACACTGATGAACCTTATTACATAAATGATGGCTTCATATTGGACTACACTTATCATTTCTCATATCATCATCCCTTGCCTAATTGTCTAATCATCATCTTTATCCTGTCATCAAATAAATCCTCTTAGTCCACTCATATAATATCCAATCATGTCTCCTAATACTTTTATATTCATCTAAGTCACATCTTCTACTTAAAAACTAACATGTATAACACCCATCCTCCTCCTCCACTAGTATATCTTGTCATTTATCCTTGAGTCAGAACTATATCATCCTAAGGTCTCTTTACACTATGTAGGCATCAATTGAAAACTTCTTAGTGCCCAAGTATATTTCAAACACCATTTCCCTTCCCTTTCATCATTTTGGCCACTTTATCATATTAATTATTATCTCTCATATCTTTCATCATATCGCTCAAATTTAGCCTTGAGCTACACTCATCATTCATCTTAATAAATTACTCTTATCTTACTCTATAATTTTCCTTAGCATGTGTCTTTGCCTTGAATATGCCTAAATATTAAGTAATTTTATCTTATCATCATCTTATTATAGTTTATTCCACCTTGATATGTGTCAAAAACCATGACATGATCATTTCTACTCCCTATGCATATGTCTTTACCAAGGGCATCATCAATTTATAACTAATGGCTTAGGTTGATTCCATCTCACATCTAGAATCCCATCCTCTTCTCTATTTTTCCTACCCTCCCCTTTATTTTATTTTTTAAATTTTTGAGTGGCCATCTAACTCCTTCCTCCCTGCATGCCCTCTCGAGGGGGCATCATATCCACTAACATCATTTACTAACATTCATCCATGAAATGGTTTTTCTTTGAAAGACCATTACTCCTTCCACTTCGTCAACTCATAATTCCATTTTAAAGAGGAGAAAAATTTATACATCTAAATTTTATCAATTCATTTATCATCACTAATATTACTATTAGTCAACACTAATTCTATGTATTTTGTCTAATATCATTTATCTCTTTTAATTGTCCTAATATCACCCCTTCTAGTCATTTATCTAACATCCATATTTTTTTATTTATCATTTTAATTATATTCCTACCCACAAATAAATTAATCCACCTAATCCCCTATTATCCACTAACTACTCCCACTTATCCATTGTATTGGAATTTTAAATTCCAATCCCACCTACCCTATCATATTCCTAGGCTCTCTTACATCTGTAGTCCCTAATCACCTATCTAACCAGCCACTAATCTTTCTTATCCTCTTAACAGATTATATAATTATCCAATTATATAATCCTTTCTATTTTATCCCTCCTCTCTAGAAGCCTCTATTTATAGAGGCTTCCAATGAATGTTTAATTAATTTTTAATATTCCCTCTATTACCTATTTAAAAACCTTCGTTCCTCCATTGAAGTAACTAGAAAATCTACAAGCTTCCATGTTATCCTCCTAATCTTGTATCAAACTAATCCATGCAATATAAGTCATTTATCAAGCTAAAATCATGTTGTAATTATGAGTCTATTGATAAGTAATCCATAATCATTTAGTCTTTTTTTTCAATTTGATCTTGATTTAGAGCATTTAGCTTTTAGGATCTGATGTTAGTATGAATGTTTCATTTTTCATTGCATTGTTATCCTAATTGGCTCTAGATTTTAATGGTAGATTATAGATTTCAATAATTTTTGATATAATTTGCATAATCAAATCCCATTGCTCAAATTTATCATCTCACACAACTATGTTAGTAAAGTTGGATTCCTATAGCTAAGGGTTAAAATAAACAAAACACAAGTAGACATGTGTCCCTAAACAATGCAAATTTATAGGTGGCATGGGTTCAAGGTAAGAAAATAAATAGATGGGGGAAGGTTATAAATTACCAGAGTGCATGACAACTTAGGACCATCTAAACATCTTGAGGGTATCTATAACGGATCAAAAAATATTCTCTTATAAAAATAGTAAGGTTTAGGGTTTCTAATAATACTATTAATAACCCTTTTGACTCCTTATTTATAAACTTAGACAAAGGCAAAGGTTGAATCAGTGAATGAAATAGGGTTGTTGTGCATATTCATGTAGTCTTCATGTAATAATTCAAAGTAGAAGTAATTTTAATGGTGTTCTTCATGTTGATATAGCACAAGGTGCATTGAGACATTTGATTGTAATTGTTACTTGAGTAATATATAATGAGGTTTTGTGCATCTTTTATGTGTATGGATATTGTGTACTTATTAGAAAGTTAATTTTTAATATAGTATTATGGTTGTTATATTAATATTTTTTTGGTAATGATTGATTGATAATGTATGAGAATGAATTAGGGTTTGATATAATATTTATAATTATCCATATGTGGCATTGTGATACTTTCTCATCATAAGGGTCCTACTGATTTCTCACTTTTTCTTTTAGTAAGACCTTTGTTCACTAGAGTATAGTTGATTATGCTACTAAAATTTGTGAATTTTTGTAACTATTGTCAAAAATATTTGATAATTTTCACAAGGACTTATTAATCTCTTTTTCCTCTATGTGGGGTAATGTTTTGGATTTCTTATCAGGACCTTCTTCGACTATGGTGTGATCATGGATATTTCATATGGTCAATTATGGACTTGATTGTAACACTCTTGTGATGATTGATGGTTTGTTTGAGAGGAAGAAAAATAAATTTATAGTAAAATCAAAGAGAAGAAAGAGTTAAAATTTTATTGCACACAGGTGCATGATAACATAAGTAGGGAATTGTTTTAGGTTTTATTTATTAGGTTTCAAGTATATTTGTATGTGTGGATCACATATTTTGTGATTATTAAGAATGAATGGCTTCATGGATGCATAGGTTGGATAAATGCATGAATAAAATATTTTAATATTAAATATCAAATTCCATGAACATAGAGGATATATACATATCACAATGGTGTCTCAATAGTAAATCATTATGTTGATACAATGAATACAATGCCTTATACCAAAAATGTGCCAAAATGTTAAGGTCCATGTGATCAACTATAGCTTTGTGTGTCTATGGGACCTATAGATAGAGGAGGCCCTAGTGGTCCTAAAGGTCTTGGTGTTGATGGTCATGTCTAATGAACAAATTGACCTAAAACACCTATAACATGAGTCTTAGTCTGAGACTAACCAAATCTACTCATTTTCATCTGTACATCCTAGTCTCAAATGTAAAAATCCATTAATCCTTAGGAATGGTAGAATTATAGGCTCACTTATAGTATTTGCCTTATACTTTTCTTGAAGGTACTCCTAAACCCTATGTAAGAACCTAATATGTGTAATAGATCTTTGAGCCACAACTCACTCCTACTTGAGTCTATCCATAATGGCCAATCCTTGATATCTATCACTAATGTTCTGATCTCTCTATCATGAGCTAGCCCTCAACCAAATCTAATTTATCCATCTCAGTCTTTAGTTGGGAGATCTCTAACTAAAGTAGTGTAATATCATCCTCTCTTATTTCTAAGGTGATCTATAAATTAGTCACCTATCATTATAAACATGCAATCTCTCGCACATGGATAATGATATCCTACTTTAGCATACTCGTATCTATTGTATCCATGTTAGAAGGCCCTACATATCCTATATCTACCTATGTGCTCAAATGCCCTAATTGGCCTAAGATAAACTATGCCATTATAAAAATTATCATGCTAGGATCTGGCACCATAAAATCTAGACCATTGTTTCCAACTCCATCTCAATTTCCATCTCCCCTAGTATTTCCTCCATCAAATATACCATCACTATCATTCCAAGTGCTTCCACTATTTATCAAGGTCTCATCCTCTATTTCCTTAATATTCATGGGTATCTAACCCCATGCTAAAATTGAAATTGTCAAACTCAAAGGGAACATTTATACCCACCAATGTATATAAGCTAGAATGACCCCCACATCTACAGATCCTCTTGTGTAAGCCCAGGTAACTCATGGTATGTTGATATATCTATTTGTTTCCTCACTCCTTATGATTACAAGAGTATATTGACTAATCTTTTGTGTAATGTGGGAAAACCATCTTAGCCCCTCAGGTATATCCTACATGTAGATAAAACACTACAATACCCAATCAAGGTAGTACTCATATATAATGTGGGACTACCTCCCAATTAAAAAATATTTGGTGGTTATAAAACCCATATACCATCCATCCCTAAACCACTATATCTAATATGTGAGGTATGATCTCCAAATAAAAAATTATGGTGTCAAGTTGTCAAACATATGATAATAGAATGGGATGTCACCTTATGAACATAACTACCAGATCCTATCTAAGCCCAACCATATGTTATTAGATCCTTTGGATCTCATAATCTACATATACTAACTAGTCACTCAATTGAGATATGCTCCCAACCCCATACCATCAACAAAGTACAAGCCATGATGTTGCATCCATCTTGATACGCTATCATATGCAGGTCTATATAAAGTCGTGTAAACATAGTTGGTAACAAATTAAAACATGTCAAATCCTCCAGCATGCTCCTCACGATGCTTCCTAGGCCCATATGGAATATCAAATGCTCATTTTAGGTAGCAATATGCTACTAATAATGGCCATAAGGAAAACAACTTCCTAAATAAATTAGAGATAGTGGTGATGGATCCCCAATAGGTAAATCATCTAAATAAATGTCTGTATAAGTCTCTATGAGGTATATATCAGCCTTACCTTAAAATATGGGGATAATCTAATAGCTACATAATTCATTTATATCCCCTTACTTCTATGTTGGTGGTGTCTATAATAATCTTTGTATGCATATAGGCAACTTGAGGATATTCTAGGTATCATCAAATATAACGGTAGCTTATCTAGTAGGCAAGTGAAATGTGGATGTCTCACTATGATAATTCTTAGATAACACACTCAATTAATCCTAATAAACTTAGATAACTATCACCTATTCCATGTCATGTAGATCTAGAATCTATAAAAATCCAACCATGTCCTCAGTGCATATCTATGGAGTTTGCAAATAGTATGATTTTCTCTCTCATCATGTGAGAGTAGTTAGTCACTCCTAAAATCACCAAAGTTAGTGTCATCCTAACTAAATTTAGCTACCTAAGCTTAAGCCTAACATACTAAGCATAATTATCCATCTTCTAGAGGTTAGACCCCTTGTAGGTCCTTAAAAAGAATTATTTTTGGCTTTTAGGGTGAAGACATTATTTTCTATAGGTCAAATCCATCGTTTATGTGATTTTTCACATTTTTTGGTGATATTTCCCTTTTTATTTTCACAAAAATGGTAATTTCACCTAAAAATAGGTGAAATCACCATTTCGATGATTTCCACCCAATTTTAGCATTACTATCATTTCTAGGAACAACTTCATGCAAAGTCACTATTTTCCTTCATGAAGCTACCATTTACCCTAAAATGTAAATGGTGACTTCACCATTTTTCATCCCATAACATTAAATAAATTTTTAAAAATGAGAATTAATGATGAAATTGAAATTACTTAAGTGCCCCATCACATCATGGTTGCATGTTCTCCCTCACCCACTCTAAAACATGACACTGAGCTCTTTTGTGAGCCATTTTAATTATCTCAATACTTAAATAATCAGATCTCAAATTATCAATAGGTCTATGGAGATAATGAATTTTTTCACCCCAAGGGTGAATATATAGCCAAAATTTTGAATTTTTACCCCTAGGCCTATAGTTCATTTTGCGCACTCTAAAAATTATATTTTTCACATATGTGGTCTATTTTATATGTCATTTGATCCTATGTGCCTTATTTTTTAGTTGTATTGTAACCATATCATCTTTTTGGGCCTCTCTTGAGACCCATTTAATAATACAATTTTTTAACATATATCTTATGTTTGTTTGAACATGTATATTTGAACTCACATTTAGGCTAGAAATGTGTTATTATTTTTTTCTCGCTCATTGTTAATCCATTTTATAGATTTTTTTCGTAATCTACCCTTAAAAATTTGCTCCATTGCATCAAATTCTTTTTTGATCAATCAATGATATATTCTACCTTTTTGAGGCAAACATGTTTTAAATCATGTGATTTAAACATGTGAATGATATTAACTACCTAAGGGAAAATCATTGTATTTTTGACCAATTTAATGCTTATAACTGAATTTGGGAAAATCAATATTTTTACATCCCATGTTAATGATTATAATTTTAAATAAGGAATACATAGAGGGAAGGTTAGGCTTATGTTAGTCCAATAAAATAAATCAAATTAACACACTAAAATCCTAACACTTATAGCCTAGACACTAAGGAGAGCATATGTAACAAGAATACATATTAAAACACAACTAAAACACAAAATAAATCATTTTTCTACCTTATTTTGATCTCTAAATGGCTTGTTAAAGTGGCTTGCTCAGATTTTACATCAAGAAGTCTTTGATAATGAAGCTTTATTTGATCTTTCTCCCCTTAGCACCTTGGCTTGGTTGCTTAGATTATTAATTTATAATGGTAACATTAATTGAAAGGTTTATTTGTATCTATTTAATAAATATAACATTACACCAAGATAGCTTATAAATGCATAGGTATGGCCTTGTATTTATAGCCTCAAAAGTTAACTCTCACTCATGGGGAGTTAAGGTTGAGTTTAAACATGGAATGGATTCAAACTAACCCTAGGTAAGTTAAGGCCAATTCTAGTTGAGTAAAAATTTGTCATGTAATTATGATTTTTAATTACTAATAATATATTATATTTTGAGATATTTTGGAAAAGCTTGATAACTCATAAAGGCAATGATAAAAAAGCTTGATAATTTGATTTTTAGAATTTCCATTTTTAGATATCAATTAATTTCAAATGGATAATTCAAATAAGAATTTAATCTAGTTTAATTAGATAATTCATTTTTATTAACATTTTAGCTCTTTCAAGATTTGATCAAGTGCCCAACTTAATGGTTCCATAAACCAAACTACTAGTTGTTAGGTCACAAGGTGATTAAAGATGAAGTCGTGAGAGGTTATTGTTGAATATGGGATAATTTTCGAAATAGGGATGCCTCAACATGATTATGAGATTTTATTAATGATACATAGACCAAATTAGGATTTTTAGTGATTTCTAGGCTTAATTTATAATGTTTGGTAGGTGTAGATGCCCAAATTTAGCACCCTTGCCCTATTATGCCATCTTTTAGACTATCTCTTTATCCTTAGTTCGCTAAAATAAAGTGTTGTGACTTGTTGAAAATTTCCTTGTATAAACAAATCTTGAAATAAGCTAAGTATGAAATGTGGTAAAAACCTCCAAAATCTATATTTTGCATCTTAACTCGTGAAGGTCCCAAACCACTCTCAAACATATTATACTTTGCGTTATATTTTATGTATATAATTTTAGGATGTTTGAGAGTGTTTTGGGACCTCCACGAGTTAAGATTCAAAATATAGATTTTGGAGGTTTCTACCACATTTTAGACTTAGATTATTTTAGGATTTGTTTATACAAATAAAGTTGCAACAAGTCATAACACTTTGTTTTAGTGAACTAGGGATAAATATATAGTCTAAAAGATGGAAGAATATGGAAAGGGTGCCAAATTTTGGCATCTACACCTACCAAACATTGTAAATTAAGCCTAAAAATCACTAAAAATCCTAATTTGGTCTATGCATCATTCATAAAAGCTCATAAGTATAAGAAACTAAATATCCATAATTAAATATCAACTTATACTTAAATATTTATTTCATGTGTATACCCCCTTTTTATCCATGGTAGTTAATATTATTAATTACTATTTAGCATCCCTAACCACCCAAAATCTTTTAAATAATCAAAATTCTAAACATCAAATAAAACCAAAACATAATAAACCTCCTAACAAACTTCCATGGTTAAAACAACTCAAACAACCTTAGAAGTTGTTTTAGCCCTCTTTTACCCTGTGCCAACCCATTGGAATGGCTTTTCATTCAACTTCACCCATTTTTAAATCAACGTCGATCCTCCATGATCGATGCCAATTGGTTAGGATTGACGTCGATCCATTTATATATAGCAGACCTCCATGGCTCATGGGGGAATGTGATTACACTTTTAGAACTTGTAATTCTATTGGAATCTCATTACAACTTGTGTATGGACTTTATTAACAACTTGCAATCTTGTGGAAATTTTGTTGGAGAGCTTATCAAAGGTTTTTGAAGGAATTTCTCTCTCATCTTATCCAAGTTCTTTTTTAGCATTAAAGGTTAGTATTGCTTTTAAATTTATTTGCATTTCCAATCTACTATCTTCTATGTCTATCTTACATTCTATTTTTATCATTTTATTAAAAATACAGGCCATCATTATAGTCTATTTATAGTTCAACACTTTTACACATAATCGACATCAATTCATCTGAATCGACATTGATCCTATATAATCAACGTTGATCCCTATCAAACTATAAAAATACCCTTTAAATAGTCTATTTTACATCTTCAACATCTGTTAAAACTATATGCTATTTTTTAACATATCTCTCTTAATCTATTAATATCCATTAATGAAACTTAGCAAAGCATTTATACATCTTGTCCTTGAATAATCTATTTATTTTATATCTTATTCATAGGCAATCTGCATTTATCTAATCTTTATTAAGTTATATGTTGGTGTTGTTTATACCTACATCTATTATCTTTTATATTTTATCTATTATCTTGAATAATCCATAATCACTAATCTTTATCAAATTATCTTTTATATCATTTATATCTTATAATCTTTAATTTTTATCTTTCTTAATTGAAAACAATGGGATGACATCCATCTGGGAAAGCATGCTACTTCTTGGGATTAGTTTTTAACTAGGTAGCCCACTCATCTTTCTGTTAATCCATTTTTCATGAGTTAATGTGATTTGCAGGTCATTCCTCCTCAGCTAAAGAGGAGTTCTCACAATCAAGCTTGATCAATGATGCATAACCAACCATCCATATCTATAGGTAATCATAAAACCTGCTTATACTTTGTTTTTAATAGTTAATTAGATCACATTGAAAAATTATAAAAACTACTCAAATAGTAGGAATCAATCTAAAGTCTGGAAGGAAGCCAATTGTGGCCAGAATTGGGTGTCTACAATTTATCCTTGTTTGAGAATGAATTGCAAGCTATAGGCATAGTAACTTAATCTCTGTTGGAAATATTGTCATTGATGTCAAAGGTCTAGCATTATTGGTGATAAAGGCCCCATTGCATTTAATGTTGTTTGTAATTTTTATATCTTGGCTAATGTGAGTTAATATTTATTTAATAATAACGAATATATTTTTGGTTGCATATGAGACAAAAGAAGGGCCCATGGAGAAGTCAAAGAGCCACAGGGTAAAGACAAAAGAAGGATGGGACGCATTTTCGCATGAAGAGTCATCTTGGGGAATTCCAAGAGTCACTAAGTGAAGATAAAAGAGGAAGGGCACAATTTCTCATGAAGGGACACTTTGAGGAATACGAAAAGTCATCGAGATAAGGAAAATAGTGGGAAGGACGTTTGTGGTCATGAAGGGTCACCACATGAATTTTCAAAGGCAAGAATATGAAGGGTCATAAAATTTTGGCACCATTTTCCATGAGGATTGAAGGGTCATAAAGGGGAAAGGCCAAAGGTCATTTGGAAAGCTATAAATAAAGGCTTGATAAGCCATTTGTAATATGAGATATAGAGGTTGATTTGATATTGTAATATCTAGCTTAGAAGAGCAATTGTGAGAGATGAATATGATTTGTATTTGTTATATCTAGCTTAGAAGAGCAAAGGTGAGAGAGAGAAAAGAGATGTTGTAATGAACTATCATTTGTTCAGATAGCAACATTGAGAGATAGGTGTGTGGTATACATAAATGGGTTGGTGCTCTTATGGGTTGGTGCTCACGAATTGTTGCTGGGTTGGTGCTCAACAAAGGGGTTAGTGCTTTTGTGGGTTGGTGCTCAGTAAAGGGGTTGGTGCTCGGCAAAGGGGTTGGTGCTCTTATGGGTTGATTCTCATGAATTGTTGCTGGGTTGGTACTTGGAAAAGGGGTTGGTGCTCTTGTGGGTTGGTGCGCATGAATTATTGCTAGGTTGGTGCTTGACAAAGGGGTTGGTGCTCCTATGGGTTGGTGCTCCTGTGGATTGGTGCTCATGAATAGTTGTTGGGTTGGTGCTCAGCAAAGGGGTTGGTGCTCCTACAATTTGGTGCTTGCAAATATTATTTGTGTTGGTGCTCATTCATATACTTGAGATTATTCTCCATGGTTTTTCCCACATTGGGTTTCCATGTTATATCTGGTGTCTCTCTCTATCTTGTGTGGTGTTTATTGTTTGATTTTTATTACATATCTTGAATGTTTGTTTAAGTGGAATTTGATTAAGGGAAAGTTTTATAAGATACATGATATACTGATTCACCCCCCCTCAGTATATCTCGTGCTTAACATTCTCAAACAATGAAAAGGTATTATATTATTAATGCCCCAATAAGTGATGGAGAAGCCCTAGATGCCCCTTGAGGGAGTGGTTGACAAACAAGGTCAATGATTAGTCCCTTAAAAAAAGGAAACAATGGGACCAAAAAATGTAAAGGGGGTGGAAAAGATTGATTTTCCCAAAGGCAATTATAATTAGTGGCACAATGAGATACCTCAATTGAGTAAATCAAAAGGATGATTTTCCCAAAGGTAGTTATAATCATCAACATATCTAGATAAAAAGATAATAATTTTCACAAAGGTGATTATAATCATTAACATAAGGAAAACATGTCCCAATTGGGCAGATAGATTTAATGATTTTCCAAAAGGTGGTTATGCTTATTAAAATAAAAAAATGATTTTCCCATAGGCATTTATAATCATTTTCATAATGTAAACATCCCAATTGGGCAGATAGATTTAATAATTTCTTGAAAGGTGGTTATAATCATCAAAAAGAAAATATTGATTTGCCCATAGGTGGTTATAATCATTTACATAATGTAAGCATGCCTCGATTGGGTGGATAGACTTTAATGATTGCCCAAAGGCAATTATAAGTATTGGCACAGTAGTTTGTAATAAAACACAATGATTTTCCCAAAATTAGTTAGAATCATTGGTACTACTAGGGGACAATATGGAAATTTAGAAAAGGGGGCTTATGTACTAAATTTGTACTCATAGAGTAAGAGTAAGCTAGTATAGAAGAGAATGATGAATTTACCTCCTAGTATGGAGATGCAAGTCCTTACCAGCAAGGATTAAAACTATTTTATGATTTAATTAATCTATATGTGGGAAATGATTTGGGTAGATAAATAATTGTTTAGGTAACCAAGAATAAGTACCGTGGTATCATTGCTTGTAAAATTTATTGAGTTGATTTTTATATAGCACATGATGGTATGCATCATGATAGAAAACATCATGATAACTTAGCCTAGATATACATAAGGACTGATACATGATCCAATAAATAAATGAAAATAATGTACCAATGATAAAAACCATGATGATAATGTTGATGTATGAATATGGATGGACTTAAGTATAGTGCACAAGGAATATACTAATGGACATAGATATACTAATTCAAGGCAAAACAATGAAAGCTAACAAACAAGAAAACAAATAAACAAATAGAAATAAACAAAAATATAGCAACACACTAAGAAAAATAAAATAAAGACATAACAAGAAAAAATAATGATAACAAAATGAAACAAACATAAACAATGGTTAATTATAAGGTTAGTGCAAATAGAAGCCAAAAACAATGACATAAGGTTGCCCTTAGGATATAGGGAAATAATAATACACAATATGAAAAACATTGCCCCTAGGCCATAGGAGACAATAAAACAAACAAATGGGGGAAGAAAATAAAAATGAAGGGGGTAGTCAAACTAATTCGAGATGCACTAGTAAAATAGACACTACTTACATAGTTTCATAGATGCAAGATCCAATATGAAATTTAGGCCAAATGTAGTTCTCTTAGGATATGGGATATAAGAAAATGATGAACAAGAAAAACATATTATTTCACTATTCATTTCCTTATAGGGACCAAGTTAGCAACCTAGGATGAGTGTTTGATAGGGAAAATGATATTAGCCTTTATTAGTTTAGATAGTTCACTCTTCATTAAGGGTTCTATTTTTGGATTGATTGGTCTCTATTTCTATCTAACATTCTTGGTATTTGGGTCAATATCTATTGTGTGTTGGGCTAATATAGAGTCAAACCCTCTTAGATATTTATAAATCTAAGTGAAGTTATTATCAAATTCTTGACCCAACTTAATAAATTCCTATTTTTCAAAAATATTACATACCTTTCCAATATTCAATGTTTTGCCCTTTGAAATGACTATTGGCTCATAGTCTTCTTCATTAAATGTGATATTCTTATTTTCACCTTGTAGGTAATCATTAGAGTTTAATATACTCTCCAAAGTTACAAGGCCCATGGGTAATTTTTTTTATCTTCAACTGAATGATTTGATCTCCATATTGATCTTGAAATCTTGATTGGTTTTTATCAGAGAATCCAACTTCCTCTCTCATTAAATACATAATTTGCTAATCATTATTAAAGACCTAATAGTTGGTTTCATTATCAAGAATGGATGTAATTTATATAAAATTTACATGATGGTTATTTTTCCTCTTTATTTCTTTAGGTAGGTTATATTGGGAGCCTACTAAGGCCATATGATCAACATCTTTGTCCTTTGATTTTAGTACTACTTGAATGTTTAAAGTGATAAAATATTCTAACATGTCCCAAACTCAATGTTTTTATGATCTTAACAAATTATTATTGGTTATGATTTTAGATCTTACTTGGAGAATAATCAATTCACTGTCACCAAACACTTATAGTAACTATATCCCTCTTTCTTTAGCCAGTTAGAAACCTCAAATCAAAGCTTCATATTTAACTACATTGTTAGTCCAGCTGAAATGGAGTTTTAAAGAATATAAATAACTCTCTTTTTATGGAGAGATAAAAATAATACCTACACCTACACCATTCATTCTTCTTGAGCCATTGAAGAATAGTTGTCACATTCCTTGGAGATATTCAACTAGTTTTACAAGGTTGGGACTGAATGCATCATTTTCATGGATGTAATATGTACCCAACCTAGTTTATTTTACATAGTCATAATAATAAAATTGGATATTTTATCCCCACTCATCTAGATGAGTATCTAGGATGTCTCCTATGGGTGTTTCAACCTCATGATCAAGTTCTTCTTCCTAATCTTATAATGTGTAATTCATATCCATACGAATAGGAGTGTATGGCTCATTATGGTATTTAGATATTGGTTCATTTTTTAATGTTACTCTCATTCCATATCTCATCTTAAGAAACATGTGGGACTAGTCAATAGATATATACCTTCCCATTTTTGTAGTGAAGTCTCAGGAAAGGCAAATAACAAATGGGAGGAGATCAATTACTAAGATATCTTGGGAAATTGACAAGATTAGACATGCGTGGATGGTAAGGTTTAAACCTTTTATAGTCAAAATTATTTGAATAGTAGTCCCATCAAATTTAACCTCACATTTTTTGATGGGTGTATACTTAATAAAAATAGCATCATCTATTTTCTTGGGCATAACAAAATTGCTAGAGCCTGAGTCTACTATGTAGTTATGGATGAGATGTTTTCCAACTATGAGTGAAAGGTAAAAAGGGAGAGAATTACCATTATTTCTTATTTTTATGTCAATTTATGGTTGACAAAAATTAACTGTAGTAGTGGGTCCCTTAGTTGGAACCTTATTTATTATTTGGAAAATTTTCAAATCTTCTTACAACAAGTCCCTCTATGTTGGAATAGATAATGCTTTCCACATGGTGACATTCAAATTAATTTTCTTAATTTATTATAAAATACTAAAAGGAATGTTACCAACCTTTATTAGTGCCTTTGTATCAGATACATCTTATTTCACAAGATTTGGGGTCAATAATTTTGACTTTGATTGTTCCATTGGCACATTGGGTGGCCTTTGGAGTGTGTTGCCTTTTGTAAAATCTTGTACAACTTTGGAAGTTATAACTTGTTCAACTTTAGGGGGTTGATCAATTTCAATTTCCCTCTAATTAGATCATGTAATTTATATCACTGAAATAGCACCATTGATTAGTGCTTCCTCTTAATTTACACCACAAAAATCCTCCTCTTCCCAATTTAAAAGGGTAGCTTCACTCTGTATAGGTTCTTGTGTATCTTCCTACTAGGAAGTGTCTTCTTCTTGATATTCTTGAATGTTAGATATGATTTTCACCATTAATTCTTGTCTGATGACACCATTAGGACAAGAATTCTGATTGCGTGGTTGAGCACAAGGGTAATACCACTTGTACTCCTAATCCATGTTCTTCTTAAACATGTACAATAACTTTAAAAGTAATTAGTGCAGGTAGAGCATAGATGTTTAGAGGTTTTGCTTGCATATTTTGACTTTATGGTTATGAGTTACCTTAGTATGGATACCTATTAGATTGGTATGTTTGGTTGGGTTGCTAATAAGGCTTGTAGTTATGGGATTTCTATCTTTTCATTTCCACTAACTATTGCCAAATATTTTAAGTAGTGACTTAACCTCATATAAATCATCAGTAGGAACAAGAGTTGAAAATTGGTGTTTTTCTTATGGTGGGAATTATGGGAATAAAAATTTGCATAGGAGGAACTTATAGAAATAGAGGCATTGGAAGTCTTGGGGTAATTTTTCTATCTTGAATTAGGAAATTTCTTGATCTTATTATAATTTAATAGGCATTAAGGAGTGTTGTGACACCCATTAACTGAATCATGATATCTATATCACTATTTTAATATCTCAAGTAATATAGAAAATAATTATTTTGGGTTGGGTTGACCAAAACTAGAATTCTATTCCATGTCTTTTGAAAGTGAAAATTGAAATCACTCATGAAATAATGAGGAGCACATTGAATAGCATTTAGTTGTTTAAATAGGGAGAGGTGGTCACTATTATCTTTAAATTATGTGCATAGTGCATTACTTAACTCATCCTAAACATGAATGGAATTGGGAAGCATTTATACCTCTCTACCATTGTAAGGCTTTACCCTCAAATGAGGAGATAAGAAATCTGATTGAAATAATTTCTTATACTATATTGTGAACTGAAAAAATATTAGCAATGTCTTGTATATGTTCCATGACAGTGGTGGAATTTTCAATAGTAAAATATGAAAGGCTTTTTTAGATCCAAGGTGGGCATATCATCATATTGGGCCAACTAAAGTGGGTTGCCTCCTTTGAAGGCTATAAAATTTTGATTTCTCAAAGCCATAATGGGAGGTATGAAACTACTATGGGTATCTATAGGAGATGAAAATAGATTTATAGGATATACTCTAGTGTAAGGTACAAATAATCTTGATTTATTTATATATGAGAATGACAATTCTTGTAAATTATCTTTCTTACCTTTAGTAGATGATCTTATTTGTATCTTTGGCATACGTAAACCTAGATTGCTTGAATCCATAAGCTAGTGGAGTCATTAGGTGTTTTTGAAAAGTATACGAGGCTTGTACAATGTTTCTTGATCATAAAATCAATATCTTGGTAATAATTTTTGTGTCCCATTAGGCATGTCAAAAATTATTATCACATATATTTTGCACCCATCTTTGTGTGGTAGTATGATGTTTAGTATGTGTTGTAAACTTTGGTAAATCTAATGATACAATGGGATCACCTCCAAGCTATGGGACCTTGGTGAATTGAGGTAAACATCCAAAAAAGGTGAAATTCCTTTTACTAAGTTTGGAACAACTACTAATTTACTAATTCACATTAAAAATACTGCTTCTTAGTGATCTTGATCCTAACTAGGGTTTGACTTATGAGGGAAAGAGTTTTATAGAAATGATTTTTTTGCAAGACTAAAATTGGTGATTGCAAAAAATAATTATAGTTTATATTAATGATTGATTTTTATGAACATAGTAGAATAATAAATATACTAAAATTTATTAGAGTACAAACTCATACAAATATAAAACCAAAGGTAATATTGGGCATTTATCATATAAGGAAAAAGATTCTTTATTTTAATCAAACAATATTTTTAAAAGGGAAAAATACTACCACAGATGAAATTTTGTGAGAGAAACAAGAATTAGAGCATTCACAAACTTGATAAATAGCCTTGCATACACAAAGATAGCATAGATAAGGAAGGAAAAATTTCAATATATTATCATTCTCTAGATTACATGTTGATCAATTGTTCAACTTATAGAATAATTTCTCCAACAAAAAAAAGATTAATAAGTTATGTTATGGTACCCATATTTATACAAAATACTCTCTTAAAGATAGGCAGTTATCAAAAACCCTATGCCTAGTTAAAGAGCAAGAAAATTTAAAAAACCTCATGAAAATGGCATGATCTTCAGCTGGAATGGCATCTTTAGTGAGGTAAATTACTAGAAAAAGGAACATGCAATTGTTGGGAATTTCAACAAGTGTTGGAGGCATGAAACAAACTTATATAATCTTCATGCAATGTCATCCTTGTCTTTAGTTCAACTATTGTTATCTATTCCATGGAATGAAGCACCAATAATGAACTAACACTTAGAACAATAGAAAGATTTTAGATATTTTAGGTTATTTCTTACAAAACCTAACTTGTATTTTTTAGTTAAGACTTTTATAACTTTTTAAGTCATCCAATTTTGATAAAATTGGAAATACAAATTACAACATGAGATTTTACAAGTTAAGCAACTCAGACTTTGTCAAAAAGAAAAGTGCAATTTACAAGTTTGAGTTTTACAACTTTTAAACCTATCAAAAAGATACTTGAAAATTGCAAGTGGTTCTTTTTACAAAAGAGTTACCAAAATGATAGTTGTGATTTGTAACCTAAAACTTTACAATGTATTTAATAATAAAGAAATTTAATATGAATAATGTATCCAATTGAAATAATTAATCTACAATCTTAACCTCTAAATATTATTTGTCCTTATTTGACTACATCTTCTCAATATAAGCATCAAAGCTTTTGAAGATCTCTCGGATATGATCTTCATCAAGACCAAGTGAATATATGTTACTTATCTCACATTCTACAATTGTATCATAGAGTTCTCTAGATGCATCCCTATATACTTGAGTGTCTTTCCACATATGATTCAATGTATTATGATACCTGATGAATTAGTGGATAGACCTCAAGTTACATATTGTATCTCATGATAACTCTTTCTCAACCACTCCTTTAAAATTGTCTTGAACTTCTTGTACTGAAGGATTTGGTCCTAATGATATTTTGATTCACATTATAATTTATAAGGAAAATATTCAATATCATTGATTGTATATGTGACCTTATCATATGTGGCCTTAGCCTTATTAATACTCTCAGTGAGTATTTATATTCTAAAATTATTTTCTCTATCCAATTCCTCATGCTCTACATCATTTTTCAATATCTTTTCTGTAGTAGGGTGTTAGTTTTAATCATGTAAACAACTTACAATTTTGGGAAGAATAATTTCAAACTTTCAATCCCTTTATTGTATTTTATCATTGATGCCTTCAAAAATGCCCGATCATCTTTAAATTTTTTGTAATAATCCATTGTTAGCTCAATTACTTTGTTTCCCTTTGTGATAAGATCCTTAGCCCAGTATTTCATAGCCCTTCTTATACTGCCAATATTTGTTATTGATTCAAGTGTTTCCTTGTAAAGAACTGAGAAATAAATTATGTTGTTTGGGCTATGAGCTCAATAAAAATCTTTAGTGTAGTTATAAATTGTTCAAATTTATTCTTTAATTCATATTTTATGACCTTATCACTATCCACTTTCTCAAAAAGAGATATAATAATTGATTAAACATCATTTTTTAATCCCTCTCTTGGAGGATGACTTAGGTTCACTTTAGATATTTGGTAATCCCCCACCACTAGATCTTCTTTTTATTTATCTAGTGGAGGGACTGTAATTTCTATATATATTTCTCCCCTACTAAATCATATAGTATCTTGGACATGGTTTTGGGGCTTTCCCTTGATTTATTTGATGCCTTTGTAAGGCCAAAATCTAATGTTATAGGAGAAACCATTTATTTCTACTTCTTCCCCACTGATTGCACTATCCAACTTGGAGTGGCATCCTTTGATCCTAGCACTTTCAATTACGAATTTCTAGTTGAAGTTACTATACTAGTGCTTATTATGATGAGTGTTGTGTCTATCATTGATATGGCTAATGAATCCTCAGATGATGTTTTGACAATCTCTTCCCCATTTATGGGTTGATTAGCCACAATTGTATTAGTGATTTCCTATATCTCTACCTCCTTAGTGGGGGTTTAGGCTATTGTGGAAATGGAAGAAATGGGTGTAGTAGAAATGGATGTGCCTACCAGGGGTGTAGGACTTGGAAGTGACATAAGTGGAGGGGTAAGCAATTGAATTTAAAATAAAGAAACCTATGGAAGTGTGGAATCTAGATCCATGAATGAATCAATCAAGGTGGTGGGGACACTCAGGGTTGATGAAATGGGAAAAGTGATAGGAGATGAAAACAAAGTAGTAGTTATCCTCGTGGTGTGATGACTAGTGGGATTGTAGTCAGGATGACTAAATCCACAACCATGTACCATTGGGTCATGTTGGTGATTAATGAAGTGGTGGTAGATATTAGGGATGAGATGGAAGGGATTATTAAAGAGATGGAAGGAAATATGGAAGAGGGGAGTGAAAGTGAATCTTGAGTGTCTAATTATGTTGATTGGACTGTTGACAATGGAGTTACTGACAAAAATGAATTGGTGAAAATGTAAGGTAAATTGTTTGACGTGATATTGGAGTGGAGAAATGAAGAGGAGGTATTGTAGCTAGTGGAATGATAGAGATAGGAGGATAAACTATTTATCCTTTAATGCCATGTATGTCTTTAGTGGAATTTGGTGTTAGTTGATCTATTTGAGGTGTTGGCTACTATATTGACCTATTTTAGCCTTTTATTTCTACTTTATCATATGTGATACCACTAGCCTATCTACCTATTCTATTTGGGTTTCATTATTGAAACCTTATACTATTGGTGGCACACCATTCTCTTTGAATTCTCTTAACTTATCACTAATTCTCAAAGTTTTCTTGGTCACCTTGACCCCTTTTATCCTTAACCAATTGATTTTACTATTTATGACATTGGTAGTCCTATCAATTAATGAGAAAGACTCAAGTATGGACCACTTGACTGGTGGAAGAGGTTATGAATAGATCTTGTTGTCATAGTAAACCCTGCCTATTAGAGATTAATCATCTATTAAGTCTTCAAGGACTAGTTCCATGTTATAATCTTTGATCTACTCTATGTTCATCTTGGAATAATCTTTTAGTCTTACTTCCTCTTCATCTTGCAGGTCTTCCCATTAATTTTCATAATAAGGAATGTGGGAATATATTATGATCCCAAATATACTAGTAATGTTTCCATTTGCATCATAAAATGGCCTTTCCTTGAGATATCTTAAGATAATTTGAGTCATCTTGACATTTGCATAATTGGCCTTTGATAGCGAAGGGTATGTATAACTCCCTATGCTAATGGGGAAATGGATTATTGCCTTATATTTGCTTGATAACAATTTATGAGTCTCCACCAACTGACTCACAAGTTCCATTAGATCCCATTTTTTAATTACATAACTTGGGAGGATATAAGGATGATGTAAAGAAACTTTGGAGAAAGTCTCAACTTTGCCTTCCTTACACACTTTCCTAGCACTTTAGACCAATCTAGTAGCCTTTTTTTCTTATTTTTGGAATTGTATAGAAAACTTTGGAGGAATAAACCAAAGATAAAATGTTATTTATATACCCTTTATTAATTTACACCCTTTCACTAAATTTTAGGGTCAAACTCGCTCTATAGACCCACTTTCTATCACTAAACCTTATCAATTAGGCTTATTTCTAGGATTTACAACATAATCCTCTATAATATATACAAACAAGACCATATAGGTTTGAGATATTTTTATTTACTTAAATCACATTAAATCCAACAAAACTACAAATTTTTAGTAAGTTTGGACAATTGAAACTCTCTATATTGCCAAAGCCCTAGTTTACGGCTTTTTAACCCCTATACAAAACTGAGAGCATAAACAAATGGATTGTGACCTCTAAAAATAAATTATTCCAAATGTGAAAGATTTTTTAGGTGTCTCAACCCTGGGCACCCTCTACAATCATTTTAATTCATTTTTCTATCCATTTTTCATG
Source organism: Torreya grandis (assembly GCA_037957365.1). NCBI lineage: Eukaryota > Viridiplantae > Streptophyta > Pinopsida > Cupressales > Taxaceae > Torreya > Torreya grandis. The sequence goes on along the minus strand of JARHVA010000200.1, from coordinate 5,760,793 downwards.
TTTTCTAACTTGTTTTCTCTTTGACTATGTAGGAAATGTTGCAACTTATAGGCCTATGTTCCTTTTGACAATAAAATGACAATATTCAAAGTAATAAAAAAATATAAAAAACATAAAAGGATCACCAATGAACTTTCCAAATCCTTTTATAAGTCTATAACTCATTGTATTTCTGTATTCAATCAAAGAACAAAGTTATATAGTCATGAATTAACAATGCATAAACCAAATTATAGGGTTTATGTGTATTTCTCACAAAACATGAGATTTTACTCTTATTATTTGAAAAATTTATCTTCTCCAAAATCAATCAACAGGGTCATATACTAAAATTATGACTTTTATACATCCCTAACTACTATAACTGCTTGGAAGGGACCTTCTAATGGTGACAAGGCAAGTTAAGAAGTATGGGTAATAGACCAAAGTTGGATTTTCACATATATGAAGCCTTAAACCCTTGAAATGGATTAAAATTTCTATTATATATGTTTAAAACATTTTAAAACCTTAACCAAGTCATTAATTTACCCTTGTAACTTTAACTACAAGCAAATTATTCAATTTTTTGAAAAAACAAGTTATGGTGAGAAAACTAGGAATTTGAAATTTTAACTATCTAGGAGAAATTATATCCTAATGAATTGAAATATAAAGATTTTTGAGGCATTTAAAATCCATAAAAACCATCACCAAACCAAAATTATGCAAATAAACCAAAATTGAAGACAAAAATCTTCCTAGGAATGATGCTCCTGTATCATACTCCCAAGGAAAGAGAAAAAAACTCAGGGACTGTTATCCATGAGTGATTCTAGAGTACTCCCATGAATTTTGATGTCATGTTTAGTAATACACATAACATCTTATACTAGTTTATTTTTCCATTTGACCAGGTACTTAAAGTACTACTTGTCTCTAATCCTATTTATCTATTATGAACTACAATTCTTTTATTTTGGTCTTAGGCAAATATGTTGCCCAATCTTGCCCTGTTGTAGGTGTGTCCTCTATTGTGTTTTTTCCTTATAATAATTATTTTTAAGGGTATTTTTTGTCAAATTTCACTCCCAAGTTTGCATCTTTAAAATTTGGTCAAGTACAGTATTCAAAAAATTTCTTCAAGAGTATTTCTCATTGAGCCATAGAAAAAAATACCAAGTGTTATTTCATTCAGAGACTTTGTTTCAGTCTTTCGACGAGGTGTTATTTACCTTAGATGTTTTGTTTCAAGTTTTTATTCAAAGTGTTAGGAATTATTTTAGACATTTTTTCTTAAATAATTTTCCTGGAAGGGCACATAGGGAAAATGGTACTTCTCAACTTTTCCAGAAGGGGTCATTTACAACTTTTCCGAAGGGCACCTCCATCTTTATGAAAAGGTCAATTTCAAATTTTATGAAGGGACATTTTCAAAAAGCCAAAAATTACTTTACAAAAAAATTGAAGGAATTTTCAAGAAAGGTACCCTATTTAAAAGTTTGAAGATTATTTTTCTTTCAAGAAGTGAACCAAATAGAAAAGCCAAAAAGTACATTTCAAAAAATTCGAAAGGTATTTTCCTTTCAGAAGAGTCATTTGAAAAAATTATTAAGGGATCATCTTCAATTTTTTGAAGGGAAATTTCCAAGTTTCATAGGGGAATTTACATATTTCTTAAGGACCATTTATTTCAAGTGAAGGGTAAAAAGACAAAATTCCAAAGGGACAAATAGAAAGTCTGAAGGAATTCATTTAGAAAAATTGTTTAAGAAATTCTTTCAAAAAACTTGTCCATATTTAAAAGAGGTCAAATCCCAAGTCTTTCAGACATTTTATTTGATACAAAGGAAATAAAAGGCCTAAAATATTATTCAAGAAAATTATCCATGGGAATTGCTAACAGAAAGCTCAAATGAATTCTTTTGAGAAAAGTGTCGAGACAAAAAGTCTAAAGGAGAAAAGTGTCGAAAAAAAGTGACCATGGGGAAAGTGTCTGAGGAATGAATTCTTTTGGAAAGATTGTCTAAGGGAAATAGAAGTTAGAGGGAAACAAATGTCTAAAAGAAATACCCAATGAGTGATGTCCCCATAAACATCAATTTCAAACTATAGAAACTAGCTATTAGAGTTAAAAAAGACTTGGTAGGAACATGAGAGCAAATGTGGAGGTAAAAAATGGTTTAATCCCAAGCATTTGGTGTAGACAAAGCAAGCAAACTGGACAAGTTGATAGTTCAAGTCATTATTGGTAGCTGACAAAATCAAAGAGATTCCATGAAATTAGCAAACATAGGTTTCCAAAGGATGGTTGATAGTTAGGAAAACCATTTTATAACTATTTCCATAAGTCCCTTTTCCCTCAATAGTGTTATGTGTCAGCTCCTCTATTTTTAGTTTTGAACGCTCATAGATTATTTTTGATAGAAACCATTTCTTATGTTAATTATGAAGGTCTTATGCCACTTATCACCATTCTTATGACTAGTTTCAAATAATTAGACCTCCTAACATGATATGGCTTACCCCATCCCTCTCTCTCATGCATTTGTAACTAATCTTCATGTTGGTGACACATGTCCTAGTGCCTCTTCAACTTCTCTTCTCTCTCTCTCTTCCTCAAAGTTATATAAATTGAACCATTTTTGGCTATTATAAGGGACCACATTTTTGGTATGGAAAAGCCCCACTAAAATGACATTACACTTTGCTTTTGAACATTAAATACAAGTTTGATTATAAGTCATGAATATTTTACCTAAGTTTGTGAGTGATGTATAGTGGAGCTAAGTGATAGTATCATCTTTACTCTCTCTATCTTTCATGTTTAAGCAAGAGTTCTAATGTTAATGGTCATGTAAAGTGTGTTAAATTAATTAATCTCTCTTTCAAGTATGCAATTGTATCTATGGTGTGTAATCTACCCCCTAGGTTAAGTATCTTGTTGATTGTCCAAAACATGCCACCTTCACATTGAAACACTATGTTAGGATCCTTCAATGCATAAAATTGGTCTTGGGAAGCATTTTTTCTTAGTATAAGTATGATAGTCTATGGGATATATATTGATTAATCACCTCTCTAGTATAGTTTTCATTTTACGTGAACTCTTAACTCTTTTCATGAATAAGAATTAAGATAAGTTATAGATACTTATAGAATAATTCAAGGAGCTAACCCTTTCAATCCTAGAGATTCATCTCTCCTACATGTTACCACAAACTTTAGAGATGATTAAATGTTTCATTAAATTGAAGGAGCTTCATAGAGATTCCTAGGGTTCACAATTTGATGACAATAGGTATATGTATGCAACATTTAATATTGGTGAGATGCCTACCCCACTAGGCAACTCCAATTCATAGGCATTATTTGCAAAATTTCTTAGTATCCTATATGTACCAATATTATTCATCTTTAATTTTTTGTATTCACCTCATGGATACCTCTCCTTCCTAAGATGAGCCAAAACTAAGTCTCCAATTTGAAAAATCACCTCCCTTCTACTCACATCTACTTGTTTCTTGTATTTTTCCACACTATACTCTAAATGATTCTTTACATGTTCATGTACCTCTTTTATTGCCATTGCAAACTCTTCACCTTTAACACTCCTATTTTCCATATGACTAATGTTTCTATCCTCAAACACTCCTATAGGCTAAATACCATATATTACTTAAAATGGACTCATTTAAATGCTCTTATTGATATATTCATTGTAGGAAAACTCTGCTTGAGGAAACACAAGATCCCACTACATGGGATTGTCCTTAGATAGACACCTCAATAGGTTCCCTAAGATTCTATTAACCACATAAGTTTGCCCATGTATTTTATGGTGGTAGGATGAAATGAAACTCAAGTTTGTGCCTAGCTTTCTCCACAATGTTCTCCAAAAATGACTGAGAAACTTGGAGTCTCTATTAGATACAATGATCATGGGTAGTCTATGAAGCCTTACTACCTCTTTGAAAAAAAAATTTACCATATGGGTGGCATCATTAGTAGTTTTACATGGAATGAAATATGCCATTTTATAAAATCTATCCATAATTACTTATATTGAGTCAAAAACCCTGTGTCCTAGGCAATCCCATTAGAAAGTCCATACTTATGGATTCCCAAGGCCTATTTTGGACTAGTAGGGGTTAATACAAACCTGTGTTAGTGCTCTCACTTTTTTCCAATTGAAAATTCTTGTACCTTTTAACATACATCTTCACTTTTACCTACATTTTAGGCTAATAGTAGTGCCTAGTGAACAACTCTAATCTCTTATCAATCCTAAAGTGGCCTACCATGCTTCCATTATGATTCTCTTAGACCATATTTCCTCTTATGGAACTTCTTGGCACACATAATTGTACTCCTTTGAATAGTACTCCATCTTGTAGGAAAAAATCAAACCATGGTTCCTTGTTGAGTATGCTTGGGTGCTTGTAATAATTGTATTCTTGTATGAGGTCTTCATCATACTCACACATGTCCTTGAGTGATTCAATTCCAACACTCTCTAACAGTATCTCATGCACCAATAAGACTCTACTACTAAATGCATATACAACTTTGTTACTTTCCCCTTATTTATGCTTGATGGTGAAGGTGAAATTATACATATAATCCACCCACTTCATGTGGTTTTGGTTTAGTTTAGGATAGTTAGAGATAAACCAAAGTACATGATTATCCATGTACATAATGAACTCCTTTGGCATGAGATAGTGCCTCCACTTCTTCAATGCTTGTACCATTTCATAAAACTCTAAGTCATAGAATGAGTGCTTATTCTTGGCATCATTCAAATTCTCACTAAAATAGCTTATAGGTATACCCTATTGGCTTAGTACATCTCCTATTGCCACTCCACTTGCATCACATTCTATTTGAAACACATTATTAATGTTTGGCAAAGCTAGTATTGGATGCTCCATGATCTTTTGCTTCAATTATTTGAAGTTCTTATTTGCCTTCTTATTATACACAAACATTTACTTGTCTCCCTTTATGGTATATATTATAGGATCACATATCCCACTAAAATTCCTAATGAAATTCCTATAAAATCTTGCAAGACCATGAAAAAATCTTACCTCTCTTGCTATCCTATGTGTTGGCCACTCTATGATTTCCTTCACCTTATTCTTATCCATCTTTAGCCTACCTTATGATATGACAAAGCCAAGTTACATTAGATCTAATTTCATGAACTCACACTTCTTGAGGTTGATTAACAACCTTTCTTCTTTCAGCCTCCTCATGACTAGATCCAAATGGTGAAGATGCTCATCCTTGCTATGGTTGTAGATTAGTATGTCATCCAAATACACCACTAAAAACTCCCCTATGAAATACTTTAGGACTTAATTCATTATCCCCATGAAATTAATTGGTTCATTGGTTAAATCAAATGGTATGACCAGCCATTCATATAAACATTCATTCATTTTGAAAGCAGTCTTCCACTCATCTCCTTGCCTGATTTTAATCTATTAGTACCCACTCTTGAGATCTGTTTTTGAAAAAATATCTTGTTCAACTCAAGAAATCCATAAAATTCTCCATTATAAGAAGTGGAAATATATATTATTATGATCTTATTTATGGCCCTATAATTAGTGCACATTCTCTACTCACCTTACTTATTTGGCACCAACACTATAGGCACTGCACAAAGACTAAGGCTTTCTTTGATAAGCCCTTTGTCAATCAACTCTTTCACTTGTCTTTTGATCTCATAATTTTATTAAGGGGTCATCTTATAGGCTAACTTATTACATAGGATTTCTCTAGGAACAAAGTCTATGTGATGTGTTATATGTCTCATAGGTGGCAGTGTGTTGGCCAAATTATCAATAATTATTTATGCATATTCATTCAACATATCTTAGATCTCTTGGGGTAGCTCATTGGTCTTTATGGTTGTCATATCAATCTTAATCTTAAATACTAATGCAAAACTAAATTCATCTTCATTCATGGAATTCATAAAGTAATTATGACTTACCAACATCACATTTGAGCCAACTTATTAATCATCCTCCTCATCCTTTATGGGTAGAAAGGTATGAATGAATCCATCTTTGAATAAGGTTTACATATTCCTTATTTCATCATGAGTGGTTTGCTTATCATATTGCTAAGGTCTTATAAGAATGACATGGCAAACATCAATTGGGATGACATCACAAAGTGCCTTATCCTTGTACCTTCTAACTTGGAACTCTACCTAACTTTGTTCACTCTCCAAGACTTTTTGACTCTTGTTTAACCATGAAACCTTGTATGGTGTGGGGTGAGGTAACTTATTCAATCCAAGACTATTAAAATTTGCATAAAAACTAGACTATATATACTTCTTGAATCTATGACCATTTTACAATACTTTCCTTAGAATTTTTAAGAAGTACTAAAAAGAGTCTTCCTTTGTGATGGTTCCTTCTCCTTTGGTGGCTTGATCAGCACCCTTATTATGAGTAATTATTCTCTAACTTTAGGCTCTTCCATAAGTTATGGAGAGAAAACACTCTCCTCCTTAACTCCTTGTGTAATGTAATATATCCCCTTAGTTATTGGACCCCCTACTAGTTGGTCCTATAGGCACTCCCATCATCTATGGCTAGTAAAATTATTATACTTGAAACATCTTCTTACAAATCCACCTGATCCTCTACCCCTTGATGCATATCCACCCCTATTATAAGGTCTCTTACCTCTAAAAGCACCCCTTAAACTAGAGGGTTGCTCTTGTGAAGTATTGTACTCTCCTTAGTTGTTTATTTGTGAGTATACTTTGACCCCTTTTCATATACCTCTAAAACTCCTACCCCTTCCTTTATTTTATTGGTTTTACTTTCTAGTGAGTTTGTCTTCAGCCTTCAATGCCAACTAGTAACACTCTTCAAGTGTTTTAGGACTCGATAAACTCAACTCATCCTATAAGTTGTACCTCAATCCATTGAGATACCTTACTCCCTTGTTATGGTAATACTCTATATGAAATAATATAATTCTTAATTTTTATAACTCTTCAGTGTATTTTCTCACACCCATCTCTTTCTACTTCAAGTTATAGAGCTTTCTATATAAATTAGTGATGTATTCACTAGATAAGAGTTTACTCTTAAATTTTACCACCATCATGGTCCAAGATATGATCTTTGAATTTCCTTTCTTACTTATCTCATCTTGGATATAATCCCACCATAGGGATGCATGTCCCTTCAACTGAGTTTTAGCAAACTTCACCAGTTGCTTTTTTGGGACATCTTCAAAATCAAAGTATTTTTCTAACTCCCCTATATAGTCAAGGAGTTCTTCCCTATTAAGGTCACTTGCATATATTGGAAGATGCAATTTTGTATTATATCCCTATGCATTCACCACCTTCATCAATATCTCAAATTTATAATCCTCAGTCTTTCTCTTTCTCCTTCATCTTCTAATTCTGGTGTTTGTGGTTCATCTTCCTCTTGGTCACTCAAATCACCTATGATTACTCCTATTATATATTTAAACTCTAATTATATGATATTGGAATCAAAATTAACCCTAACTTTCCTCAAAACCTGTAAGATGACATCCCCATCTGTAAGGCTATTGCTCTCTCACCTATTGCATTCCTTCTTGGTGCCATCTTGACTTTTGTTCAAATAATTTGTCAAACAAGTATTAGTTTCTCTCTCTTCCAAGGAATATTTTCTCTCCCACTTTATTCTAGGTCTCCTAACCTATATTTTATACCAAAATTATGCAAAGCAACTTTCAAGAAAGTCTTAACTCTACCTTCTTTACATAGTTTCCTGACCCTTTAGACCAATCTAGTATCCTTTTTTCTTTTTTTTGGACCTATATGGAAAAATTTGGAGGAATAAAACAAATATAACTTGTGATATGGATAAAATCTATCAATTTATACCCTTTCACCAAATTTTAGGGTTAGACTCTCTCTCTAGAGCCACTTTCTATCACTAAACCTCCTCAATTAGGCTTATTTTGGGGATTTTACAACATAGACCACTATAATCCATAAAAAAGGTACTAAAAGTATATAATATTATGATTTAATTAAATCACATTAAATCCAAAAAAAATACAAATTTTTAACAAGTTTGGATAGTTGGAACTCTTTATATTGCCAAAACCCTAGTTTAGGGCTTTATAACCCATGTATAGACTCGAGAGCATAAACAAATGGATTGTGACCTCTATAAATAATATTTACAAATTTAAAAGATGTTTTATGTATATATAAATCATGGTAACCCTCTATAATCATTATAAGTCATTTTTCAATCCATTTCTGATATTTTCCAACTTGTTCTCTTTGACTTATAAAATCTGTCAATAAATGTTGTAACCTACAGGCCTATGTTCCTTTTGATAAAAAAATGAAAATATTAAAAGAAATAAAAAAATAAAACCAAATTAAAAATATCACCAATGAACTTATAAAATTCTTTTAAAATTCCATAACTTTTTTTATTTGTGGATTCAATCAAAGAATAAAGTTACACAGTCATGAATGAATAATGCATAAACCATAATACAAGGTCTGTGTTTATTTATTACAAAACAAGAGCTTTTATTCTTATTATTTGAAAATTTTATCTTATAAAACATCCATAAATATTATCCTATATTAAAATTATAAATTTTATATGTCCCTAACTATTTTAACTTCTTAGAAGGTACCTTCCAATGATCACCAAGGCAAGTTAAGAAGTATGGGAAATAGACCAAAGTTGGATTTTTCTATATATGAAGCCTTAGGCAATTTAAATTGATTAAATGGGTCCCTTTATATGTTTAAAACATGTTTAAAAAATTAAAAAAGTCATTTATTTACCCCAACAACTCCAAATACAAGTAAATTATTCAAATTTTTGAAAAAATAAGTTTTGATGGGAAAACCAGGAATTTGAAATTATAACTATCTAGGACCAATTATATCATAAAAAATTAAAATATAAGTATGGTTGAGGCATTTAAAATCCCTCAAAACCATCACCAAGCCAAAATTATGAACACAAACTAAAATTTAATATAAAAATCTTCTTAGGAATAATGTTCGTGCATCATAGGATAACCATTGAATCCTCCTACTCTAATGTATGAGTATGTTGGCAATTGAATGAAATATGATCCATAATTTTTGATATTATAAGTAGTATAATTAGATAATATCCTATTTTATATCTCTTTTTTAAACATAATAATGATGAATTATATGAATGCATCATTAACCCTTTTAAAATGTTGTCTACTTGCCTCAAGGGTGAGGCTAAGGTAATAATTGATGAATTTGTTGACTTGGTCAGGGAATATGTTCAATCTTGGGAAGGCCATTAACTTTACTAATATGCATAATAGATATGAATTCATGTAAAACTTTGATTAATTCTACATTTATATTATTTATTTTTTCGATGGAGTCACTTATCAACTAGGCCTAGTGGATGTACTGCTTATTTTGGTGGATCACCCAAATGTATTAGTACATCCAATATTGAAAGTTATTATAATCTAGGTTATCAATGAATCTATGTAAGAGTATGATTATGTCACCCACTTTCTCCTTGAAATATATTCTTCCTATATTTTTAGGCAATCTTGTAGATGTAAGACTAGAGACTTTTATCCATTGTTTATTGAGGATTCTTATACATTTAGTGCTATTATCTTGATAAAACTTCTTGGATGAGTGAGGTGTTATATCAAGATAACTCTCATACTCTAAAATTAGGAACATTGTGTCAATGAAGTTAGGGTCTAGGGTTAGAATCCATTGTCCCTTTCCATTCAATACTTTATTGAGGTATGTTCCTATTATTGGTGTTGAGGCATTTTTGTTCTCATTGATGTCAAAATCAAAATAGATGTCATTCATGCCAATGTCAAAGTTGAGGCCTTGCATGGTGAAATGGTATGTGATGAAGAAGTCTTATGAAAATATATAATTTTAAGTCAACCTATTTTCTCTCTATTGAGAGAGAATTTGAAGGAAACTTGGTAATTCTTCTGAGGTTGATGGCATGTCAATGTCAAGATAATGATATAAGGTAAGCTACTTTGAGTACTAGGTGTCTTGAGAAGCCTAATCTAGACTTGAAAGAAGGTGTATGAATGAATCATAGTGAGGCTTGGTGAATTATGTTAGTACAGGCATGATAGAGTGTATAAAGTTTTGTAAACATGGAAAATAGGCAAATAAGCCTTAAAATAATTTCCCAAATCAGTTTTGAGGCTTAGTCCTTGCATGAAGAGACCTAGTGAGAAGGCACAGGCTTGGTAGCATGATGAGGTGAGTAGTCTAAGGATTTTTATATTATTTTTGGTAGTTTTTGAGAAATTTATGATGTTTTATAACATGAGAATGAGGTTTTTTAGAGTAATACTAGTGGTTTCAAGGTGTGTTCAAGGTCTAAGTATGACTGATAGTTCAAGACCTAATGAATAAAGAGACCTAGTGTGGCCTAATGAGGAGTAAATTTTAGTTACCAAGGTTCTTAGAAATCATAAAATATAATTTTAAAAGGTGTGAAAGGTTTAATTAATGGGTTTTTCCAAGTTTTAAGTCATATTTTGAAGGAAAAATAATAAAAATTGGTGTTGAGGTCTTTTATGTGCATAGAATGGGGTGTTACAGACCCAAGAAAGATTTTCTTATGGTCATTGGCATCTAAATTTTTTTAATGAGATCCTAATAATTTCATGGAAGTTTTTTAATGGTCCTATTTTTAATTTTCTATTATTGGGTTTGGATTTGAGGTGAAATCTTTTATGAATAATTGCTAAGAATGAAAGGCAGTCTAAGCCCTCATAAAACCCTCATAATGACTTGATAGGAAAGATATTGTTGTAAATGGATTAGAATGGATTTTTTGACCTATTTTAATGTTTTAAAAATCTATATTACTCTTCCAAGTTTCTCTAATTGGAATTTATTTATGAAAAGAATGAGTGGAAGCTAAAAGAAACCCCTTATTTCTCAAAATTTTGATATAGCAAGTAGGGTTGACCAGGTCAAATAATGAAAATGGATGGAGGATGATGTTTGATAATTTTTTTTTGTTCCAATTTAATTTTAAAATTATGTTTAAAACCCTAAATATATTAAACTAGTCATGGAAGTTGACCTATCGCTAAATAGGCCTAATGAGGAAGATAGTGAGAAAACTAGACAAAAGTGAGAATGAGATTAGGGATTAGTTGAAGTAGATTAGGGATCGATATAAATAAATGAATTAATTATTAAATACATATATCACCTTTTCCCCTTGAATATAAGTTTTGGTGATGCACATGAAGAAGCAAAAATTTGTTATCAAAGTGACCTATCTAACACAATAAAGTTTATGTAGGGTGAAGACATGAGATTGGTTTGTAAGATTAATATTAATATCAAATATTTTAATATATATATTCCAGTATGTTATAATAATTATTAATAATAATTTAAACCCATTTTAATTTCATAAAACTATTCATATAGGTGTTCTAAATCTTGATCTTCATGACTGTGTTTTTTGGAGCTACAGGGAGTTTTCTATCTGTAAGTGAGAATGATGTTCCTAAGTATTTTTGCATAGATTTTAAGAATATAATGCACATGAAGTTTTATATAGGTATAATAGGTTAATTTAAACACATTTTTATTCATTATAAAATCATATGAAGGTGTGAAAATTCAAAGGCTTTTGACTATGTTCTTAAGGCCTATGTGTAGTTCTGAGTAGGCATATGAAGTTGATCAGTTTGAGGTTTTTTGTCATATAATGTGAAATATAATGGAATTTGTGATTAAAATAATCTAATTTATGTTTTAAACATGTTATTTATTTATTTATTATGTGAAAATTTTATTTTATGCATCAGATTTGAAAGACAAACCTTCTGGCAGTAAGAAGGCCTAATTGTGAGCAGGCCTAATTGGGTGGTTCAAGGAGTGAAATGAGATAAGTGATATTGAGGACATAAGGTTAGATTATAATGTGTATAATTTAATATTTTTTTAATTTTTTCATCCATTTTTATATTCCCATGTTAATCCAAGGTGGTCAAAGTGAAACGTGTGCTTTGAGAAGGCCTAATTACATCAAGTCTCTATTAGGCCTAATGGTGGTTTTGGCCCTTAAAGATAATGACTGCCCTATGCAGTGGTTGTTTCACTAATGAAACATGTTTTTTTATCTATTAAAATGGTGATAAAATTATTTAAATTTTCTTTGGAAACCAATATTGGTAAGAGCAAGATTCAAGTATAAAGAGAAGGTCTAATATGCCTAATTGACTGTTAGAATATTGAGGAAATGAGCGAATGATTTAGAGTTTTGGAAACTATGTATAGGGTGTGAATAACATAATATATATGTTTTTAATATTTAATTAAGTAATAATTATGTTTATATAGGTGATGATCAAGGTCATAATACCTAATTCTACCAAGGAAAGGGTTAGTTGAGAGAGAAGACTTAATAGGTTATTTGAGAGAGATAGAAGAGTAAGAAGAGCAAAAGAATGTGGTAATATTTAGTTTAGTGATTAATAGGTGTTAAAAGGTGATAAAAGGTTAAATTTTGTTGAGTTGGTGCTGAGTTACTTATAGGTTTTGTGCCTCCTTTCAAGTTGGTGTTTGCTAAAGGACTAGTTGAGTTGGTGATTGACTAGTGAGGGGTTGGTGTTCCTTTTGGGGTTGGTTCCTTGCTCAATTTTGATCCATTTATTATAGGACTATATTATTAGTTATTTTTCAATGGGTTTTATAACCAAATAGGGTTTCACACATATATATTATGTTTTTATTTTGTTTGCTTTCATAGATATTTGTTTATGCATTGATTAATGTATGTATGTCAATGAATGCTTCATGATTGATAAGTGAAATTGAAGGATTGTTTCAAGGAAAATAATTCACCCCCCCCCCCTCCACTTTTAGTAAATATAATTAGAAAATTTTGTATTAGATCAAGTCTTGTGAAGGAGACCTAATAGCCTAAAGGAGATCCTAAGTAAGTGAAGATGGCTAGTCAAGTATAAGGTGGTTTTTCTACAAGCAAGGCTCCATTGTTTAATAGATCCAATTATGATTTTTAGAGTGTCAGGATGAGGAAATATTTATTTCTCAAGGTCATGATGTTTTAAAATCAGTCTTGGATGTATACAATTCACCCTTTATTCCTCTTATAAATGTAGGAGGTAAAAATGCTAGTGATAATAACTCAAAAGCAATGAATGACATTATGTGTGACTTATCAAAGGCAAAAATTGTGAAGGTGATGCACTATATGTATTTTAAATAAATGTGGAAAATTTTGAATATTATTCATTAGGGAGACTCTTAAGGTTTATTTTTCTAAGTTGAAAACCCATAGAAGATAATTTTAAAGCTTAAGGATGAATGAAGATGAGACCATTATAGCCTACTTATTGAAGGTTGATAAAGTGGTCAACATCATAAGAGGCCTAGGTGAAGAGTTAAAAGAGTATAATATTATTCAAAATGTTTTAAGATATATAACTCCAAAAATTTATTCTAAAATATATGTTGTTTAAGATATGCAAGATATAGATAAGCTAGAGGTAGATGGACTTCATGGCACCATAATATCCTATGAGATGAGGACAAATGAAGGAAGACTTGCAAATAAGGAAGTTACTTTCAAGGTAGAAAATAAATCAAAGGAGAAGAAGGAACAAGGTAATACATTCAAATATAATGATGAATCTAATATTAGTGATGATGATTTGATAACTATGTTTGCAAGAAATTTGAATATGGGCTCAAGTAAATACAAGGGCAAGATGCCCTTTAAATGCTTCAATTATGGAGATATTATACACTTTTCCAACAAGTTACCTCATAATAATAAGTAAAAGGATGATTAAGGTCATGATGATGATAAAAAGTCATATAGGTTTGATAATAGAAAGAAAATATTTAGAATATATGATGACAAGAAGAATTTTCTTAAGAACAAAAGAAGTATTTACAACAAGGAAGTTTGCATCTCATCTGATGAGAGTGAGAGAAATGATTCTAAGATTGATCATGAAGGTGATGGTCTTGATTTCAATTAAATAATCTTCATTTCCAAGGAATCAAGTTTTTAAAATAAAAAAGAGTCCATATGGATTGGTGGAGTTGTTGGTGATTCATATGAAGAGGAAGATGAGGTGGACTTTGAGGCTAAGTTGATGAATTCTCTAGAAGAACTAAAGATAGTGAAGAATAATAATAGGATGATGAGGTATATTATCAAATAATATGAGGATAAAATAAACTTTTTTGAAGTTAAACTAAGTAAAAACACCAAGGAACAAGAGAAAATAGTTAAACAGGTGGAGACTCAACTTGAGATTATGAATTCAAGCCTAAAGGCAAAAGAATAAAAATATGTAATGTATGTAACTAAAGTGGATTCCTTAAGATATGAATTGAATTAGGCATCAAGTAAGGTAAAGTCCTTTATGAAGTTTGAAAAGATTACCAATGATCTAGATAACATTTTGAGTAGTTAAAATATTGTTAACGACAAAACAGGGCTTGGTTTCAATGGAGACCAAAACAAGAACACTACTGTGATCAAGAAGGTCAATGATAAATCAAAGAATTAGGGTTCTAACAGAATGAAGGCTAAGATTATGAGGTATACTAATATTCTAAGGTGTGTTAACCCTTTTAATTGTTATTTTTATTCATGTAACCAATTTGGTCATATATCAAGGCATTGTAGAAAGCCCTCCAAGAATGCATATGCATGAAACTATGAGGAGAGTCATTAGTCAGAGTTATGGTTCATGGTGTGTTTCCATGAATAAAAATAGTGTGTTTCAATTTTTAAAAGATTGGTCATATTGTAAAATACTATAATCATGGATTCTCAAACCAAAACAAGAAAGTTGAGATTCCTAGAATGCAAGAAAGAAGACAAGATAGTGAGTGGAAACCAAAGGTAGATAAGGTGAATAATGATCAATTTACAAGTCCAAATGGACTATTTTCCATGGTGGAGAATAGTTTATATGTAAAGGAGTGTTAATAATTATTCCTATCAATTTAGATTATGGATGACTAAGTCAAGTCAAATAGACCAAGTCATGATGGTGTTCAAATCAAGATTGAAGAATTCAAACCTAAAAGGATCATGAAGAAAGTTTAGTCTAGAAAGTACATGGAGATCTGGGAATATCTTTAGTTTATGTTGTTTTAATAATTAAAATAAAGAGGTGACTCAATTAGTCTTCATGAAGGCACTTAGCTAGTGAGTAGAAGCATGAAGGATACTTGGTCTTAGGGGGAATTTTGTGTTCTTTGTTGACATTCAGATCCTAGGTTCAGTCAAGAGTCTATTACAAGTGTGATCACAAGAGTTTTATCACAAATAATTTGTATGATGATTTGATCAAACAAAGTTATAGTCTTCATAATGTCTAAATATCTCATGGAGACAAGGGGAGCCAATCATGATCCAAGAGTAGGTATGTGATCCTAATATGTGTTGATTTTTTTTAGAGAGAGATAATGATTTTGTTTGGAAAGAAAAGGTGTGTTATTCCAATTCCAAGGTGTATACACTAAAAAAATACACACAATGGTTCTAGATGTCAAAATAACCCTAGACCACCTCAAGACCCCCTAAGGCCCATCCATACCCCTTGCAACCACAAACCTGAGTCAAAATGACCCACTGAATAACCCAACTTCGCCTTTGACCCTCAACCACTGATGTTCACCCTAACTATCGATGGTTAGGCCTAAGTACCAATGGTCAAGTTTCCACTACCTAAACAATCAAACTCTAGTTAACTCCAGCTTGTTTTTTTATATTTGGCTCATTTAAATCATGTGTGAACCAATGCATGTGAAATGTAAATTTGAACTACTTATTGAACCTCTTGTTAACATATTTTTACACCTCTCCTTCCTTCCTACAAATATAAAGGAGGAGAGGTGACTCCAAATCTAGAATCGATCAATCATCTAGAGTTAGAGCCTCTTTCATCAACACTTTCTTTTATAGGTGTTATACTAACAAACCAACAAGTACGATAGAGATATGAAGTGATGTCATCCATCAGCCTACATCTAAGTACTGTTACTCTACCAAAATTACCTCAAACTCCCTCAATGAGTTTATTACCTAACCACCTTGACCGTTCATCAAATCGACAACCAAAAAGCTAAGTATCTATTTCAATCATTCTGTTACTTTGTTTTTATTTTGAAATCAAACCAACCCAAGACCATATCTCAAAATTCCATTCTATGACCTCATCAAAATAGCCTTTTCTTGACCAAACCCAAAACATAGTAATTATCGATGGTCACCCTAATCATCAATAGTCTATCCCAACTAATATAGGTTACCCTGATCACCAATGATCACCCCAACCACTGATGGTCACTATGTGATAGAAAAATAGAAACCTATTTCCATTCACTAGACCTCAACCAAATACCAATTTTAGACCCTCTTCCTAACCATAAACTCCTTAACCTATGTTCTAGACCACACCTAATTCATTTATCATTTAATATCAATCTGTTTATTTCCATAATTATTCAAATTCACCTATCCATTTATCAAGCATTTATTGTATTCCATTTCAATATCTTCTATGATATATGTAACTACTTTATCATTTTATTTTAGAACTTGATGGTTTAAAAGTGTGGATTGACAGCCTCCAAGGAATATCATGCTTCTTGGATCTAGCTTTCTAGGTAATCCACCCTACTATCTAACTAATCAAACCATTTATTTGAGTTTTTTCTTATCTATGGATCATTCCTCCCAAGCCAAAGAGGAGTATCTACAATTGTCTAGATCAATACATGCATAAAATATCAATTTTTTCTACCATACCCTTCTCGAATATCTTTTCTGTTATAAAGACCATAAGTGAAATTTCTTTGAAACATTCTGGCATGCTCAATAGGACCCTTGAGTCTTTTTTTGGGTTCATAATTGCATCTATGTGCTTCTTATTCTTGTCTTTATATTCATACAACAAAATCAAAATTTCCTTTTGGGTTTAAAATTAACTACATACATTGGTTGTTTACAAGTTTAGCTCACATAGTTTAAATTAAATAAAAGTAATTCAATCGTAGATTCACTCTTGTCACACACACAATACCAAACCACTCACACTTAATTAAGCATAAAAACATTGACATAAGGCCTGCCTATGATTTCATTACCTAGTAATCACCTTTCCTAACTATCCTACTTGAAATTCATCACCAAGGGGAGAACCAACTTAGCTCTCTGATTGAGTATAATCTCTAGAAATTGATATATCTTGGTTAAGCACCCAACACCCTTATTGTTATGGTGTGTGAAGTAAGGGGGTAGCCCTAATATCAAGCCATGTACTAATTTCCAATATTGATCCTTTTGAGATCCTAAACACAACTTGAAATGAACCATAGACTTCTTCTCTAGTAGTTGTACTAGAATCCAATTTGAGTCACATAATTCTTAATTCTTAAGGCATAAGCCACAAGAGAGACTAAAAATAACCCTAGGATTTAACGTGATTTAGTGTGTGTTTTATTTCTTTGACTTTTTTTTGTCTTCTCTTTGTTTGATTTGTGATATTATTTGTAACTTCTTCCTTTCTTCATCTACATGGTCTTGACTAGGCAACAATTAAGAAACAAGCAAGCAAATCTTCATGGTCTAAAGATTTAGAGCCTTTGATGAAGCTTTCACCATGGCACAAAAACAATAAAATAGGGCCATTGATGAGGGGAAGTTAAAATTAAAAAATAATAATTCAAACTTTAAATGAAATGAGACTTCCTCCTCTAAACCCAATAACCAAACCAACACCAACCCCAAAAATAAGGTAACTATAAATGTAGTTGTTCTTAAGATTGCCCCTCCACCCATTGTCAACCAATCTAGTTCTTCTAATTCCTCTAATAAAAATACAAAGAACCCAAGCCATAACACCTAGAAATAATTTACTCCACTTGGAGATTCATATGCTTTAGTCTTGGAGAAATTGTTAAAATCCAATATCATATAGCTTCCCCCCATCAAACCTCCATAGCAATTTGATTCTTCTCATCTTACACCTAGTTGGTCAAAATAAAATGAATTATGAACATTCCATAGAGTTATTATAAATGATGTCAGTAGATGGAACACCTTCAAGAATGTTATCCAAACCCTCATTGACAATGGGATCTTGTGTTATATAATCTTAATGCACACCTGAACCAATCACTTTACATCTTTAGACAACCATTCCCCCACCATGCTCCTTCTACCAACAATAAAAAAAAGTAGAATCCTCTCATATCTATAATGCCCATACTATCAATATATTTCTTAGTGAACTCATTACTAAGGAAACCATTGACAAAATCACCTCTTCCATCACTCCACTTATTAAGGTAGTGGAGTCACCAACCCATCCTTTTGTATGCACATTAGAAGAGGAAACCCTTCCCACTTTATCATTTTCCTCAATCATATAACAATCTACTCTTCTTTTAGTGATCACTCCTAAGGAAGAAACTAAATTACCTACACATCCCACTAAGGAGTTACCTTCTCAGATATTAAAACCTTTTGATCAAGAAAAGGATGAGATAATATTTTCTCCCCCTCAACCCCTAGGTCTATCCTTTGAATCCACTATTGTGGGATTTAGACCCATCTATAAACCCTTCTCTAGACTAGTTAAAAACTTATAATTCATATCTAATCCTAAACAAGATTAGTCCACCTTTTAGCAATAGCTTAGACCCTCATATAAAACTAAAAAGGATCCTTCTTTATCAGATCAACCTACCCCTTCTCATATCCAATATCACCATAACCTAACCATCAAACACCTCTACCCATCAAACTATAGTATCACCATCAAAACTAAACTCAACTAACATCACTAAATCACCCCTACCATCCTAGCCAAACCTAATAAGAACCTTGGCATATTTACTACTCATAACCTTACTCACCCATGAGTAAGGTTGGATTTAAGCTCACTAAACCTTTCAAACAAGCCCCAAGCTAAGCCAACCAAGAAGGTAAAACCACCTAAGAAGCTAATAACCAAAAATCTACCTCCCCTCTCCACTTGGCCAATCAAAACCCAACCATCACTTATAGTTACACTATCACTTTTAATTTAATCCATACCTATTTTCACCAAGCCACCCATGGGAATACTTCCTATCTCCCAACCAACTATAAACAAAATGCTTATCTCTTAAATGTCTAACTCAAAACTTTCTAACCCCAAACTCTCAACCTCTCTAAAAAAACCCAAATGATCCACCAAGGGTGCCCCTTTACCCAGTTCTTTGACCATCAAAACCACTCCTAAAAGGGTTTTCACCCCCACTACTAAACTTAATCCCTCCATGCCTCTACCACCATTATCTAAGTCGTACTAAACCATATTTAAGAGGTTATTATAGGCATCTTGCTTAACCTTACCCCTATTAGGCCATTTAACCCACATAGTCCTAAACCATCTTGGTATAATGATAAATTGATATACTTATACCATAAGACACCTAGGCATGACGCAGAGAAATACAAATCTCTCCAAGTGATAGTACCTTAGTTATATCATGAGGATGACTTATTATCAAATGAGACCTCCATGAGCCCAAGATCGATCTATGAACCAATAGCCATCGATCAATACCTACCTACCCCTCCACTATCACCTTAAAGTAAAGAGGAATCAAAGTAATCACCTATCTTATCCTCTTCCAATCCATACCATCCTTGTGGTCACATGATCACAAGAACAACCAAAAGATAAAGGGAAGACAAAGATGTCGATTCCATAGACATATCCCTCTTACTCCACCCAACCACCCAACCAACACTAAGTACCTTTAAATTCAACCAAACCTAAAGTGTCCATCTTGGGACCCTCCCCATCCAATCCATTTGAATCAATCTAACAAGTAGTTCTAAAATGGTTTCACTAGATGTCGGTAAAGATAAGTTTGTATGAACTAATCAATATGTCACCCCACCACTGCCAAGAAATGATAAGAGCATTAAAATATATAGAAGTGAGGCTAAAATACCCTCAACATTTAAAAGCCTTTATCATATATCTCCAACTTTCCTACCTTATCACCTTCAAGAATCCAAAAATACCTTCCATCCATCTAGATGACCCAGATCCTCCCCTCTTCATTACCACCTATATAAACCAGACCTGCATCAATAGGGTTATGATTGATGGAGGGGATAGTATCAACAGCATCTCCTCCCACACCTATAAACAACTAAAATTACTCAAGATCATCATGTCAAAACCCCCCATGGCGCTCTAATCATCCAAAGATACCATAGTCATAACTCTAGGAACTATTATCCTTCATATTCACCTAGGACCCTGCATGCTTCCTAAGCTCTTCCATGTAGTGTCAGGTGATTTCCAATACAACATCTTATTTTAATGCCTTTGAATTCATTCCATAGGTTGTGTGTCATCCACCCTAAATCAGTGCATCAAATTTGAGCAAAAATATCAAGTTGTTACCATACAATCTGACTCAAGCCCTTTCACATCATGCAACATGACATACCAACCTAATGACATTCTCCTTCTTCCATCCAACAAGACTTCACTGGTAAAAATAAGGATACATATTCTTCTACCACTAAATTATCCACTACTTTATCCCTTCCTTCTACCCAAATCCCCAAAATAGACCCTTTGGAATCAATATTTCAGCATCTTTCATTGGAGGAGTATTGCCTTCTCACCCTTGATGCTTTCCCTACTCCCCAAGAGTATGGAAATCTTGACCACCAACCTAGTTATGACTCTAATATTGGGACCATTATTATTTTTGGATCCTCAACTTATCAATCTAATTTCATTTATAGGGGACTTGATAAACCCCTTAACACTTTTGCCACCTCTCCCTCACCTTGACCATTCACCTCTAGTTTTTTCTATTTGGACAAACCAAAATTTACCACAACATACCTCTATAGATGTGTTTGGAAGGGATTTGATTTGGATTGGTATGAACATTAGTTATATGAGTTGCTTCCAGTCAAAACCCAAAAACCTCATGAAAAATAAGACCTCGGGTTCATGCCACCTAAACAACAAACCAAACCACCTCCCATTACCATCATTGATGAGGAAATCCCATCCTCACCATCCACTCCACCATCAAAAACTAAGGATTATAGTATCATTCACCTCATTTTTTTCATCAACATGATCAGCCTTGGACCCTTAACTTATCAAAAAGATAAAGTGATCATAACCATCCCTTTGACCCATCCTAAGATGATAGGAGATGGCCCTCCTATTATTAATACCATTCAGTGTCATAATGATGATTCCATTCTCACCTATCTTGGTGCACCAAGTTCTTCTATCCAGAAATCCCTTCCTCTTGAGACTTTGACCATGTTGAATGAATCCATTATGGATATCAACTTGGGCACTCTGGGCAACCCCTACATTATCAAAGTTATCCAATCACTAAATTCTAAGGAGCTTTGAGACTTCCCCTCCTTCTTTTAAGACTAAAATATAACATTTTTTTGTTCTTATAGTGACATTTTAGGAATCAACCCATCCATCACTACCCACAACATAGTCAACATCCATAATGTTAAGCCTATTAGGAAGAAACTTTTATGAATGTACCTTTGCATATCCCTTCTCATCAAAGAAGAGCTTCAGTGTCTCTTATTTGTAAATTTTATTCAACCCATTAACTATCCTCAATGGGTCTCAAACATCATACCCATCACCAAGGTCATAATGGGACTACACATTTATGTGGACTTTCATTACCTCAACCTTGCTTTCCCAAAAGATGAATTTCCTCTACCAAGCATTGACTAGCTAGTTGATCTTAGAATCAACCATAAGATGTTATCTCTTATGGATGGATTCTTGGGTTACAATAAAATATTAATTATCCTTGAATATCAACATAAAAACACCTTTATCACCCCATGGGGGACTTTTTTCTATTGGATCATACCTTTTGGAATGAAGAATGTTGGTGTAACCTATTAACATGTTATGACCTACATGACCTTATACAAACTTTACCTATCAAGTGACCATGTTATTTGATGGATCAAAGTGTCAACATGGCAGGGGATCCCACATTATCCTTATTCTCCTTCATGGTGAACCTCTTCCTTTATCCTTAAAGATAGATTTTGAATACACCAACAACATGGCTGAGTACGAAGCCCTAGTAATAGGCCTTTAGATTGTGTTAGCCTTGAGAGTCAAAATGATCAACATCTTTGGTAACTCTAAACTAGTGGTCAATAAAATAAATGGATATTATTAGTGTAAAAATTGTGTTTTACAATAGTACAAATAATTATCAAATGCCCTCTTAGCCTCATTTAAACATTACCATATCCAAACCACCCTAAAATCTACAAACAAGTTTGTTGGTACAATGGATTCCATCACCTCTTAGATCCCATTTTTACCCTTTGACTCCAAGCTACATTTCATTATCCATAGACTTAACCAACCCTCATATGTCAAATTAGACTCTCCCACCATATTTAATGTGGAGGAAACCAACTTGACCTTTGGTATCAACAGACCTTTGACTATCTCAACCTTACCATCATTCCTTTTGGTCTTTCTATAAATGCTAGATGAGAATTTATATAGATCACCTCAAATTATACCATATTGAATGGAATTATTTATAAACATAGATTTTATGATCTCCTTTTTCTTACATCATCATAAGGCCTCTCATGCTATCAGGAAAATTCATGATGGGATATGTAGGGGACACTTTAATGGCCTCACCATTGCTAAACGCATCCTTTATCTTGGTTATTACTATCTTAGCCTTAACTAAGGCTACTTTTATTATGTGAAGAATTATGTTAGGTGTCAACAACATGCCAATTTACATCACACACATAGCCATAGTCTTTGTGTATCCATATATTTATAGCCATTCTCATAATGGGGTATTGACCTTATTAGTCAAATTAACCCCCATTCTTCATAGCGACACCATTATATCATCACTGTGACTGAGTACTTTACTAAATGGGTAGAGGCTATTCCTTTTATCTCAACCAAAGCCAAAAATATTTTCAACTTTATCAACCATCACATCATTTATCATTTTGGTGTTCCTCACAAAATCATCACTGATAATGGAAAATATTTAAAAAATAAACAAGTCCAAGGTCTTTTTGATGCATTCAATATCAATTTAATTTTCTCTTCACCCTATCATCCTCAAGTAAATGGATAGGCAAAAGCTTTTAACAAAACTCTGAATAACATTCTAACTAAAATAGTTAATGTAATTGGTCAAGATTGGCATTTACATATCCCCTTCATCTTATGGGCATATCATACTAGCATTCAAACCCCCATGGGTGATATCCCTTTCTCTCTATTTTTTGGAGTATAGGTTGTTTTGCCTCTTGAAATCCAAATTCCCTCTCTTCACATATCCTTGCAATATCTCATCTCTGAGATCAATTATCATCAAGAATGTTTAGCCCAACTTGAGCTATGAAAGATTTCATATATATATATATATATATATGAAATATTTTATAGCTCAATTTGGGCTAAACATTCTTGATGATAATTGATCTCAGAGTACACACACACACACACACACACACACACACAAGATGAGATATATAAGTTTAAATAAATAGGCAAAGCATATGAGATGAATGACATAGAGATTTTAAAGTGAAAAAACCTCCAAGAGGTAAAAAATCCATGAGTGATATTTAATAATTAAGAAATAATAACCTCAATATAAATTCTTCCACCTTCTCACTTATTCACAGAATGACCTTCACAAAACTCATACATTGAATATGATAATAATAATTCATAGTCAGATGTGTAATCACAATATGGGTAAAACCCTATTTTATAGTGAAATTCCAAAGGAGGTGACCGTTGTAAAAATAATAGGTCCATCCATCATGATAAAGTCATTTATTTAAATTTTGGTAACTCATTAAATAATTATAACTTTATTATTTATTTTTACGAGGTTTTCACCTCGTGCTAATTAATATATTATTATTATTATTATTTAATAACTTTACAAAGACTAAGGGTCAATAAGTCCACTTAGGATTAAATTCTTTAACACTCTCCCTTAATGCTAAGTGGGGATACATGTCATAGTCACCTTAGAAAGGAATTATACTATGTACAAAATTTGAAGGATTTAAAAACCTTCATCATGTTAAAAGTCACCTTTTGAAACAAAAGGAATTATAATCCATAAACTACTCAAAAGTAAGTTTATACTAGCACGATTATGAGATTATATCTCACTGTTTCTCATGAATAATCACTAAGCATATTTGGACCCTTTTATAACATAAGGACCTCCATTACAAATTATTCTTTTAAATGTATTGGGGTATAAAATTAAAACTTCTAAATAAAGTTTAATTAAATCACATAACTTCTAAATGAAGATTATAATGATTTACAATGAGAAGTATAGAGAAGGATAAGAAACACATGGCCATTAGAAAGTGGCATTGTCATGCACACACCCCCTCAATGGCAACTCTGAGAGGTCTATCATTATACAAAATTGACAAAATTTGGTAGCAACAAGTGGTTTTATAAATATATCTATCACATGTTCATTTGTAGGAAAAAATTGTAGATTAATATCATCATTGAGGACTTTCACTTGAATAAAATACACATGAACTTTAGTATGTTTAATTATTTGGTGTTGCACTTGACTTTTTTCTAGAACTATACAACTTTGGTTATCACAATGAAGGATGGTACTTTAAGAAATATTGAAATGAAGTTCTCCCAATAACCTTCATAGGCACATGGATTCTTTATCAGCTTCCATAGCACTTCTATTCTCAACTTCTACAGAAAAAAGAGATAGATTAGGTTGTTTCTTGCTGCTCCAAGTGATAGCACCTACACCAAACTTAAACACATATCTAGAAGTATATTTACATTCTAAAATATCACCAGCATAGTTAGCATCAAAATAACTATGTAAATTAAGATTATAAATGGAAGAAAAAAATAAACCAAAATTAACTATTCCTTTGATATAATGAAGAATTTGTTTAGCTAATTTTCAATGATCCAAATATGGATCTTGAATAAATCTTGAAGCAACACTAACAACATATGAAATATTTGGCCTAGTAATGGTTAGATAAATTAAACTTCTGATAAGTTGTCTATACAAAATAGGGTTAGTTTTTTCACATGAAATTTTAGGATCAAGTTTAATACCAACTTTAATAAGAGTAGAAGAAGATTTACAGTCAAGAATATTAAACTCAACAATAAGGTTATGTCCATACTGAGATTGTGATACAATAATTGAATTGTTATCCTAAAATATAGCCATTCGTAAAAAATGATGTAGAATTCCTACATCAATTATTTCAAACATTTGACTTAGTTTATCCTTATATTTATGTATTAAATTAGTTAGATTGCTAGTAATCAACAAATCATTAATATATATTACAATTAGAATCAAATGATCATTTTTAATTTTAACAAAGAGATTATTATCTGAATAAAAATTTAAAAAAACTAATTCTTTGAAAAAAGAAGTAATCTTAGAATACCAAGCTTGAGGAGCTTTTTTTAAGTCATACAAATATTTTTTTAACTTGCATACATAATGTTTTTTGTTAGGATCAGTGAAACATTTAAGTTGAGTCATATAGATTTATTCTTCTAAGTAACCATTTAGAAATACATTTGTGACCTCCATTTGGTGGATAACCCAACCATTTTGGGCTATAAGAGCAATACAAATTCTAACAATACTCATTTTTGCTACAGGATCAAAGTTTTTAACATAGTCAATCTCAAGTTTTTGAGAAAACCCATGAGCAACTAATATAGATTTAAACTTGTCAATTTTACCAATTTAATTATATTTGATCTTAAACAACCACCTAAAATTGAAAATATGCCTTTTAGGTGGAGGAGGAACAAGGTCCCAAGTTTGACTGTTAATTAAGGCATTATATTTAGTTTGCATGCAACATCCATCTATCATCTTGAGTAGTTTCCTCAAAGGATTGAGGTTCATATTCATAAATAGTCATTAATGCATGATAAGAATGTTGACTTCTAGTTACTTTATTAAAGTTATCATTATTAGAAGATGGAATTAGGGATTCTTCCCATTTAGGTCTTTTAAATTAAACATGAAACTCAAGAGGCTCCTCAGAATCTAGGTTATCAATAACTAAATAAACTTATTCAAGGGCATCTCTTTCATCATAAGGAGAAACATGAGAGTCAAATTCATCAATATAAGAACATTGAGGAGGATCCACAAAGGACTCATAAAAAAAAATTGAGAATAAGAACATTCTTATTCTCAATGATCTAACATTTAGAGGGATCATACACTCTTAAACCTTATATCTTACCTCCATAACCTACAAAAATGCAAGAATAGGAAGTGGCATCAAGCTTCTTCCTTTTAACTCTAAGGACAAAGATAGAAGCAGGACTATCAAAAATAATAAGATGAGCCACTGTGGGTTTCTTATTAGTCCACATTTTTAAAGGAGTAGAAATATGAAAGGCTTTGGTAAGAACTCTATTTAGAATATGAATAGCAGTGTTCATGGCTTTGGCCCATAAGAACTTAGTAAATTTTATAGATTGTAACATAGTCCTATCCATTTTTATGATGGTGTGGTTTTTGTTTTCAACAATACCATTTTGATGAGGGGAATAGGGAGTTGTTATTTCCATTTGAATATCACAAGTAATGCAAAAAGAATCAAATTCTTAACTAAGATATTCTTCACCATTATTTGTTCTTAATATCTTAATAGAAAAATTAGATGTATTTTCAACATAAGCTTTAAATTATTTAAACTTAGACAAAACATAAGATTTATTTTTAATGAAATAAGACCATATCATTCTAGTGTAATCATCAATAAATGTAATAGTATATAACAAAATAATAAGAGATACAAATTTAAGAGGTCTTACAAAATCACTATGAATTAAATCTAAAGAATAAGAGGAATTTTCATCATAATTCTTATGAAAGGGGTTAGTATGTTGTTTACCACATAAATAACCCTCACAAATTTCATGATGAGAGGGGATAGAAGGAATTCCAACAATAAGATTGTTCACAGACATATCATGTAAACTTATAAAATTAACTTGTCCTAATATTTCATGCCATAATTGAGATTTATTCTTATTATGTGATGAAATTAAACATGCAAAAAAAAAGAGAGAAGATATATAAACTAATATTTTGAATACATTCAACAATCAAGGAACCAGATTGATTTTTAATGGACCAACTATCTTTAAATAATATTACAATGAAATTATCATTATTAAATTGAGAAAAAGATATCACACTCTTTTTAAGCTTAGGTACATAGAAAACATCATTAACAACAACATTAGAAAATTTTATTTTTCCCTGTTTAGTTGCTTCTAAAAAAGAATTATCTCTTAAGTAAATTATTTCAAAGATATCTCTAAATCACATAAAATATTAGATAATTATGTCATATGGTGTGATGCACCACTATCTAAAATCCATTCATTCTCATTTGAAGCACATAAAATAACATATAGAGCAATAACATTTGAATCCTGATTGTTACTCTGATTAGAGTTTTGATTTTTTTACTTGTTTTGATTAGTTTTCTTCCCTTTGTTTTTTTAATAAGATTGATTATTATTATATCCTTGTTTTTATAACAAGTTTCCCTTATATGACCAAATTTACCACACAAATTGTAATTTTCATTAAACTTAGGTGTGTGATTCTTATTACCAAATTTCTTATTCTCATATTTGTTTTTAGTAGAATTAGGGTTAGATTTATGGGTTTTAGTATTATCAAAAACATTATTTAATGTGAGAAGTGCCTGAGTGGCATTTTATTTAGAATCAAAACTTATCATAACTTGCTCTTATTGAATTAGTAGAGCAGATAAAATGATAAGATCAGGGATATCTTGCTCAATCTGATACTTAAAATTCAAAATTGAAATGAAATTTATAAACTTTTCAAGAATATTTAACTGAATGATAAAATAAAGAAACTGATCTTGAATCAAATTACAATTACATCCATCTAACTGAGATTTAATGTTTTTAATTTTAACAAAAAAATTAACTTTTTCATCACCCTTCATAGGTGTAGTTAGAAATTCAAGGATTAATTTAATGATCTTTGATAGATGAGTTCCTTCATGCATGGATTCAAGGAGTTTCCAATAATTTTTAGGATACTCTTGATTACCAATGTGGAGAAGGAATTCATCCTTCACATTCCTCAAGATAATGGATATAGCTTCCTAAGATTTTTGTTGAAATGCATTGGTAAGCTCAGGGGTTACATGTCATCTAAAAGGGGATTTTGTAGTCCCAAAAACAATATTCCATAATCTACGAGTCATAAATTTAGCTTTAACATAAATTTTATATATATATTATAATTATTTCCATTAAGCATTTGAGATTTATCTAAGGAAAAATGAGGTGAAGCCATAGCTTCCCTTTAAATAAGACAATAAATAAATGCTTAAAATTAAAAAAAAATTAATGTAAATTTAAATTAAGTTTGTAAAATAAGTTAAATCACAAGTAAAAATATATTTAATTACACAATTTTGATGCTAAATAATGGAAAAAATTGAATTCAAAATGCACAAATCTAAGTGTCAAAAGAGTCACACTCAAAACAACCACCTCGACAATATTATTAAAAAAAGTGTAAAAACAAAAATATAAGGCTTCAACACAAAAAATGGACCACTCCAATGTGTCTAAAATATACCAAAACTTCAATATTGATTGGTTACACTGCTATGCTTGCTTAAGTTTTGACCCAGGATTTGAAAAAAATAATAATAAATAATTTATTATTTATAAATTTAAAAAAAAATACCTGTAGATTCATGGCTGCCCTATAGAAGTTCAAGAGCTCCTTGTACAAGTCATGGATTTGTTTGAAAATTTAGCAACCCTCTTATTTTTTTTTGATAAACAAAACTAGACCTTCAAAATGGAATTATTGATAAAGAATTTTATATTTTGAATTTTATAGGATGAAGTATGGCTCCCCTGTAAATGTTTGGGAGAGCCTAGAAACTTGTACAAGCACCTAATTTTTTTGAAATCTATTCCAATCCTTTGAATTTTTTTTAATAATAAAAGAATTTAAAAAATAAAATTTTGACTAAAAATCAATTTTTTGAGTTTTTCGAGGTCAGTGGCATCCCAAGATTTGAATAAAACTATTTGAATATATCAAATATTTATATTTAATTCAATATGATTTTCTTCCTAAGTTTCTACACTCAATAGGCTCTGATTCTATGAAAGCTTTTATGTATACATATATATAACAATATATAGGATGAGATCTAGAAGTGTAAATGAATAAGCAAAGCATATGAGACAAGTGACATAGAGATTTTAAAGTGGGAAAACTTCTAGAAGGTAAAATACCCATGGATGATATTCAATAACTAAGAAACAATAACCCCAATGCAAATTCTTTCACCTTCTCACTTCTTCACAGAATGGCCTTCGCAAAACTCATACATTGAATATGATAAAAATAATTCATATTCGAATGTGTATTCACAATAGTGGTAAAAGCTTATTTTATAATCAAATTCCAAGGAAGGTGAATGTTGTAAAAATAATAGGTCCATCCATCTTGATAAAGTCATTTAATTAAATTTTGGTAACTCGTTAAATAATTATAACTTTATAATTTATTTTCACAAGGTTTTCACCTTATGTTAATAAATAATATATTAATATTATTTAATAACCTTGCGAAGGCTAAGGGTCAATAAGCCCACTTAGGATTAAATGCTCTAACAAGTTACTTGACAAACATCGTTCAACATCCCTTACTCACCTTCATGTCTATCAAGAGCCAATCAAGCACACTTATAACAAACACCTTAAGGTATGAGAATTCAATACTAGAGAGCTCATCCTAAAGGAAAATCAACATGTCATCAATATGGAGAAAATCAAGTGAAGCAAATTTTCTTTCAATTTGCTTGGACCTTATATCATAACTCATAAGTATAGATTAAGAGCTTACCAATTATCCTCTCTTGAGAAAAATCTAGAGTATGAGCCCCTCAATGCTTCGTATTTTCATCCTTTATTTTGTTAAAAAGGATCAAACTCACCTTTTGTATAACTTAAGATCATCCTTGGATTTCAAACCACATTCATCTCCCTATTTTAGGGGTAACCAATTAACACTAAATCATGTGATTATCCATCACAATCATAGCCTAATATTGAACAATGGGTACCATGGCTCTACCTATGACATGATTCTAATGGTACCTTTTACCCTTATTACAAGATGGATTCCCATGGTTGTTATCACCTAAACCTCTTTTACACCAAATCAACCTTATTGTGATTTTATTTTTGCCTTCATAAAAGGTGAAACTTTAGGCCTATACAAGTAAGTCCATGACATCAAAATAAAAATCAAAAGATCCCACATGGGTCATTCCTAGCATTCACATACTACTCCCTTGAAGGATAGTTGCCAAAAACATATCAAATTTTCTCAAAGTAATGTATATTGCTTCCTTGAAGGATAGATACCAAAAGTATTAAACACAACACATAAACTTAGACCACTCCCTTGAATGGTGACTGAGTAAAGCATTTGTCAAAGCATATAAATTTATTGGAAGCTTCCTACATCAATTAACTTCCCCAACCCTCCCAAATAATAATAAAATAGCAAAGGACCCATTATCAAACATTAGAAAAATAAAAATAATTTTGAGAGTCACAAGCAGCTCTCAAAAACAAATTAATTTTGAAATCCACAATCAACTCTCATGAGTAGACTTCCCACATCAATCAATCTACACCTTATATGACATGGACTTGTTTATACTAGCTCTTTGGTAACCTATAAAAGAGGCATGATAGTCTCACAAGAAGTTTCCATCTTCATCCATCTACCATTTATACATTATAATTAAGGGATTTATGATCTTACTTGACATTATGTGATCAAGACACCTTTTTAACCAACTAATGAATGCTAATGTGAAGCATTTTAAGGGATTATGTTATTTAAGCCAATCCAACTTTGGTTGTTTTAGTCCTTGCCAAATAAGAAGCATCATGCCCTCTTCTAATCCTCTCATACTAGTTGATATATTCACTTAGATGTTTGTCTCTTGATTATCTTCTCTTTCTCACATTTGGTTTTGTTATTTAACTTACTTTATGTGCTTCACTTTAAATAAAATGGCCATAATCATAACCACATCACATAACATCATCATCATAATCATCATCAAAATCAATAACATCAAACATCATATTAACATCATAATGTCTATGAAAAATGAGCAATAAACCATTTTCATCACATGTCTAAATCTAAATGAGGAAGCATATACTTATCAAATTTCAACATAAACATCATCATTATATAAATGTCATAAACATGATCATCTCAAACATGAAATTAAATCATCACATCCATACACAACATCATCAAGAGCCATAATCATAAATATCATAAACATCATCCTAGTCATCAATAACATCACATTGTCATCAATATCACATGATATAGTATCAAATCCATAACCAAACATTGTCATAAAAATGAATAAAGAGACATATCATCAGATGTCTAGCTAGGTGAGTCCACATTCACTTCATCATGAGAATAACCATAATTAATATAATATCATCAATAATCAACATAAATATCATAACCATGAACCATAAGCCATAAAACATCTATGTCACATAAATAAATATCAACATGTATAATAATATACATGTCTCTCTCAAAATATACATCTCACTGCATTAGCTTGTAAGTTGGTATCAAAAATCATATACATAATAAGTATAATGTATCTTAAAGAAAACTAAGAACCTAATGTACCATGCACCCACCTATGGAGATCACCTTCTCCATCTACCTTGACTATACCATGTCAACCTCATTATTTGTCATTTTGGCCTAAAATTTTGCATGTATTGTGATGACCTTGGTCCTTTTGACTACACCAACTACATTGCCATGTTAAATATTTTAACCTTGAGCTACCTTTCACACATATGACCAATTTATGTTTTCATGGGAGTACTTCCTACCTTGGATATCCATGTTAAACACTAAAATTGTCTAGAATACTTGAGCTTACATGTGTAACCCAACCATCACATACAGTCACATGGTCCACTTGTCCCTCATCCTTTTAGTACCAACCTTATTTTTACCAACCATGGTAACCTAGTCAATGTGCAATCTTGACTATCACACTTAGTTTTACTTTGTGTGTATGTTTGTACTTTAGTGCCCAACCTATCAACCACTAACTCAACATCAACTTAATCACTTATCAAACCCACACGCAATTCTATTTCACCTCCTCGACTCCAAGTTTGAGGGGGAACACCTCCTCTCATGCTCAAGATAACCGAACCTTTAACCTACACTTTATTTTTATTTTGTTGCTTTTTGATACAAACTAGATAATAAAAAAGGAGAAAATATAGACATTATAAAACCACACATAATGGTTCTTGATGTTGAGATACCCCTAAACTACTTCAAAACCCCCTAAGGCCCATCTACACCCCTTATGATTACAAACCCAAGTCAAAATGACCCACTAACTAACCCAACTTAGCATTTGATCCTTGATCATTGATGGTCACCCTAACCATTAATGGTTAAGCCTAACCATTGATGATTAAGTTTCTACCACCGAAACAATCAAACTCTAGTCAACTCTAGCTTGATTTTTTATATTTAGCTTGTCTAAATTGTATGCGAGCCAATGCATGCAAAAGATAAATTTGATCTTCTTATTTAACCTCTTGTTAACATATTTTTATACCTATACTTCCTTCTTATAAATAGAGAGGAGGAGAAAGTGAATCCAGATCTAGAATTGATCAATCATCTAGAACCAAAGCCTCTTGCATCAACACTTCCTTTTGTAGGTGTTTTTCCAACAAACTAATAAGTATGATAGAGATTCAAAGTGATACCATCCATCAACCAATATCCAAGTATCATTACTATAATTAAATTATCCCAAAATCCTTACATAAGTTTATAAAATAACTACCTCGATCTTTCATCAAACCTATAAGCAGTAAGATTAGTATCTATTTTCAATCATTCAATTACTTTGTTTTTATTTTGCAATAAACCCAACCCAAATCCATCTCTCAGAATTTCATTATATGACCTCATCAAAACAAACTTTTATTGACTACACCCAACCCATATTAACCACTAATGATCACACTAACTATCAACAATTTTTCCTAACTACCAATGGTTACCCTGACTGTTGATGATCACCTCAACCACTGACCATCACTATGTGACAAAAAAATAACAACCTATTTCCACCCACCAGACCTTAACCAAATCCTAATTTTAAACCCTCTACCTAACCACATATCCCTTAACCTATTATCTAAACCACACCTGATTCATTTGGCATTTAATATCAATCTATTTATTGTCATAATTAGTCAAATTCACCTATCCATTTATCAGTCACTTCTTGTATTCCATTTCAATATCTTCTGTGATATATGTAATTACTTTATATTTTTCTTTCAAAATTTAATTGTCTAAAAGTGTAGATTGATAGCCTCTAAGGAAGATCATGCTTCTTGGATCTATATTGATAGGCATTCCACCCTACTATCTAACTAATTAAATTATTTCTTTAAGTGCTTTCTTATTTGTAGGTCATTCCTCCTAAGCCAAAGAGGAGTATCTACAATCATCTAGATCAATGTGCATATAACATATCAATTTTTTATACCATACCCTTCTTGATTTTATTTTGTCTTCCTTATAAATAATATAAGAGAAATTTCTTTGAAACATAAGGATCATATAGTTTCCAAGAAGATAAACCTTTGTCATTAATGTCAAAGGGGAAAATGTCCTAGTTTGAGAGAAAGGTCAGCTTAGAGAAGATCCAATTTGGGGAGTTGTGAATGATCAATTTTGTGTAAATATTTGTCATCAATGACAAAGGGGGAGATTTTTTAGTTATGTGCCTATTATTGGTGTTGAAGTATTTTTGTTGTCATTGATGTCAAAATCAAGATAGATGTCATTAATGTCAATGTCAGAGTTGAGGCAATGCATGGTGAAATCATATATGATAAAGAAGTCTTATGACAAGAGAAAATTTTAAGGAAACCTATTGTATCTCTATTGAGAGATAGTTTGAAGGCAACCAAGTAATTCTTCTAAGTTTGATGGCATGTTAAGCTCAAGATCATGATACAAGGTAAGCTACTTTGAGTAATAGGTGTCTTGAGAAGCCTAATCTAGCCTTGAAAGAAGGTGTATGGATAAATAATAGTGAGGATTGTTGAATTAGGTCAATAAAGGAATTAAAGAGTGTATAAAGTTGTGTAAACATGAGAAAGAGTCAAAGAATCCTTAAGATGAGTCCTAAAGTTAGTTTTGAGGCTTAACCCTTGCATAAAGAGACCTAGTGAGAAGGCACAAGCTTGGTATCATGATAAGATGAGAAGTATAAGGCTTGTGAGATAATTTTTAGTAGTGTTTGAGCAAGGTACAAGGTTTTATAACATGATAATAAGGTGTTGATA
Source organism: Torreya grandis (assembly GCA_037957365.1). Classification (NCBI taxonomy): domain Eukaryota; kingdom Viridiplantae; phylum Streptophyta; class Pinopsida; order Cupressales; family Taxaceae; genus Torreya; species Torreya grandis. Next base: position 5,726,146 of record JARHVA010000200.1, on the reverse strand, counting down.
ATAGTAGTAGTGGCTTCAAGGTGTGTTCAAGGTCTAAGTATTACTAGTAGTTTAAGACTTAATGAGGGGTCAAGTTTAGTTATAAAAGTGATCAAAGATCATAATATAATTATAAAAAGTTTTAAAGGTTTTATCAAGTGTTTTGACCAAGTTTCAGGTTATATCCTGAATGAGAAAGTATAAAAATTGGTGTTAAGGTCTTATGTGTGCATAGAATTGGGTGTTGTAAACCTGAGAAAGATTTTCTTATACTCGTTGGCACATGAAACCTTTGCATGAGATCCTAAGAAGTTAATGGAAGTTTGTGAAGGTTCCTATCTTTAATTTCTTTTCATTTTTTTTGGAGTTGAGAGAGAAATATTTTATGAATGATTGCTAACAATGGAAGGCAATCTAAACCCTCCTAAAACCCTCATAATGACTTGATAGGAAAAATATTGTTATAAATAGATTAGAATGGATTGGTTGACATATTTTAATAATTTTAACATATAGAGGACTCTTCTAAGTTTCTTGAGGTGGAATTATTTTGTCAGAAGAGTGAGTGGAAGCTATAGGAAACTCCTTGTTTCTCATAATTTTGATATAGCAAGTAAGGTTGACTAGGTCAAAGCATGTAAATGGATGGAATATGATGTGTGAGACTTTTATTTTATGCCCATGTAAGTTTATAATCATGTTACAAACTTAAATATTCCAAACTATTCATGAAATTTGACCTATCGCTAAATAGGCCTAATGAGGAAGACAGTGAAAAAAGTAGGTAGAAGTGAGAATGAGATTAAGGATTGGTTACAGTGGATTAGGGATGGATAAAAATGCATGAGGTCATTTTTAAATACCTATATCACCTTTACCATTTGAATATAATTTTTTTAATGCACATGAACAAGTAAAACATTGTTCTCAAAGTGACCTATCTAACATAGTAAAGTTTGTGTTGGGTGAAGACATGAGATTGGTATATAAGATCAATATTGATGTTGAATCTTGTAATATATATATTCAAAAAAATTATAATAATTTTTAAGGATCATTTAAATATATTGGAATTTAATAAAAGTGTTCACATATGTGTTTTAAATCTTGATCTTCATGATTGTGTTTTTTGGAGCTATAGGCAGTTTTCTATATGTAAGTGAAAATGATGTTCCTAAGTATTTTTTCATAGATTTAAAGAATAAAATGAACATAAACCTATTATATATGTCTCATAGGTTCATTTTAACACATTTTTATGCATTATAAACTCCTATGAAGGTGTGAAAAGTAAAAGGCTTTTGACTGTGTTTTTAAGGCCTATGTACAGTTCTGAGTTAGCATATGAAGTTGATCAGTTTGAGGTATTTTACCATATATTTTGAAATATAATGGAATTGGTGATGAAAATATTCTCATGGAGGTTCCATCCATTTTATTTTTTAAAACTTTGAAAAAATCAAAAAAATTAATTAATTACTTAGAAATTCATTAATTAAAAATTTATAGTTTTTTCATTTTTATCCTGAAGTGTTTTTAAGCCTATTTGAACTATCTATGCAAAAGGCCACTTGAACTCTATGTAATTTTCAAAAATCATCTCACTTTTTATGAGTTGTATAGTCACACTTTCCTTTTTCACAAGTTTTGAAAATTGCAAAAACTTTTTTGATCTCCATGCAATTTACAAGATCTTTTCAGCTTTGGTGCAATTTGTAATTTCATTTTGGGTTACTTTTGAATTTGTAAAAAAAAAATTGATCCCCATGAAATTTTCAAAAAAAAATTCGATCCTCATGAAATTTGTAAAATTTGTGTAATTTGCAAAAATATTTTAATTTTTTAGTTTTAGTGCAACTCAAAGTCACACTTCTTTTAATTGTGCAAATGCAAATTATATTTTTCAAAAGATAATTTCAATTTTTCTACCTAGCCAAGAGGCCATACCATGCCAAATAAGAATTAGAGAATTGTATATTAGACTTTATTTATTTTATGATGCTCAAAGTGAAATGTATGACACCCAAGGAAAGAGAAAATAAATTTAAAAAAAAGGAAAAGAACAAATTCTTCTTCTTTTTAATTTATTTTTAGCTACTACAAATAAGTCAATCGACACTATAAGGATAGCAAGGAAGGCCAGAGATTACAAAAATATTTATTTTTACATATATCTGAAATTTGTACGATCACGTAGTGGGGTGAAAGAGATAGAATTAAAAATTTACATGCACTAGTCAAATTTAATTCTTTTTGGTTGTTAAAGACTAGTTTGTACAATGTTCATAGGGAAAGAGATAAAGTGAGTAAAAAAGAGAGAGAAATTGGTAGATTGTGATAACATTTTATTGTTTTTGATTGCTTATATAAGCCATACAACTGAGCATTAAAATTAAAAATGGAGGATGAATATTTTAATGGGGTATAAATAAAAATTCAAAATTTATTAAGTTTTAAAAAAATAAAAATTACCAGTGAAGAAATTTGAATAGAAAATGGGAAAAATAAAGTTTGAGTAATTTTAAAATGTATATTTTTCCAAGCGGGAAAGCTAGAAGAAAAATCCAAGTGAGAAAAATAAATATTTTTTGGGTGGAAAATGAAAAGGAAAATTTGATTAAGCAAGGTTTGGCATGATATTTGTTATTTGTAAATTCTAAGAATATTCATTTTGCACATTTCCATTTTTGAGGAAGATGTTGAAAACGTTGCTAGGGTTCTTTTGGTAAACTTTGGTTTTTTTTTAACTAGTAAAAATCTAGAATTGAATTAGCAGTGACAAATTTTCATTTTTTGGGTCCGTTGCATGGTCACAAATTTCCTTTAAATTAGTGGTGATTTTATAAAAAAATATTTTTTCAAGATTTTTAAAATTTTAAAAATTTGAAAAAAATATCATAGGGAACAAGGGAATTGCTTGAAAATTAAAGAAGAAATTATTTTTATAATTTATTCCATTCATTTCCATTGGTTGAATTTTTTTTTGAAAAAACTACATAGAGGAATTGTAATAGGTGCATTTGCAAGCGAGAAATTTGGTCAAAGAGAAAATATAAATTCATGTCAAGAGTGTTACAATTATGTTAGAGTAATTTGCATAATTAACTTGTGAGTACAACTTCAATTTGCATTTTCATAATTGTTTGCAAATCAGGTATTTTTTCTCAAAAAATTCAAATTTATCAATTTTATTGTCAAATTGATGTCTTCATCTCATACTCTAAAAAAAGAGATTTCAAGTAAAAACAAGGAAATCATGAAGTACAAATTTCAAGGTGTTACGTTTCCTTCACCACTGGACTCCAATGTTAGAAATATCATTGTCATCAAGTTAAGTCACATCAACTTGGATGAGTTTTGGGAAACAATGAATGTTGTACATTAAATTAATTTTTTCTAGAGTATTTGTGACTACAATTTAGCACAAGCAGAAACATTCTTGATGTCATTTCAGTCTCCTAAGTTATTTTTAATTATGGAAAATAATTATAAGTCAAATACATGGGAGGTAAGAGATCTTTAGGGGGAGTTTGTAGTGAGTTTTCATCCTGAGAAAATTGATAGCATTTTTCACCTTCTATATTGTGAATCCTTTATGTACCTAACTCCTAAGTCCTCCCAAAGCTTTTGGAATTAAAATTTTATAGCATGTTCTAAAAAAGTCAATAAATCCTAGTTGACCTTCCAAAGCATTCTTCCACTTAGCTTCCAAAAAATCTCACAAGATAATATTTCATAGATGAGATAAGTGACATTATCACTTTATTACATAAGATAGTGGGAAATCAAAATGGCCAAGAATTTTTAGATTTGGATGTACAACTCATCTAGATCATCATTATAAATAATCAATATATCAATTGGGGTGAATTGATCAGCAATTCCATTCACAAGCAACTTATGGAAGTAAATAACATGTCAAAATTCTACATGACTTCATACCTTGTTTATGTTGTAATAAGTCGAAGGTATTTTGATACATTAAATATAGTGGGTGATTTTGAGAAAGCAATGGTGTATGACTTCTATCCTTAACTAACATTAAAGGAAAGTTCCCATCACTTCAAAAAAAATTAATGTCTACTTTGTTCATTTCATCATCTAACTATTTGAAAAAGAACTCTTCAACACAAGAATATTAATTATAGCCACCACAAAAATAGCAAGGGTGGGGAATTTGGCTTATAAAATTCTCAACATTCAATTATTTTAGAATCAATGGTTGTGAAATATCTCTTTACATGCTCCCACGATATGTTAGTGATAAATGGGTGTTAATGGAATTGGTGAGACAACTTATTGAAACACAAAAGTTTTTGACAAGTAGATACAAAATAGGGATCAAATTTTTAATCTCTATTAACATATATACTTTCCCTTCATTAGTGAAGGCCAAGACAGTTAAGAAATACATGTTCTCACTATAACCTTAGGACATTTGAAAGAAAACCTTCATTTGATAATAGGGGCTTAATTAAACTTAATATTGGATCTTTAGTTTAGCATATTCCACATTTTGAAGACTATTAAATGGATTATGATGATGAGAAAGTAGTGAGAATCAGAGAATATTCATAGTTTATCATGAGACAAAGAGGCAATTTTGGCATAATGAAAGTGTCAAAATAGCTGGTAGATGATGAGCTCACATTAGACCCCATGTTTCAAAGAGAATGCATCATGGCAAAGCCATTTCCCATAGTACATTGGGATAAAATGGAATCTACTTATCTCAAAATTAAGATAAAGGTTATACTTGATATAACTCTTAGATGGTTGAAATGCAAGGGAGTTGATGTTACAAATATTTATTTCCCTACACCTCTTGAGGAAGATGAATTTGGGAGCTTTTATAAGCAACAAAATGAGCCAAAAAAGATGGATGAGATAGGCCTTAGTGGAGAACCTCCCATGATAGAAGAGGCATGTGAAAATAAAGCTACTCAATAAGATGTTCAACCATGAAAGAATATCAATCTAAAAATAAGAAGGTTTAGTGAGAATAATTTTTCTTCTCCTAAAATTTTAGTTCCCTAAGAAGTTCTAGTTAATAGTTTTCCATTCACTCAAGAACTGGTAGAGAACATAACTCAAAAATTCTTAGCTTCAGATGATATAATGTTACCTATGTCAGTTGTCTTCCCTTTACAAGAGATTACTCCTATCTCTTCATGTTCTCCCTCAAATATTGAGTTTTCCTTCGCTCCTTCCCCAAGAATCCCTCTTGAAATAATTATTACACAAGAGTAAATTGAAACATCTTTTCAAGGTATCCCAATACATAAAAAATATTATTTAAATGTAACTAGGATTGATCCACCTATTTCAAATTCTATCCCATTTCCTTCCTCAAGCATGAAAAATTTAGATTGGTTATCTATAGGTAGTAAAAAGATTGAGAAAATTTATTAAACTTAAAGAGATAGATTTTGAAACCTTGACAACTTCTTTCTCAAAAAGGATAAAGAAATGAAAGATAGCTTCATGAATGGTGATAGAGAAAAAGGGATAAACATATTCATAGGTGGCCACTTTAGTAGTTGAAATGGATAATTCAAAAATTAGGGTTGAAGACTACCATGTATCCAAAGTTCATTTGGGAAAACAAACTAGAGAAGTGATGAAAGGAGATGTTTAATTGACAATTGGCACAATATTTGAAAAAATAGACAAAGATAAGGTGATGAAAGATGAATTTAAAGAGAAAGTGGAATAATTGAGCTCAATAATACATAGATTGATTGGGCCAATTCAACCAACTATCACTTCACCAAGTCTTCATGTCGAGACACTAGAAAGAGTGAGAGAAGTGGGCCAAATGGGTAATGCAGTGAAAGATTAGATTGAAAAATTTAAAAATCAAGGGTTCTCAACAATTTTTGCTATAGCAGTGATATTCTCTAAAATTCAATCACAATTGAATAGCTAGTAATAAAGGTAAATGAATATGCTCAAGAGAAATAAAATTGGGAGGAACTCATGCCTGGGTTGGTCAAACTATAGAAATTTCCTTCTATTGATCTTGTTAAAAAAGGGGTAATCAATGAAGATGAAATTGTCTATTAGATTGAATTTCTTTGGACCACCAAATTTAGAATCCAATCCCTTCAAGAATGTGTTCAAAAATTTAGTGATGCAAGGTCACTTGAAAGTGACACAATGATGGAGATTGACATTGAAATCAAGAAGTTGGATTGTCATTTTGTCAATGACAAGGATCAAGAAGGAAATAAAATTTCAATGAGACCATAATTGGAGAATTGAAAGAAAAAATTTAAAACAGTGCCACTACATCTGCATTTGGTTATGAAGAACTTTGTCATCTATCCCAGTACCAAGTGAATGTAGATAATTTAGATATAAAAATAAATAGAATCCAAGGTAAGCATCAAGAAATGAAAGAGTTATATTACTTAGCAGACATTTCCTATAGGTACATAGATGGACTAAATGAAGACTTGATCAGGGTGATTCTCCAAAGATTTGATGACTTTTTGAAAGTGAAGGAATTGTCAATATGACAGCAAGAAGAATGAATATTTGATTTCAGTGTTCATGATTTCTCTCCTCTTGTTTCTTTGTACCTAACTTATGTTATTTCACTATTTTCCCCTTGTAAATGTGCATTGTATTTTTAAAAATTGTATTTTTAATTTTATCAACTTGCTTTTTCAAGTCGTGCAATTTGACGATGTGCTTTTGAAAGTAGTGCAAAAATCCCATTTGTTTTCTCAAGTGGTGCTAATTGCTTAAAGATTTTTTGCACATTTTCAAAATTATAATTGCTCATTGGTGTTTCAACACTTTTGTAAAAAGGAAAAATAGGTGGTTTTGCACCATAACCACCCATTTTATCCTATAAATACAAGTTAGGGATTCAAGAATTTTTGGCAAAGCATTACAAAAGGAGATTAGTCTTTATATTCTTTAAAATTCATACAAGTAAGGTGTTTTTAAAATTTGCGTTAGTTATATATTTGAATTAATTTGTTTTTCTTAATTCATTGTACTTGATTTTCATTGCCACTGTTATAAAGTTAAAATTGTTGAGAATAGGAGATTAGATTACAAAGTTTCTATTTTGAGTTATAATTTACATTTCCAATACACGTGAAAATCTTGATGGGAATAGAGACAATCTCTTAGTTTTTTCTATTAGAAAATACAAAAGGTTATTTATTTATGTTATCAGAGTCAAATAGTCTTTTAGTGTATGTTTTATATCCTTAAGGATATTATTATGTCTTTTCAACCCATTGAATGAGAAATATGTTCCTCTTTCAAAAATCAAAATTTTATTTCAACACTTTCATCGAGTCTCAAGTTTATAACTTGATGATTTTGTTACTCAAACAACTTCTCTTCTCTCTCCTTCTTTGTATACATATTCCTTTCTCAAAGCTCATTTTCATACTTTCATGTTAAGAGTGCTACCCATGATTTATAGTCCATTGTAAATATTCCCTACTTTCCTATTTTGGATTTCAGTAAAGGTAGATCTACTCGCTAATAGGAGAGGGACTTTGTTCCCCATGCTATTAATGTGAAGTCACTAATTTTCCCCCCTAAAAAAATTTCATGTCAATAATAGGAAGCAGAGGTTTGATTGTAATTTTCAAGTTTGCAAGTTACAAATTGCATCTAAATCTCTAGTTTCTATGGGGAATGTCTTTAGTAGAAAGTGGAACTCCATTTACAATTTAAAACTTTGCAAGTTACAAATTGAAACCAAAGTTTCAATTTTTATCAGACATGGGTTGTGTGGGAAGTGGAGGTTGGGATGTAATTTGTAATTTTAAAAGTTTAAAATTATATTCAAATATCCAATTTCTTATAGGTATGTGTAAAGTGGGAATCAGAGGTTGGGATGCAATTTATAAGTTTGCAAGTTACAAATTACACCCAAATCTCTAGTTTTCATTGGGATTGAGAAAAGGGTATCCTAGGTCACTTTAAGGCCTTTTTCTCAAAAATTAATGGGTCTCCCTTAGGTTACTGTGTGTTTTGAAATTTTTGAGGGAAAAATATCGACATTTTTGGTGACCTATGTGGGGTGATTTCCTTCTAATCAATTTCTTTTCAATAGCCTTCTATTTCATTGGGCATGGAGTCATTTTAAGCTTTAACACACTTTTAACTAGGGAAGAACAAAACTAAGATTTTGCCTTAAAATGAATGAAACAAAGAAAAAAAATGAAACAAACTAAGAAAACAAAAAATCCTAATGAGTTGACCTTAAAAAATCACTTATTTAGGGAGACCAAGTAAACCTAATATATATAATGTTTTTTAGAAAGAATTTCAACCTCAAAAGCAAGCTTTGAAGTAGATCACATTAACTAGAATAGGTAGTTTTGATCCATCGAGCTTGGATAATTAGAATGCATTTTCTCCTTTAAATTGAGTTATGATGTATGGACCATTCCAAATTATATCAAACTTTATATGCTTGACTAGTTTAGCCCTTTCAACATCCCATTTCAGAACCATGTCTCCTTTATTGAAGCTCCTATCAAATGATTTTTGGTTAAAAGTTATCTTTGTTTGATTCTTATTTGCTTCAAAAACATTTATTGATTAATTCCTAAATTTTTATATCTCCATGAGTTATGCCAATCATACTGTCATTTCATCATTATTGTAGACACTATAAAACCACACCACATAATTTTAATCATCATAAAAACACCCCTTAGCCCCCTTGGGTTAGGATATTTATTAAAATCCTTAAAAACACCCAATTACACCATTTAGATAATTTAATTAGTTGATTATTTTAAATGAGCCTATTTATACCTCATCACCCAAACCCATGGCTAACTGATTGACACCTAGCCTTAAGACTATTTCCCACCTAGGCATTTAATGCCCTAACCTCCCAGACTTCTTCCTCATGCATATCAATGCTATCTTAAATAACCTTAGACCATTTTCATTACTATTAATAGACAAACTTAAGTAAAAATGACTATTTTTGGCAAACTTGGACTTTTTTCCCTGATCAACATCGATCACCCTTTGATCGACATCGGTTCACCATGATTGATGTTGGTTACTTAAGGTAACCCAAAAGCCCTAATTTAGGAGGTTGAAACATATTTTAAGTGAGAATTTTAACTCTCAAGTGAATCCAAGCTTCTATATGAACCAAAAAACTAGACCACAGACATCAAAGTGCCTCAACAACTCACTAGAAAGAGCTTAAGCACCATTACTCTATGCATATTATTGCAGACTCCCAAGCAGCTTACATCTAACCTCAAGACTTCTCCAAGATATTAAAATCCAAGAGATAATTATATTGTACTTATATAAATTTTAGTTATTAGTTTTCTATAGTTTTACTACTTGCACCCACTTCCCATCTCTCATCATATCATCCCTTGTGTTGGAGTTCTGTAATTCCAAACAATCCATCTTCTACCAAACACACACAAACCATTCCCAATTACTTGAGTGCCAAACCCCTAAGTTTCATACCTATGATAATTTATTTTTTCCTCATGACCAACATCCAATATATAAACAACCCATAGGGCCTTCTTGTAAGCCAACCTAACATCCATTTTACCCAAAACTAGAAGCCACGTGAACTAATATCAGTCACCTCGGACTGGCATCGATTGTCCCCTAACTAGAATTAGTTGCCTTAACTGATATTGATTGCATATTGAATAACATCAATCACTATGTGATTTATTTTCACAAAAATAACAAGCTATTTCCACCCATCAACCTTCACCCAAATTCTAGTTTCTTGATTTTTGTCATCATATCATAGAGTCTTAAACTATTTTCTGAATTAGGTTTTAATATTCTAGCATTATTTTTTAACAAGTTATTTATATTTTGGTAGAGAAATTCATTTATATTCAAAATATTTTATTTCACTAAGTTTCAATACTTTCTATTACTTCATGCAAACATCTATTTTTATTTCCTAGAACTTAACTTATTTAAAGAGTGGATTGACATCCCCCAAGGAAGTCTAGTATTTCTTGGATCTAGCATTCACTAGGAAATTCACCCACCTATCTTGATAATCAACCATTTTATATATTATTTCTTATTTTATGTCATCCTCCCAAGCCAAAGGGAGTTATCTACATTGAATAGATCATAAGCACACAACTAAATCCAAGTTCTTCTAAACCATACACTTTTTTTAAGTTTTTACTTGTTTTCTAAAAAGAAAAAGAAAATAAACACAAAAAGTAATATTTCTTGAAACATTTTGGCATGCTCGATGGGACCCTCAAGATTTCTTGGGTTCATAGTTGTTTAGGAAATTTAGTTGCATTAGTAAAAGATTCATCCATTGTAATTGTTTTATTTCTAAAAATTAAATGTTATTTCTTTCATTTCTTCATTGGAAATCATAGCTTTAATTTCTTCTTTTCCAAAGCAAGTTTTAGTCTTCTTTGCATTCTTAGATAAGGTAAAATTTTCATTTTTCCTTCATTTATAAAAGTCAAAAAGCACTCATCCTAGGATTAGGACTTGCATCTTCATACCACATTTAGGTTCATGATAGTTGTTCTTATACTCATTAAAAAAAATCATTTTTTTTTTTGGGTTTAAAAAAAACTTGCATCCCTTAATTGCTTGCTTGGTTAGTTCACATAGTTTAAAACTAAATTGTGAAATTTATCATATCAAATAACTTTTATCACACACACAATATCAAATCACTCATACAAATCAAACATCAAGCATTGTCATAAAGCCTAACTAGGATTTAATCACCTAGCAATAAACCTTACCCTCGGCTATCCCATTTAGACTTCATTACCAAGGGGAGAAACCAAAACTTAGTTCACTAGCTAAGTATAAACTCTATGAATTTGGTATGTTTTTGCTAAGCACTAAACACCCTTATCATTGTGAAGTGTGAAGTGAGGGGGTAGGCCCCAATATCAAGCCACATACCAACCATGTATCACTAAGTTAACTACACACCCTCGACCAACAAACTCAACCATGTATCTTACCTAACAAATGCCCATTACACCAAACTCAAAGTATATCCCAAACCTGAAAGGGTATATATCTCCACCTTCTTCCCAAACTTCCATGCCCACTTACCAATATATAGAATCTTCCTAACCTTTCATGCCTAGTTCTCAATATGTTGCACCTTCACAAACTCAACAAAACATACCTTATAATTATGGGGGTGCACCATTGAAAATTGATCTTATCAAGATGTTTATGGATAAGATGATAAATCTTGAGTCATTCATTTTTGGTGCCCATAATCTCTTGTCATATGACCAAATTTACAATGAGCCAATCCAACCTTCTATCCCAATCTGACCATAACCTACACAATGGGAACTTCCAAAATTTTCTAAGCAAATAATATCCCCAACAACATCTTAGAGTGTTTAGGCATTCATGTTATTTAATTACCTATGATGACACTCATCTTCTTTGAACTTTCCCCATGCCCTTAGCTGGGTCCACATTAGATTAGTATAGTGACATACCTAGCAACTCCCCATTTTATTTTGCTCAACTAGCCCAAACATTATTAGACCATTTATTTATTAATATTTCTAAGACATTTTCTATCATTGACCTATATTCCATTATGAAATTAAAGGATGAATCAATTACTGACTTTGTTTCCCATTGGAGAGGTTTAATCAACCAACTCTCCTTCTCCTTGCCCCAACCTGAGTTGATCAATATTTTCTCTCAAGCTTGTGCCAAACATATCTCATCAACCTTATAGGTTCAAACCTTCTGAACCTTTGATGAGGCATTTACCATGGATTAAAAGTTAGAGATTAGATTAATTAATGAGTTAAATCTTAAATTGAGGAATAAAAATGCTAGTTTCAAATCAAATGAAGCTTCTTCCCTCAAACCCACAAACCACACCAATGGATCCTTCTCTAGTTTTAAACCAATCTAACCCCTCCATCTCTTCCAACCAAAATGCTAAAACCCAAAAACACTATGTATAAAAATAGTATACTCCGTTAGGGGAGTCCTATGCTTTACTTTTGGAGAAGTTGTTAAAGGTATATGTAATCCCACTTCCTTTGATCAATCCAACTCAATAATTCGATTCCTCTTGTCTTATACCAAATTGGTATAAGGAAAGTGAAATTTTTATCTTCCATTATGTCATTGGACACAATGTTGATATATATAAGACATTTAAAAACATTTTTTGATACTTGATTGACAAGGGTGAACTTATGATGGACAACCCGAATGTACCCCCCAATCAAGAACTTGACATTTTCTAACAGCCATTCCCAAATCACCCACCTTCCACAAATAGTGAGCATACTAATGTGGATTCCTCCCACAAACATGAGGTTCACATAATTAATGTTGTTCTTAAATAACTTATAGATAATGAACCCATGGCCCAAACCACCACTTCTTCTCCACTTATTGAGGTAGTGGAATTACCTACCCTTCCTTTGGAGAGAATAACAAAGGAATAAACTACGTTCCCTTCTCCAGTTATTGAGGTAGTGGAGACACCAATGTCTCCTTTGGAAAACATAGCAAAGGAGGAAATTGCCACTCATATGCCTTTTTATTCCACGTTAGAGCTATCTACCCTTCCTTTAGAAAGCATACCTAAGGAAAAGATTGCCTCACCTACCCCTTCCATAGAGGAATCACCCACCAGGGCCTTAGAACCTTTAATATAGGAAAATGAAAATGTGGCCATCCCACTTTCTCAGCCACTTGGTTTATCCTTCGAGTCCAACACCGAAGGAACTAAGCCCATCTATAAACCATTTTCTAGGTTAGTCTAAAACTCATAATTTATATCCCAACCATACTTTGATCAGGCCATGTTTTGGCATTACCTTGGGCTCCCATATCTAACCAAGAATGATTCATCAACTACACCATTGTCTACCTAGCCTTTAGCCTCCATAAGTGACACCACCACTACCCAAACTAGACTAAAAAAAGCCTCCAGCTCTCAAACCTTAGATAAACCATCCAACCCAACTCCCTCAAAGGCAACTAAAGCACCTTACACTACCCCATTAAATCCCATCAAGAACCTAAGTGTCCTCCCTACTCATAATATTTCTCATCCTCTATTGAATTTAGACTTGACACCACCAAACCCACCAAAGAATCTGTAATCTAAGCCAACAAATAAAATTGAACCATCTAGGATTTTGAAATCCAAAATTGCCTTACCTCTAATTTCCACTTTACCTTCCATTCTAGGACTGCATCCATCATCCATTTTAGGACCTCACCCCTCCACATTGATTAAGAGACAAAACCTCCCAAATAAACCACAAGCTCAACCTCCACTTCTAGTTATACGTCCCCCTATTCTTACCAAGCCTTGTACTTACAAACCATATACTTTTAAACCCTCCACTTTAAAACCATTAACCTCCAAGACATATACTTATAAACCATCTACCTCAAAACCACCCATAAAAATCATTCCACCACCCAAAGCTCCATTTGCTAAGCCTACCCCTAAGAAGGCATCCACACCAACCATCAAAACCAAAACTTTCATTCCCTTGTCACCCTTGCTAGAGTCATATTCTACCATATTGTAAATGTTGTTGCAAGATTCCTACTTAGTAGTACCTCCCATCAATCCATTTGATCCTCTTATTCCAAATCCATCTAGGTTTAAAAACACTTTTATTTTCTCATACCATAGGACACCTGGACATGACATGGAGAACTGCCAAAGCTCTCCAAGACATAATCCATAAACTATGTGATGAGGATGATTTTTTAACATATGAACCTCCCATGAGTACACCTCCAAGCCAAAAGTCAAAATATACCACCCCTCATCAACCTACCCCAAAACTCTCATCTAAGAGTGTGGAGGAACTGAAGTAACCCACTAGTCCACATCCTTTCCAAATCTATACCATTTATGTGGTCACTTGATCACAAGCCCAAAAGGATAAAGGGGAGGCCAAGGTATCCATCCCATGGACATATCCTTCTTCCACAACCAAAACACACCAAATACTTATTATTAGTTTGGCATATCAAGCCCAAATTACTACCCCTATTATCCAAAAATTTCCCTAGAATGGTTAATTTCCCTTTATAGCTCATCAAACTAGTCAATTATGGTCTAAAAGTGCAAATTTGAGTCAAAAAATGCTATAAATGGGGTAAAAAGCATCAAAATGGTTTTTAAAGTTATAAAATTATGTCAAAAGATCTTTATTCATGTTCAAAAAGGTTAATTTATCCTAATTCTAAAAGTACAAGTTATGGAAAGGTCAATTGATATGTTTTTAGCTCAAAAGACCCCTTTTTCCCCTCCCACATGCTAAATTGTTGGGGATCAACCAACAATATGATTACACTTATGAAAGCAATAAACCGCAGAATTAAATCAGATAGATAAGTAACTAGAATCAGATAATAGCAAAGAACAAGAGATACAAGAAACCACCCTGAAAACTTGTATTAAACTCTTTACAAAAGGAATACAATTAAAGAAACTTCTTTCTTCCACACCTCTCTCAAATGCACAAGATCTCTCTCTAGATCTCTATCCCTTAAGATCTCTCTTTCTCAAGTACAATCAACTCTAACAACCTAGATTGATGCAACTCTATACTATTCTTCAACATTCACATACAATGAACTACTACAATAATCACACTAAGCTAAGAAGATCTAATTCTACATATAGAATTAGGAGACTTGAGCATGCACTTACAACCAACAGTTAAGCCTCTTGAACAAGGGCTCTAAAAACAATCTTACTAATAATAGAAATGTGAAATTAAGACTAAGACTTAAACTCATCATGCAAACACTCGCTTCTGTCCTCGAAAATAGCATTCTGGACGCACAGGTGACCGACGCTGGTTCCTGCCTGCTTGCCTATGACCGACGTCGACTGATCCTCTACCAATGCCGACATTTCTTCAACTGCACCAGACGACGTCGATCGCTCCTGACCGACGCCGGTGACTGTGTAAACCTGCAACTTTGGTAATGCGCTTATATGTGAAGCTTTTAGGCTCCACACCTTAACAATCTCCCACTTGGAGATAAACAGCTGCACCAGTACCTATACAGCAACATCTTCTAGCTCCTCCATCTTCAACTCAATCATGAAGACCAACAGAAGTTGAATGAAGATTCAACTTCTCCTTTGTAACCGGCTTGGTTAACATATCAGTAGGATTCCTATCTGTATGGATCTTCTCCAGCTTCAAATCACCATCTTCTAATACCTATCGTATGAAATGGTACCTTAGCTGTATGTGCTTGGTTCTTGAATGAAAAGCTGAATTCTTAGCCAAATGGATTGCACTCTGACTGTCACTATATAATTTGCAACTCCCATGCTCCCTTCCAAGCTCTTCCATGAACCGTGTCATCCATATCATCTCTTTGATAGCTTATGTGGTTGCAATATACTCTGCTTCTGTAGTTGACAGGGCAACAACCTTCTACAACTTAGATATCCAGCTAACCACTATTCCACCTATAGTGAAAACATATCTTGTAGTGCTCCTCCTACCATCCAAATCACCTGCCATATCTGAATCTACATAACCATGTAGAGAAGTATCTGAACTCCATAGCACAAGTGCCTACTACTGGTTCCTCTTAGATATCTAAGGTTCCACTAAACTGCTTTCCAATGTTCCTTACCTGGATTGGCCATATACTTACTTACAACTCCCACTGCTTGGGCAATATCCGGTCTAGTACACACCATTGCATATATCAAACTCCCTACTGCGGAAGAATATGGAACCTTACTCATGTACTCTACCTCATCATGTGAATTAGGACATTGTTCTTTACTCAACTTAAAATGTCCAGCCAAAGGTGTGCTTACTGGTTTAGTATCCTGCATATTGAACCGTTTCAACACCTTGTCCACATAATTTTCTTGAGACAATATCAACCTGTGATTTTTCTTGTCTCTCTTAATGCTCATGCCAAAGATTTTCTTTGCTGCTCCCAAATCCTTCATAGCAAATGTTTGAGCTAATTTCACCTTAAGCTCAGAGATATCCTGCATGTGTGATCCTACAACCAGCGTATCATCTACATACAATAATAGAATAATATATCTACCATTATCCAATCTCTTAAAATACACACAATGGTCAGATTGACACCTACTGTAGCCATGCTCAGTCATAAACCTGTCAAATTTCAAATACCACTATCTAGGAGCTTGCTTGAGGCCATACAAGCTTTTCTTCAATCTGCACACTAACTTCTCCTTACCTTTGACCTCAAATCCTTCCGGTTGTTCCATATAAGTTTCCTCATCCAAATCTCCATGAAGAAACATTGTCTTAACATCTAGCTACTCAAGATGCAAATCCTCAACAGCAACCAAAGACAGTACAATCCATATAGAAGTCATTTTAACAACAGGAGAAAAAAATCTCACCAAAATCAATACCTGGATCTTGTGCAAATCCTTTCACTACCAGTCTAGCCTTATATCTCATCTGTCCATTCTCACCTTCCTTCAACCTGTAGGTCCATCTGTTCTTCAGTATTCTCTTACCAGCTGGCAATTCAACCAAATCCCATGTTTGGTTCTCTCTTAAGGACTCCATCTCCTCAACCATGCCACGCTCCCACTGACTCTTGGACTCCACCTATATTGCTTCTTCAAAACTCTCTGGTTCTCCACCATCAGTTAGCAATAAATATAATAATGAAGGAGAATATCTAATTGGAGGCTTACTTACCCTTTCAGACCTCCTGATGGGTGTCTAAGACTCGTTCACAACACGTTGTCCACCCAAATTCTCTGACAGTGACCGACCTCGGTCACCTCCAAACCTATTATTGGCTGATGCCAGTTCTGCCTGACCGACGCCGGTGTTTGTCCTGCCAACATCGGTCTTTGTATGACCGACATCAATTTCTATTCTGTTGACACTGGTTCCTATCCTACCGATGTCAGTCTCTATGTTTTCCTACAAGTGATTATTTCTTTTTCTCGCAAGCTCATTTTAGACCATCACCTCATCCAATTCACTATTGATCTGCCCAAATTGATTCAGCTTCTTTAACTGATCACTATACATCACTTTTTCATTGAAAACAACATCACGGCTCCTAATTATCTTGTTAGTTCCTAGATTCCAAAATCTAAAACCAAAATCATCTGAGCCATAGCCAATAAATGTGCACCTCATAGACTTAGCATCAAGCTTCTTTCTATTTTCCTTATCTACATGCACAAAGGCTTCACAACCAAAAACTTTGAGAAAAGAGAGATCTACCTTTTTACCTGTCCAAGCCTCTTCTAGAATTCCACCATCCAAAGCTATAGAGGGTCCTCTGTTAATCAGGTACACTACAGTGTCAACAGCTTCTGCCCAAAACTCTAAGGGAAAACCAACAAGCAATCTCATACATCTTGCACACTCCATGATTATTCTATTCATCCTTTCAGCAATTCCATTCTGCTGAGGTGTCCTTGGAACCATCCTTTGCCTACGGATTCCATGCATGTAACAATACCGGTTGAACTTATAACTGCAGAACTCTCCACCATTGTCAGATCTTAGGCACTTTAATCTTTTGCCTATTTCATTCTCAACCATAGCTTTCCAAATCTTAAAGGTCTCAAATACATCAAATTTCTTCTTAATACAGTAGATCCATACCTTTCTTGTAGCATCATCTATGAACGAAACATAGTACTGTGATCCTCCAATAGAAGCTACCTGAGCCGGTCCCCATACGTCTATGTGAACAAGTTGCAACTTATGCTTCTTCTTTGTAAACCCAGTCTTGAGAAAACTAACCCTTTTCTATTTTCCAAATACACAGTGCTCACAAAATTCTAGATCCATGCTTTTCAAATATGAAAGCTTACCTTTAGACTTAAGAATTGACATCCCCTTCTCACTCATGTGGCCAAGCCTTGAGTGCCACAATTTTGCATCCACATCTAAAGTAGATAATACAGAAGGAGAATTGTTAGTAACACAATTACACAAATAAAGAGTACCTACTCTCTTACCTCTGGCCATAACAAGTGCACCCTTGGTCACCTTCCAAGATTCTGCTGTGAGAGTTACTGTACAACCCTCATCCCCTAACTTTCCTGTAGAAATCAAATTTCTCTTCAAGCTAGGAACATGCATAACTTCTCTCAACACCCATGTGTTTCCATTCTGTATTTTCAGCTGCACTTTACCTTTGCCAATAATTTTACAGGGTTCATCATCCCCTAGATATATTATTCCAAAATCTCCATGGATATAGTCACAGAAATATTCCCTATTAGGGGTAGCATGAAAAGATGCACCATAATCAAACACCCAAGATTCTATATTATTATGCAAAGAGAATATTAAAGCATCTTGTGCAATACCTGCAACCTTTGCTTCTTCTTTTCCTTCGTGCTGATTGTCCTCCTTAGGCTTTGACCAACAATCTCTGCTTATGTGCCCCATCTTTCCACAATTTCGGCATTGTGGCTTCCTGCCATTTCTGGATTTGGATATGCCTTTCCCCTTAGACTTGGATCTTGATCTCCCTTTCTTGCTCTTCTCTTTTTGCCTTCCCCTGATCTCAAAACTTAAAGTGTTCCCAGATGTCTCTTCTGTGCTTTTCCGGTGAATTTTCTCATTCAAGATAACATTAACAACATCCTCTACTTTTAAAATATTTGATGCAGATGCAGTATTGCTAACTGCCATTACTAAGCTATGCCAGCTTTCAGGCAAAGAACATAATATTAAAAGAGCTTTTATTTCATCATCAAATACAATTTTGACTGAACTTAATTGATTTATAATACCATGGAAATCATTCATGTGATTAGATACAGATCCACCTTCCTGCATATGCAAATTAAATAGTTGCTTCATAAGATATACCTTATTAGAAGCTGAGGGTTTTTTGTACAAATTTGCTAGAGTAGTCATCAACTCTACCGTTGTTTTTGGCTGTGATAAATTAGATATCACAGTGGATGCTAAACTCAGGCTTATAGACCCCAGAGCCTTTCTATCAAGAAGTTCCCATTCTTCATCCTCCATGTCTGTGGGCTTCTTTGCAATCCCACCTAATGGTAAGTATAGATCCTTCTGATACAGATAGTCCTCTATCTGTATTCTCTAATGTTGATAGTTTTTGCCATTGAACTTCTCCATTCTCAGTTTACTTTCATCTGTCATTACTTCTCCCACTCAAATAGAAATCCCTACAGAAACTCCTGTGAGCAACCTATAATCAATACACACTACACAGATCTGAACCACCTGTTAGTGAACCTGAGCTTTGATACCAATTATTAGATATCAAACTCTAAACCTACAACCAAGGCTCTAATACCACTTGCTAGGGATCAACCAACAATATGATTACACTTATGAAAGCAATAAACCGCAGAATTAAATCAGATAGATAAGTAACTAGAATCAGATAATAGCAAAGAACAAGAGATACAAGAAACCACCCTGAAAACTTGTATTAAACTCTTTACAAAAGGAATACAATTGAAGAAACTTATTTCTTCCACACCTCTCTTAGATGCACAAGATCTCTCTCTAGATCTCTATCCCTTAAGAGCTCTCTCTCTCAAGTACAATCAACTCCAACAACCTGGATTGATGCAACTCTGTACTGTTCTTCAACATTCACATACAATGAACTACTACAATAATCACACTAAGCTAAGAAGATCTAATTCTACATATAGAATTAGGAGACTTGAGCATGCACTTACAACCAATAGTTAAGCCTCTTGAACAAGGGTTCTAAAAACAATCTTACTAATAATAGAAACGCGAACTTAAGACTAAGACTTAAACTCATCATGCAAACACTCGCTTTTGTCCTCAAAAATAGCATTATGGATGCACAGGTGATCGACATCGGTTCCTGCCTGCTTGGTTGTGACCGACGTCGGCCAATCCTCTGCTGATGCCAGCGTTTCTTCAACTGCACTGGACCGACATCGATCACTCCTGACCGACACCGGTGACTGTGTAAACCTACAACTTTGGTAATGTGCTCATATATGAAGCTTTTAGGCTCCACACCTTAACATAAATTACTAATTAAAAGGGTAGAAAAATATGTATTTTTATACTTAAGCCACTAAATTCTTCTCAAACATTCTTTTCCATGTGGTTTAAGTTAAAATCTTCCTTCAAAAGGCCAAAGGAGCCTTTTTTACCTATTTTTAAAGTAATAGTATGGAATTCATACAGTTCCATACAATACAAGGCTGGGAAAGTATTTTTCAATCTATATCTAGGCTTTAACAAGAATTCCATGGCATTTCATTGCCATATAGGCCCTAAACCAACTTCTTTTTCATTTCTTGGTTGTTGGCATAGAGAGACATGCATGTAGGTTTTCTACTAGTATAGTTTACTAGAGGAAGGTATAGCTCTAAAATTTGGGGTGAATAAATTAGACTCAAATTTATTATTGATGGTTTAATTATTTTCTCAATTATATTCTCCAGGCTCAAAAACTATCTATTTGAAGTCAAGGAAAATTATGTTGCCTAACAACCAAAAAGGCAGTTATTTTTATTCAATTTCTCTTCATCTGGGTAGAGTTTTAAGAAATTCAAGTTGTTACATAATATTTAATACTTGATCTACCTTTCTATGGCATTTTGAAGGTGTTATTTTTCTAATTTAAGGTCAAACAGAGGCTTTAAACTTATCCAATCCAAATCTGTGATTGGCAAGCTTGCAAAGAGAATTGTATGGTCTTAGGAGAAGATTTTTGGCTTAAATCTTTTAATAATTTGGTTTTTATAGAGTTTCCATCAAGTTTTCATGGTTTCATGTATAAGTAATCAAATATTCTCCAAGATTCATGGCTAAGGAAGCCTATCTCCATAATTTCTAGTGTATCAATGAGCTAGTTTAGCATAAATTAAGGTTTCTTTGCAAATTTTAAGGTTGGTGAAGAAAATTATGATTCACTTTTAGAATTTTTCTCTCTTTCAATGTCCTTCAATTTTTTATGGTATGATGATTAGGTATACATGTTTGCATCCTCTCTCTATCTCCTTGTCTTGTCATGCTTTCTCACCCTCCTTTCCCACCTCCATTTCTTTCACCTCATTCCAATGACATACTCTGCCTTTTCCCACTATGTTTTCACTTTCCTTCCACCCTCCACCATGTTTTTTCCCCATATTTTCATGCTTATCACCATTCATCCAATTTCCATCACCTTTCCCATCACTAATGCCATGGTTAGAGAGAGGAAGGCATCATCAAAGCATAAGCAAGGGTATATAGGCAAGCAAAACATCATGTTACAGTCATGGATCATCACCTACAACAGAGATATGAAATCAAATTATGATTCTCAAGGCCATATTGGCTTAGAAATGTAATATATTCATTTTAATTTATGAACATGAATTAACTTATATAAAGGTTGATCAAGGAACACCATCAAAGCATGAACAAGGTTGTAGGTAGTATAAACATCAAGGGCTTCATCATGTTTCATGTCACCTTTTGAAGATGGTAAACTCACACAATACAAGATACAACCATAAAAAAGGAGTGGTGAGGTTTCCTCCATATTATCACTTACTAATTTGACCTCATTAAGCAAATAAGGAAGAGGTATAGGATCAAATCAAGTATACGCCATCCTAATGGTCTCATACAAGTTTTTGTTTGTATAATGAACTATCATGGAGAGAAACTACAGCCTATAGAGGTCATTATATAGGCCAAGTGATAGCAAATATTATGTGACACAAGACTAAGTAAAGATATGTATTTCAAAGATTGGAAAAACATGTTCTTAATTAGTGATTGGCAATGCTTACCTCATGTTTGAAACATATTATGGGCCTAAGATACTCAAGGGATTGATATCCACCTACAACTATCACGTTTTTAGACATATAGCCTACTAGATATCTACCTAAAAGCCTATGTGTGGCTGTGTGAGGGCCTATCTGATAGATAAAAGGGAAGTTTAAGCATCATTAAGTCTTGGAAAGGCATGAAGATTATTTGGTTTTTATGTGGAGCTAGAATGCAAGGGAGATGCCACCTTGATAGACTTAAGTGACATAGATGCAACCTATAGTTAATTGTAAAGGAATATTCACCTATAGCTATTAAATCATGGGATAATGATCACATCTTGATAAAATATCAAATAGTATTGGTCACTCTTGTAAATCAATCACTAACAGGTGGTTTCCATATTAATCAAGTGCCATATAGAAACCTTTAGATGCATATTCATTTCTTGATAGTCTGTACAAAGGGTGCCAATGTGAATCATTAGGCCAATCATTTAAGAGATGTCTCAATGAACTGTGGGGTGTCATATCAATTCAAAGATGATTCAATTCAAATCAAGGGTCTAAAATAAGAAACAAGCCTATACATACCCAAATCAAGCTACAAGCCTCTAGGTGTATAATGAAGGGAGTTTCATCACATATACATCCTAACTGAGCATCATAGTTAAACCCAGAGGCATTTTTATGGTGTTGTAAATTGTGATTCAATCAAGCAATTAATTTATGATAAAATTGATTCTCCTTTTTCAAATACTTACCTATATCCACCACTGAGAACTTACAAGCTCATATGAAGGACTTTATCAATCATATTTTTGGTTTAAAGAGGGTGAATGGACTCATGGTGAGTTCTTTAGGAGTTTTATGCATAAGAGGATGTTCCATGATCTAATAAAAAGGACTATACACCAAGCATAGTTAAATTATCACATCTATAGGTATCTATAAAACCTATTACAATCATCAAAATAAATATATAGCTCCTTGTCCATCCAAGGGTAGGTTATCCTAAAGCCACAATCAAGAATGTTTGATATTTGCCAAGGCAATAGGGTTTTGAAGTTTCAAATGGAAATTGATGTGGATTAACTTTCATGGAAAAAGAAAAAGCTAGGTATATTAAGACTCGATGAGGCTATTGTATTAAATTCTCACTTATATCCCTACATTATAAAAGAACACCTACATGTCAGTGCCTACAACCAAGGAGGGTCTATAGGTACATAAAGTGGACCTTTTGAGGGCAAGGAGACTAGTTTGGCCATCATAAAGTGTGGATATAGAAATATAATATGAAAAAATAAAGATAAGGCACTTTTTTAAGTTTCAAGGTAGGCCTTATGAGAATATTCACCTACATCCACATCAAA
Source organism: Torreya grandis (assembly GCA_037957365.1). Taxonomy (NCBI): domain Eukaryota; kingdom Viridiplantae; phylum Streptophyta; class Pinopsida; order Cupressales; family Taxaceae; genus Torreya; species Torreya grandis. The sequence goes on along the minus strand of JARHVA010000200.1, from coordinate 5,703,013 downwards.
AGCTTCACCTACAACATGCCAAGGTTTTGGTTTCCAAGTGATTTCTTAAAGAGGTTGCCAACATGTGGTTGGCCATGAAGTTTCTTGGACCTCATCTGGGGATTAAAGAGTATTGGGTATTTTAAAGGACTCTAATAAAACAATACCAAGTAATAATGACACCCTAAATCCATTAGGATCCAGACCTACAACCACTTGGGAACTCATTTATAGCCAGCTTTCAAGCTAGTGAGCAATGACAAGATGTAGCCTACATGAATAGGGTTTTAATTTATCATGTTTGTTTCAAATTTCATGAGGTGTTTTTAGTATAAATGTTTATTATGATAAACCTAAAAATTAAATGAGGCTAGTGTAGTCATATCCCTCATTAAACCTATAGGCTTGTACATATCATCAACAACCATAAAGAAAATAGGTTATATTCATGTTGTTAAGGGTCCACCAAAGGCTTCAAGGGGTGATATTAAGTTGTGATTAGCATGATCATATATAATTTGAAGCATATTATGAACCTATCTAACTCAAAGGTTAAATTACACCTTATAGTGACTATGAAAACAATCCCCCATAGGCTTGTATATTGCAAGGCATAAGGGTTTTGAGTCATTGTGTGGGTTTCAAATTTTGAAGAATTATCATGACAATGAGGTGGAGAATGAAGATGTAAGTAGGGGTAAGGAGTAGAAAATATAAATATAATAAATTTAATTTGAAAGGTAAGTACCTACACTACTCGATATCATCAAATCCCATAGGCTATGTACAGACTATGCACAGTTTAAGACCTAAAGGCTTGGGTTTAAGTCAATTTTGCTTTGAAGGAGATGATTTAGGGTTAATATTTGCTTGAAATGGTATTAAAACATGTTTTTAAGTTGGTTTTACCTCAAATTTTGTTCAAACTTGATAAATTTTCACCTATAATAATGAACATCAATCATTTCTATGTCTAAATGCCTTGTTTGGAGGTCTTATCATGCTTGAAAATAGGGGTAGAGGATATTTCAAAAAAAATTAAAGGAATATTGAGCTTAATTAAGATTAATTTGACCTTCATATCCTATAAATCCATAAAATTCACCTCAAAAACACCAAAATATAGTGAAAAATGTAGACAATCCATGCATGAAGGTCAAAATTTGGAGGAGTTGAAGATTTTGGGAGCTACAGGCGGAGTTAAGACCTAAAATTTTATACATATGGTAATAATGAGTTGTGGAAAATTTTATAAAAAAAATTATAGCCATTGGACAAGTGCACATATTATCTATTTTGTCTCAGACCTCAACCTATTTGTTTGAGGTCACCATTGGAGCATGCTTCATCCTCGAGTGCCTTAGAAGCCTATAGTGCCAAGTGAGAGATTTATAATTATGGGATGATATTTATAAATCATAATAATAACTTAAAAGAGTGTAAAAAGTTTGAATTTTATGCAGACTATGCTCACATAATGTTTTGCAGGAAAATAGGCACTCAGGCCAAAAAGGTATTCATTGGCTTTTCAAGAAAAATTGACTTTCAGAGTGTTTTGATTGATTTTTATAGGTATTAAAATTATTTTTTCAATATTTTTTAATATTTTAAGGAGATATTTTCATTTTTGTGAAGTTTTTCACTTTTTGCAGTTCTAAGCACCCTTCCAAGCCACTTGTTCAGATGTTTGTTTTATTCACCACATGTGGATTTGGGTCAAAATATATTAGTATGTTTTTATTAACCATATTTAATTATAATTAATGAATAAATTATATAATTTGAGGGCCTGTGCTTTATGAACAATCACTAAGAGCATAAGCAGCCCAAAATGTAGTCAATTCCCCACAGGTAATTTTCATTCACATGGTAAATTTTCATATATTTTGAATGGGAGTCCAATATTTTTAGAGATGTTATAGGGGTAAATTTTATATTCATAAATGTAATAATTTAAATATTTTGAGGTCTATACCTCATGAATAATTAGTTTAAAGTTCCTTCTTCACAACCTTCTTAAGCACCTTAAAAACTAGTTTTGAGAAAAGTGGATTTTATTGCAATAAAATCACCATGGATTAACCTAAAATATTTTAAAAATTAAATTAAACTCTAAGGGGATTATATAAATTTAAATTTAATGCATGTAACTTTCCATAAGAGGGCATAAATCATGTTTTTTATGGAAAAAAGTGTGTAAAATGTGTCAGGATCTTGCTCCTCAATTAGAGCACATATGATTACTTCTTGTATTAGCAACTAAACACGGAATTTAACCAGAATGATAAGTAACTAGAAATATGAAACAACATAGGAATATGAGAGACAATACACAATTGTATTAATAATCACTCAGAATAAAATATAATAAAGAAGATGCCACTTCTTCTTCCACCTCAAAGGCTCACCACACCTCAAGACCTTCTTCCCTCTCTCTCTCGGTCCCAACAATCAACTCCAATACAGAATTGATGTTCACCTCCACCAATCAAAAACAATGTTGCCAGTACACCAAGTACACAACCGTACTCCAAGTAGATCTCCTGCTCTCTACTGTCACCTGCAAATCACTAGACCTTACTCACCAATGTAGATCTCCAAAAGAAGCCATGCACACCTGCTGACCAAGATCATACATATATAAATAACCCTTCTGATTATTCAAACCAGCACCCACACTTGGTACTATGGCACTAAGAGGAACACACCATTGCTCTCCTCTCTTTGAATGAGCTTATTTTGCTCTCTTACTCCCTAGCACTAACTTACAATACAGCCCATGAGTCTATATATAGATCTCATGCTTACAATAATTAGACTATCTTAATTACAATAATTAGATGCGCAACTCAAGACTATGACTAGCCTTTAACATGTAAACTAACATTACAAAAATAGACTCTCCAGAATCAACATGCAAACTACATGTTCACACACAGGCTGTCGACATCGGCTCCTCCCTGACCGATGTCAGCCGACTAGTAACCAATGTCGGTTGCTTTTTCACTGATATCTAATCGACGTCGGTTGATCAGACCGACGTCGATTGCCCTACAACTCATTCTGCAACTCTTCGCAACCTTTATAACCTTTGTAACTCCTCTTATTTACATCCTAGTGAAGGTTTTAGCTCCACAACCTAACAATCTCCCACTTGGAGATAAACAGCTACACCTATACCTATACCTATACTTGTACACCATCTAATTCATTCCTTGGCTTATATCCCTCTTCAAGATCAACCCTGAAGACTAACCACCACACATCTTGTGATGCTACACCTGTCATCCAAGTAACCTACCACATCCAAACCTACAACTCATGTAGTGAAGACCTTGACCTTGCATAACATGTTAACCTGTTGCTAGTCCCTCTCAAATACCTGAGAATCCAATGAACTACCCTCCAGTTCTTCTTCCCTGAATTGGCTCCATACTTTCTAACAACTCCCACTGCTTGGGAAAACTTAGGTCTACACTAGACCTCATGTGATTTCAAACCCTGTTATAAGCTAAGCTTAAACTGTCTAGCCCTTGGTGTGCTTACCGATTCTGCATCCTGCATCTTGAACCCCGCCAACACCATCTTCACATTAGCTCCCACTAGAGACAAAATCTCCATGTCTCCTATGCCAAAGAATTTCACTACTCCAAATTCTCCATGACATACCTTTGAACTAGCCTTACCCTTAGCTCAGCAAATCCATGTATGTACAAACCTGCTAGCAAATCACCCACATACAGTAACTGGATAATGTCGCGACTCATCATCCACCTGGTTTTCCTGTGAGTGATAACATTTTACCTACAAGCTCTCCATGGATCAAAACCCTATTCAAATCAACACAGCCTTGCTTAGAATAATTCAGTCCCCTTAACTGATCTCTATCTGCCATCTCCTCCATGAACACCAAGGCTTTCCAGTTCTTAAGTTTGTCAAAAACATATGTCATCCGCTTAAGAACATGTATTCCCCTCCTACATATGTGACCAAGCCTACAAAGCCACATCTCTGCAACAAAAGGTGAATCAGTAATATAAGTAGATAGATAAAGGATACCTACTTTCTTACCACCATCTAATTCAAGTGCATTCGCTGTGAGAGTTACAGTGCATCTCTCATCACCTAACTTTCCTGAAGAAATTAGACTCATCTCCAAGACTGGTACCTGCATAACCTCCTTCAACACCTGTGTGTTATTTGTCTACAATTTCAGCTTCACTTCCCCTTCGTCAATAATCTGACAAGGCTCACCAACCCCTAAATAAATCTCTCCAAAGTCTCCAAAGACATACCCATGAAAAGATGCTCTATTTGGGGCTGCATGGAAAGAGGCAAAAGAATTTGTAAACAAAGATTCTACTTTATCCAGAGCAACCTGTGCAACAACACCTACAACATCTACTTATACACACTGATCTTCTACCGACCAACAATCTCCTTTTACCTGCTCTTTCTTTTCATCAATTAGACCATTCGTGCTATTTGATTTCTCCATTTGTAGCTTACTTTCTTCTACCATTGCTATACTCTCACTTAATCTGAAACCCCTGAGAGTGACCTGTAATCAAAAACACTACCAGATCTGAAACCACCTGTTAGTCAACCCAACCAAAAGCTCTAATACCAACTGTCAGGATCTTGCTCCTCAATTAGAGCACATATGATTACTTCTTGTATTAGCAACTAAACACAGAATTTAACTAGAATGATAAGTAACTAGAAATATGAAACAACACAGGAATATGAGAGACAATACACAATTATATTAGTAATCACTCAGAAGAAAATACAATAAAAAAGATGCCACTTCTTCTTCCACCTCAAAGGCTCGCCACACCTCAAGACCTTCTTCCCTCTCTCTCTTGGTCCCAACAATCAACTCCAATATAGAATTGATGTTCACCTCCACCAGTCAGAAATAATGCTACCAGTACACCAAGTACACAACCGTACTCCAAGTAGATCTCCTACTCTCTGTGTAGACACCGCAAATGTGTCTGCACCTTGGTTCTCCCCCTTGGCCCTTTCTCCCTCCTAGTCCTCCTTAGTCCCTAACCCACCTAAGTCTTATTAATTAGAAATTAACATCTATTTTTAATTAAATAAGGCCCCCTTTCCACCCTACCCTTGCCACCTTGGATCCTCCCTTGAATCCCTCCACCTTCCCTCTAGCATTTATTAGGCCAAATCTCACCATTATATCCCCCCTCGTCCATTTTGGCATCCTTGTGACCGTTCTGCCCATGACCCCTCGCCCGGCGGCGTGCAAGAGTGGGCAGAGGCTATTTTTAGCCTCTGTGCCCATCCTGTGACCGCCGACGTCGGCGACCCTTCGGCCGACGTCGGCAAAACTGCCGGCGTCGGCAGCCTTCATTATCCCCTTCTGCATCCGTTGCACGCCCCTGGACTCTTGAGCTCGAAAATAGATTCTCTTGACGCTTTGGCTCTGATCTCTCCTCTGTCTTGACCTCGTGCAATAGCAGCAACAGGTGAAAAGGCCCTGGATCAGTATCTTCTCCTTGCAGCATCTCTTCCGTGGCTCCAGCAACATCTCCTTCTCTCTTCATTCAGCAAGCTAAAGGTAAGCTAGTCTGGTTTTTTATTTCATTTTAGCATTCAGTCATCTATCTTCTATTGTCTTCTGCTCCCTCTGTCCTTCCCCCTTGAGAGGCTGCAAAGCCTTCTTAGGCCCCATCCTCTGTGAATCCTCCTCTTCCCTGTCCTCTGTGTCTCTTCCAACTTCCTCACCCCTCTGCCAAAAAGACCTTGCACCAGACACCCAACCCGAACCAGACCACTCCCCAATCCATCCAAACTTGTCCCTGTTCAGTGTCAGACCCGTCCACAGTCTAGAAAGCAACCCAGACCCGACTACAAGTGACAACCCTGACCGACGCCGGTCACTTCCCAAACCGACGTCGGCAGGATAGCCGACGCCGGCAGATCAGATAACCGACGCCGGCGACATTTCCGACCTCGGCGACTGTCTTCAGCCCAACAGCTCTTTCAGGTAATCATTTTGTTTTCTTCTTTCCTTTCTACTTTCTTTGTCACTTCTGTATTCTGGCATTCTGTCTTTTATCAGTCACTTATTTCATCAAACAGTGGGTTGACCTCCCTTAAGGAAGTTTTTACACTTCTGGGAACAAGCCTTTTGCTTGGCAACCCACTGCCTATCTATCTAACATTTTTCTTGTCCTAGTTTCCTTTTTTTTTCTTGCAGGTGTCATTCCTCCACAGCCAAAGAGGAGTGCTCACAAACGTCTGGATTTACGGTGCGCAATCTTTAGTCCAGGTACTTCCAAGCCTTGTCCATTACTTTCTTTTAGTTTCTTTCTTTTTAGTCTGAAAAGCAAATTTGAGGTAGAAACATAAATGGCACGCCCGATGGGACCCTAGGTTCCTCCTGGGTTCCTTTTTCTTTTTCATTCATTTAGGTGCATTTAGGCTCCTTTCTTCTTGTCTCTTTCTTCTATTCCAAATGACACTATAAGCGGGACTAAAATGAACCTTTCTTCCTTGCATTCTAGACTAGTCTAAATATCATACTCTTGTCCCTTTCTCCATCTTGTCTTCATAACAACATCACATTTCGACTTGGGCATTAAAACATATTGCACTTTCATTTCTGCTTGTGCTTGCATTAGTCCACATCTAGTAACTTAGGCACATATTGAATGAACCGTAGACACTTGATGTTACACTACCGAATCACATGCACTAAAACACACAAAACATACCTGAGACAAGGCCCGACTGGGATTTCATCCCCCAGCGGATACCTTACCCATCCCGGTGACCCTACTTGGATTTCATCACCAAGGGGAAGCCCACTCGTTCTCTGGTGGAGTCTAAACTCTAGGCGAGGTATATCTTGGCTAAGCGAGACCAGCTAACCACTGGAATCGTGAAGTGAGGGGAGCTTGCTCCTTAGCACCAGGCCACGTACCAGACCCTAACACAGATTTTTGAGCACCTAAAACAACACCTAAAACCATCTTTAGACCGCCTTCTCCTAGGACCCATTTTTCAGCCAATCTCCCCAAACATTCATCTAAGGCATAAGCCACAAGTTTCTAAGGTTAATTCCTAGGATTTATCGCTTAGGCTTGTCTGTCTTTCTCTGTTTTCCTCTTCTCATCTATTTGTTTGAGTGTGTGAGGACGCTTTCTTCTTTGTTTTTCCAAGAACCTTTTGGCTCTCTGGAAAACACAGTCACCGACATCGGTTCTGCCACCGACATCGGCTTTCCCTGTCACCGGCATCGATTCTAATACCGACGTCAGCTTCATCTATTACCGGCATCGGTTATCTGACCGATGCCGGCCTCACTTCCTACCGACATCGGTTTTTCAACCGACGTCGGTCTCTGTCACTGTCCTTTTTTTTCAAAACCAGCAACCTAAAACCTGTCTTTTCTTTGTCAAAGACTCCATCCTGGTCTTCTGAAACTGAGCAACACAGTCCCTGAGACCTGAACCTTCTTTGCCTTGCATGGTTTTGACTCGTAGCCAAGCCAAGGCTCTTGTCGACCACGCCAGCCGTCAACCACTCCCATCCACCCCGTCCGTGACCAGGCCTACAATGGAGTTCAACTCGGAGACCGAAAGAACTCCTGTCCGTCCAACCCCGCCGCAGACTCCCATTGTCCAAGAAGGGGACCAAGACTTCGAATGATTCTTGGACCTCAATGTCAAGGCCTTGCAACATTATCTCACGCATAGCCGAATGCGAGACTCCTTGGGCAATCCAATCTATGGAATGCCAACCTCCCTTGTCGCGACTACGGCTGTATCGACAGCATCCGTAGTTCAACCTTCGGACACTCAAGCCATCGCTTTGACCACTGACCAGACCTTGACCAATCCCCCAGGTGTGGCCTCTCCCTCTATCATTGGGCCCAATTCCACCGGGGTTCCGGCCCCTTGTCAACCTCAACCCGCTCAACCGCTATCCACTCCATTTCAAAACCTTGTCGTCTCTATCCCGCCTACCCTGGCCCCTATTAACACCAGGGTGGCTTCTTACCCCTTGGCCCCCGTTACCACAGTCCAGCCTCTCGTGGCAACAATGGGCCCAGCTATGTCTTCTAACCAACCACCTTTAGCCTTCACCTCTGCCCCTTCGATTAGTCATCCGTACATCCTACAACCGACTATGTCGCATGCCTCCTCTAACCTCTTCCAAGCGCCCTACAACTTAGGGGGTGCGCAACCCGTCAATCCGTCGGCAGACATCATCAAGATGCTGATGGACAAGATGACCAGTCTTGAGACCTCTGTTTCTAACTCGCGCAACACTCTTTCATATGAGCAGATCTGTAACGAGCCCATTCATCCTTCTGTCCTGATCAGACCATATCCTAGCCAGTGGGAGCTTCCGAAGTTTTCTTGCTTTCAAAACAAGGAAGACCCCCAACAACACTTGCGGGCATTCAGACACGCCTGCTACCTCATTGGCCATGACGATGCATTACTCTTACGCACCTTTCCTATGTCTCTCTCGGGTGCTACACTTGACTGGTACAGCTCCCTTCCTAGCCATTCTCTCTTCTCATTCACGCAATTGGCTCAGCTATTCCTCGATCACTTTTCTATCAACATAACCAAGAAGGTCTCAATCACAGACCTCTATTCTATCCGGCAATTCGAGGACGAGTCCATAGCCGACTTCGTTGCTTGATGGAGAGGCCTTATCAACCAACTCTCCTTTTCCTTACCCCAGGCCGAGCTTATTAAACTCTTTTTTCAAGCCTGTGCCCGACATATCTCTTCCACCTTGAGGGTTCAAACCTTCCGCACTTTTGACGAGGCCTTCACGATGGCCCACAAACTAGAGTTACGTGCCATCGAGGAGAACAAAGTCAAGTTGCGGAGTAAGAATCCCAGCTCTAAGACCAATGACTCTTCTTCTGCCAAGCCATCATCATCCAATTCTAAATCCAAGGCTTCAGCTAATGCCGTGGTTGTCAGACCTTCATCTTCTTCGACCAATCAGCCTGAGCCCTCTACATCTCAGAGCGCTACTCGACAATTCCAGCAAAGATACATGCAGCGACGATATACTCCCCTTGGAGAATCATATGCGTCTGTGTTGGAAAAGCTTCTTAAACAAGGGGCCCTCAACCTCCCTCAAGCCCGACCTCCTCCATAATTCGATCCCTCTCACGCCATCCCCGCGTGGTATAGGGAGCATGACTTCTGTAGCTTCCACCGTGTTAAGGGCCATGACACGGAGAACTGCAAAACCTTTAAGAACATAATACAAGACATGCTCGAAAAGGGGGATCTCATCTTAGACAATCCAAATGCACCCCCTAATCAGGCCATTAACATCTTCAAACAACCTTTCCCCAATCATCCGCCAACTCAGAACAACGTCCAGACCTTAATTGAAGACAATCATGAGCACAATATTCGGACAGTCAATACGGTCTCTCCTTTCATCCCCAATCAACCTCTTGAGGTTAGTCCATCAATCAGTCCATCACATGTGGACAAACCTCTCTCCCCGACTAATTCTCCATTAACCTCTCTCATCTTGGAGGATGCCTCGGCCTTACCTACACCACCGGTCTCGCCATCCTCCGTTCTACTACCTATGGAGGACCCGACCCTTCCTACTCCTCAGCAGCAAGTGGAGGGCACCGTCATCCCTGCCCTTTACCCGCTGGAGGAGCCTCGCTCCCCGGTTTCTTCTCCACCCAGAGAATAACTTGTCCCTCCTTCGTCCTCATCTAAATCTGTCATGACTTCACCATACCATGCGTCTAAGACCACTACACCCATCTCATCTTCAACCTCGCAACCATCAACATCTTCATCTCAGCCATTTTCCCAGTTAGTGGAGAAGATTGAACTTCTCCCTCCACGGAAAGTGATGCCTCAGGTGTTGTGGGAGCGTCTTAAAGCCCTTCAACATACCCGCGCCCTCTCATCACATGCCGCTAATCCTCCCAAGGCAAAATCTCGTCAGACTCTTGACAAAAACCAGACTCTCAAACCTCAACCAAGCCCATCCAAACCAAAGCCTGCGTCTATCTCGTCCAAACCCATCAAGTCATTTGGCGTTCGTCCTATCTCCTCCCTCACTCACCCGCAAGTGAAGGTGGACTTAGGCCAGACTTCGACCAGTAGTAGTCTTCCGACCAAGGCGAAGAAGACTGCCAGACTGCAGAAACGAACGCCTCCTTCTCTGTCACCATTGCCATCTATTTTGGGCCCCCATCCTTCGACCTTGACCAGCATTCTTCCCACTCCGGCCTTCAAACAAAACTCGTTACCTCCTTTGCTTCCTCTGCCTATCTCCAGTCGTCCCTCTCCTAAAAAGGTGTTCTCAATCACCAGGCCAGAGCCATCTCCATCTGTCACCGCGCCATTAACCCATAAGGTGGTACAAAAACCTCTTCTAACCTCACCTAAGCAAAAGTCACCAACCTCGCACATATCAAATAGCACGGACCCTCTATTGGGCTCATACTCGTCAATATTGTGCCGACTTCTCTAGACTTCTGACATAACCCTTCCGCCCATCAAGCCTTTCCAACCTCTCGGGTCCAAGCCCTCCTGGTTCGACGATACAAAAATTTGCTTATATCATCGTACACCAGGACACGACACTGAGACTTGTTGTGCCCTCAAGGCCGTCATCCGCTGCCATATGGAGAAGGACACTCTTCTCCTTGGGGACACTCTTGACCAGACCCCGACTCCTTCCTGTCCAACTTCTTCAAACACGTCAACATCTCACCAGCAAGACATGACTCCTTCTTCGCCTCCCATTTTCGAAATCAATGTTATCCGTATAACCACTAGATCGTAAAAGGACAAGGCCAAGGAAAAAGCTGCCATTCCTTGGACCTATCCCTTCGTCAAGCCACCTCTTGCGCCCAAGCCTAAAATTTCTATCCTTGGCGCGTCCCAACCCTCTTCATCTTCTTCTTCTAGACCAATTCACGACTCCATGCTGAAGCAGCTTCACCAGACACCTGTGAAGATGTCTCTTTACGACCTTATCCAAACTTCGCCTCAGCACCGTCAAGCCCTTATCCAAGCCTTGCAGGCAGCGGAGGTCCAACCCGAGGACCCCCAACCACTCGCTGCCCTCATCCATTCTTTATCTCCTGTCAACTCCATCACATTCAGTGATTCTGAGATTCCCACATCTAACACGAAAGATCAAGACGCCGCCCTCTTCATCACTGCCTATGTCGATCGGACGTGCATCAATCGCGTTATGATCGATGGTGGCGCTAGCATCAACATAATCTCTACCCACGCCTTTGATCAGCTGGCTCTTCCCAAGAACTGCGTCTCCAAAACTGATGCGATCTTACGCTCTTTCAACGACACCACCGCCACGACCATTGGCACAGTCATCCTCCACATTCGCGTAGGCCCACGCACAGTCTCGGAGCTCTTCTATATCATTGAAGGAGAGTTTCAATACAACCTTATACTAGGCCGACCTTAGATCCGTGCCATGGCCTGTATTCCTTCCACCCTGCACCGTTGTGTGAAGTTTAAGCATGACGGGCAAGTCCACACCATTCCCGCTGACCCTTCACCCTTCAAGACTTGCAACACCACCTATCGTCCTAACGACGTCTTCATTCCCATCAAACCGTCCACTCCGGCACCGCCTCCATTTGCGGAAGCTTCGACCAGTTCGCAATCGGTGGTCGCCCTCGCCCCTCCTCTTCAAGCGCCGACCAAAGACCCCATGGAAGACATCTTCCAATGACTATCACTTGGGGAATACCGCTTGTTGACCCTCGACATGTTCCAAACTCCACAAGAGTATGGACGCCTTCACCTCAGTCCTAATTACGACCCTCGAATCGGGATGGTCGTACCTTATGGTCCTCCTCACTTCCAAACCAACTTTGTCTATGGGGGGCTTAATCAAGCCCCTACCTACAGCACTTCTCTTTCTTCACCCCAACCTTTCACATCTGATTTCTCGTTTCTTGGCAACCCTGCCTTTGCACACACTTACCTTCACAGGTGTGCATGGAAGGGTTTTAGTTTCAGACGTTATGAGCAGGGCTCCCATCAGCCCATCGAGCCGCTCAATGATCACGATGCCAAGAAACGGTATGGCCTGGGATATCATGACCCCACTCAGGCTCCTTCCGACCTTTGTCCCAAACCAACCATTGACCAATCTCTTTCAGACTCGCCCATTTCTCCTTCGTCACCTACGGAGTCGGTGGTTTCCATCCCTCCTAGTTTTTTTTTCCATAAACACCATCCGCCTGGAACCCCTAACCTATCAGCTCAATGGGGTGCCTAGGTCTCTCCCTCTCATCTTTCCTAGCATGGTAGAGGATGAGTCGGCAACCATTCACACTGTCCACTGCGTTGACGATGATGCCATCCTTTCCTACATGGGTGTCGATGACTCTTTCGCCCAGCGTTTCCTCCCTTCTGAGACCCAGGTTATGTTAAATGAATCCACCATTGACATCAACCTCCCTTCTTCTTCCGATGTTCCTCACGTCTTAAAGATTGGCCAATCTTTAGACGCTCAGGAGCAGCTTGACTATGCCCAGTTCCTTTCCGACCATAACAAGGCCTTTGCCTGGACTTACAGCGACATGCCTGGCATCGACCCCACCATTGCTACCCATAACATTGTCACCAAACCAGAGGCTAAGCCTGTTAGGCAGAAGCTTCGAAAGATGCATCCTCGTGTTGCACTTCTTGTCAAAGAGGAGCTTCAGCGCCTTCTTTCTGTCTCCTTCATCTAACCCATCGATTATCCACAGTGGGTCTCTAACATCATCCCAATTACTAAAACAACTGGGGGGATTCAGATCTGCACGGACTATCGCGACCTTAACCTAGCCTGTCCCAAAGATGACTTTCCCCTTCCCAACATCGACCAGCTTGTTGATCTCACGGCCAGCCATGAGATGCTATCTCTCATGGACGGGTTTTTAGGATACAATCAAATCCTGATCGCACCGGAAGACCAGCACAAGACTACCTTTATCACCCCATGGGGGACTTTCTGCTATCGAGTCATGCCTTTCGGCCTGAAAAATGCTGGTGCCACTTATCAGCGTGCCATGACTTACATTTTCCATGATCTCCTCCACAAAATCATGGAGGACTATGTGGATGACCTTCTCGGCAAGTCCAAGCTCCGCCGCGACCACTTGACCATTCTCACAATCATCTTCTCTCGTCTCCTTCAATACAATGTCCGCCTCAACCCCAAGAAGTGTGTCTTTGGGGTCCTCTCAGGCAAACTTCTCGGCTTCATCGTTTCCTTCTGTGGTATCGAGATAGATCCCGCCAAGATCTGTGCTATTCTCGAAATGCCGCCCCCGACCAATCTCAAGCAGCTTCGCAGTCTACAAGGGAAGCTCCAGTCCATTCACCGTTTCATCTCGCAACTTTCAGACCGCTGCCAACCTTTTCATCACCTCCTTAAGAAGGACGTCTCCTTTAAATGGGATGAGGACTGTCAAGAGGCTTTTGAGGCCCTCAAAGGCTATCTGGTCTCTCCACCAGTCCTCATTCCACCTAAGGACGACCAACCCTTCTACCTTTATATCTCTGCTACCAACCATTTGTTAGGTGCCATGATCGCGCACCGAGACGAGCATCATCGTGAGCAAGCGGTTTACTACATCAGCCGAACACTGGTCGACTATGAAACTCGGTATACTCATACCGAGAAACTCTATTTGGCATTAGTCTTTTCTGCTACCAAGCTCCGCCACTATCTTCTCAACCACAAAACTTTTGTCGTCACTCACACCGACCCTCTCAAGTACATGCACTCCAAGCCATATCAGAATCAACATATGGCTCGGTGGCTCATGCTGCTTGCTGAGTTTGACTTCGAATTCATCCAACAGAAATCTATCAAGGGGCAAACCATTGCTGACCAACTGGCAGATGCCCCTCTTCCTGACAACCAACCTTCACACTGTGAGTTCTCTGACGAGTCTATCGCCACACTTTCCACCGATGACACCGTCTACCAGATGACTATGTTCTTTGATGGCTCCAAATGTCAACTCGGTGGGGGTGCGGGGGTCATCCTCATCCCACTCGACGGGGAGCCCATGCCTCTATCTTTCAAACTTGACTTCGATTGTACCAATAATATGGCCGAATACGAGGCCTTAATTTTGGGACTTCAGACTGCCCTTTCTCTCCACATCAAGTCTATCAACATCTTCGGCGACTCGCAGCTCATCGTAAATCAAGTTAACGGTTCATATCTCTGTAAAAATGAAGTTTTACAGAGGTATAAGAATTGTGCTGACACTCTTTTGGCATCTTTTGACCATTACCTCTTGCAGACTGTTCCACGCTCTACGAACAAGTTTGCCGACACCATGGCTTCTCTCGCTTCGCATATCCCGTCTTCATCATCATCATCTCGCCTTTTTGTCACAGTGCATCGTGTACCCTTGCCTTCATACATCTCTCCTCACATCGACCATATCAACACTGTCAATTCTAGCCCACAAGATGACTGGTATAAACAACTCGTGGACTACTTGTCTCTTTCTGTCACTCCTCCCAACCTCTCTAGTAATGCGCAACGAGCTTTCATCAAGCGCACAGCTCGCTATACCATGCTAGGTGGTCTTCTCTATAAACGAGGCTTCGACGGCCTCCTTCTTCACTGTCTAACCTCCGCTGAAGCTCCTTAAGCCATAAAGCAAGTCCACGACGGGATTTGTGGGGGACACTTCAGTGGAAACTCGATTGCCAAGCGCCTCCTTCGCCTGGGTTATTATTGGCCCACCCTTCATCAAGACTGTAGCGATTATGTTCGGCGTTGCATCAAGTGTCAGCAGCACTCTAACCTGCTTCATCTCCCCAGCCACGCCTTGCAAGTCGCTCAGGATTTTTGGCCTTTCTCTCAGTGGGGCTTGGATCTCATCGGTGAAATCAACCCTCACTCGTCTCTTTGTCATCAGTCCATCATCACTGCCACTGAGTATTTCACTAAGTGGGTGGAAGCCATTCCTCTTGTCTCCACAAAAGCTGACAAAATTGTCGACTTCATCAGCAGCCACATCATCTGTCGTTTCGGTGTCCCTCACAAAATCATCACCGACAATGGCAAGTCTTTCAAAAACAAGACTGTCCAAAAACTATGCGACTCATTTGGCATCAAACTCAGCTTTTCTTCACCTTACTACCCACAAGCAAATGGGCAGGCCGAGGCTTCCAACAAAATTCTCACCGAAATTCTCATGAAGGTGGTCGACGATACAGGAAGGGATTGGCACGTTCATATCCCCTTCGCTTTGTGGGCCTACCGCACTAGCATCCAAACCTCTACGGGTGCTACCCCCTTTTCTCTCGTGTACGGAACAGAGGCTATCTTACCTCTCGAAGTACAGATCCCGTCTCTCCGCATCTCCCTACATGACATTCTCTCCAACGATGACTTTCGTCAAGATCGCTTAGCTCAACTTGAGTTACTTGACGAGCACCGTCTTGCTGCCCTTAATCATCTCCATGTCTACCAAAGTCGCATAAAGCGGGCCTACGACAAAAATCTGCGAGAATGAGATTTCAACATCGGAGACCTCGTCCTCAAAGAGAATCAGCACGTGACCAATATGGAGCGAAGTAAACGAGGTAAATTCACCCCCAATTGGCTTGGACCTTTTATCATCTCACACAAGTATGGGTCAGGGACTTATCGTCTGTCTTCCCTCGACGGACGGCCAGAACCTGAGCCTCTTAATGCGTTGCATCTTCGACCTTTCTTCTGTTAGTCGAGTACTCGTCTACTTGACATGTAACTTGAGTTCATCCCTTGAGCAATCTTCGTCCTCTTAATCCTCATCCCTTTCAACCCTATTCCCCTTTAACAAGTCCTCTACAACCCTTTTAGGATGCAGTGATGCTTTGTCCTAATAAAAAGGGGCGTCCTTGACCTTCTACAGTCTTGTCCGTGACTCTCATTCCTATATATCCATGGTCACTAAATCAAGTCAAATCAAAAAGACAAACTGATCCCTCGAAGGACAGCTGTACTATCATTACTGTATTACTAGACTGATCCCTTGAAGGACAGCTAGGCCAACTTTTCAAACATTATTAAGCAAAAATATAGACCACTCCCTCAAAGGATGGCTATGACTACTCTGGCAATAAACAGCACTTTTCTTAGAAGCTTCCCGCATCGATCAGCTTCGCAACATGACCATTACATCAAGTGACATCTCTATGCAGGCTTCCCGCATCGATCAGTCTGCGCAAAAAAAAAAAAAAAAAAAAAAAAAATGAGTCACGGACATTGGCTTGTAGTTGTCTCAGGGTCTCCTATAAAAGGGGCAAGGTTATTCCTGCTCTTAAACTGGGTTACCCTATCCTCTTCCTCTCACCGGCTCAAGGGACTTCGAGCTCACTTTAATGTCAAAGTGATTCGATTACCGTTCTAACTCAACACTGGTCAACGACGCAATGCATGAATGGGGCTTTTGTTCTAATAACCCCTATCTATGCTTCCTTTCTGGTCCTTGTCAATGAAAGAGCAATTTGCCTTTCACCTTTTATCTACACTTTGGTTACGCTTTGGCCACGTCAATTGTCGACTCATCCTTAAACCCAGCCAACTTCAACATTTTTCAAACCAGCCTCGACATTTTCAACATGACATCAAGCATCATCCTTGTCCTTTTCGCATAGTTTTTATGGACACCAATACACATGGAAACTACCGACCAGACCCAATTTATGTTAAGCATAAACCAATACTTGCTGAAGCATAAATAGACCTTCTATTCATTTCTAGCATACATCCATCACGACTATGGAAACTTGCTAGGAATGAAAGACTCTCGACCACTTCTACAGAAGACACCATCTGTAGCATCCTTTTATCCTCATCTTTTTATCCTCATCATTTCGACGCTTAACCACATCCAATCATCGACCATTTTGACCTTCTCATCCGAACTACATTGGTCTGAGGCCCTACGACTAGGGCTATGTAGGCAGCACTCAGATAACACATCTTCTGAGGTTAGCTCGACCACCCCCGTTTGTTCGTCTCTTTGATGAACAAACCTTCTCTTCTGCGACCTTGACTTTGACCAAGACCAATCATTTCCTTTGACCAAGACCAATCATAGACCTTTGACCAAGACCAATCATTACCTTTGACCAAGACCAATCATTTTCCTTTGACCAAGACCAATCATCGACTTTGACCAAGACCAATCAATCCCTCCGACCCTCCCTCCCTTTTAGGGAGAACTACATCGGCCTGAGGCCCTGTCACCAGGGCTATGTAGGCAGCACTCAGTTGACATGGGGTCTTCTGGGGTTAGCTCGGCCGCATCCTTTCGTCTATCCATCCTCTTAACCAATGACCATTGGCGATCATGCCTATCTCCTTCGACCTCGACCACTTCCAAGCCAATGTTGCCTTGGTTGTTTTTGCGTGTATGCTATTCCACGGCTGGTTAGCAGAATTGTCCGCAGACCTTTTTTTGACCCTTCACAAGTATAGGATCGCGAGCCAGTTGATCCCTACTACTTGTGGCTTTTTCGTGTTTCTGGGAGCACTTCCTGAGCCCTGGATACCTGGGACACGATGACCATTTGGAGCTTCAGCTTAGATTGAGTGACCCGATCAGCAGATGACTAAATGTTGGGGCCCGGTTACTTCAATTTTGGCACTCCTTGACCCTTGACCATGCGACAATTTGACCTAACCCTCTCGTGAAGTGGACTACGCACAATCTCGACTATGGCAGCGTTTTCACTCACTCTCTTCTATCCATTTCTCTGTCAAATCGACACTCGATCTTCGGTTCCCTTCTCTCGACTATCACTTTGAGGGGGGAACACCTCATCCTTTTTTCTAGGGCAACCAACTCCTGTTTTTGTCTTGCAGTTCGTCTATAACAACCAACAAGACAAAAAGGGGCAAATGTAGACACCGCAAACGTGTCTGCACCTTGGTTCTCCCCCTTGGCCCTTTCTCCCTCCTAGTCCTCCTTGGTCCCTAACCCACCTAAGTCTTATTAATTAGAAATTAACATCTATTTTTAATTAAATAAGGCCCCCTTTCCACCCTACCCTTGCCACCTTAGATCCTCCCTTGAATCCCTCCACCTTCCCCCTAGCATTTATTAGGCCAAATCTCACCATTATATCCCCCCTCGTCCATTTTGGCATCCTTGTGACCGTTCTGCCCATGACCCCTCGCCCGGTGGCATGCAAGAGTGGGCAGAGGCTATTTTTAGCCTCTGTGCCCATCCTGCGACCGCCGACGTCAGCGACCCTTCAGCCGACGTCGGTGAAACTGCCAGCGTCGGCAGCCTTCATTATCCCCTTCTGCATCTGTTGCACGCCCCTGGACTCTTGAGCTCGAAAATAGATTCTCTTGACGCTTTGGCTCTAATCTCTCCTTTGTCTTGACCTCGTGTAATAGCAGCAACAGGTGAAAAGGCCCTGGATCAGTATCTTCTCCTTGCAGCATCTCTTCCGTGGCTCTAGCAACATCTCCTTCTCTCTTCATTCAGCAAGCTAAAGGTAAGCTAGTCTGGTTTTTTATTTCATTTTAGCATTCAGTCATCTATCTTCTATTGTCTTCTGCTCCCTCTGTCCTTCCCCCCTGAGAGGCTGCAAAGCCTTCTCAGGCCCCATCCTCTGTGAATCCTCCTCTTCCCTGTCCTCTGTGTCTCTTCCAACTTCCTCACCCCTCTGCCAAAAAGACCTTGCACCAGGCACCCAACCCGAACCAGACCACTCCCCAATCCATCCAAACTTGTCCCCGTTTAGTGTCAGACCCGTCCACAGTCCAGAAAGCAACCCAAACCTGACTACAGGCGACAACCCCGACCGACGCCGGTCACTTCCCAAACCGACGTCGGCAGGATAGCCGACGCTGGCAGATCAGATAACTGACGCCGGTGACATTTCCGACCTCGGCGACTGTCTTCAGCCCAACAGCTCTTTCAGGTAATCATTTTGTTTTCTTCTTTCCTTTCTACTTTCTTTGTCACTTCTGTATTCTGGCATTCTGTCTTTTATCAGTCACTTATTTCATCAAACAGTGGGTTGACCTCCCTTAAGGAAGTTTTTACACTTCTGGGAACAAGCCTTTTGCTTGGCAACCCACTGCCTATCTGTCTAACATTTTTCTTGTCCTAGTTTCCTTTTTTTTCTTGCAGGTGTCATTCCTCCACAGCCAAAGAGGAGTGCTCACAAACGTCTGGATTTACAGTGCGCAATCTTTAGTCCAGGTACTTCCAAGCCTTGTCCATTACTTTCTTTTAGTTTCTTTCTTTTTAGTCTGAAAAGCAAATTTGAGGTAGAAACACTCTGATCTCACCTGCAAATCACTAGACCTTACTCACCAATGTAGATCTCCAAAAAAATCCATGCACACCTGCTGACCAAGATCATACATATATGAAGAACCCTTCTGATTCTTCAAACCAACACCCACACTTGGTACTGTGGCACTAGGAGGAACACACCATTGCTCTCATCTCTTTGAAGGAGCTTATTTTGCTCTCTTATTCCCTAGCACTAACTTACAATACATCCCATGAGTCTATATATAGATCTCATGCTTACAATAATTAGACTATCTTAATTACAATAATTAGATGTGCAACTCAAGACTATGACTAGCCTTTAACATGCAAACTAACAGTCCAAAAATAGACTCTCCAGAATCAACATGCAAACTGCATGTTCACGAACAGGCTGCCGACGTCGACTCCTCCCTGACCGATGTCAGCCGACTGGTAACTGACATCGGTTGCTTCTTCACTACTATCTGACCGATGTCGGTTGATCATACCAATGTCGGTTGCCCTGCAACTCTCCACAACCTCTGTAACTCCTCCTGTTTGCATCCTGGTGAAGCTTTTAGCTCCACAACCTAACAAAATGAGGTACAGGGTAATTTAGTAGAATATAATCAATGGAGATCAAATATTAGGACTTTTTATTCATCTTATTTATTTATTTTTAAATCATCCCATAAGTGTCTTTACTAGCTCAAGCAAAATGGCCAATCTGATGGACTTTTAAACAAAATTGGCCTAGTCAAGCCTGTTGACTAATTGGTGAAGTTTTTCTCATCAAAATCATAGTTTTGGTGATGATAAATTGTTTTTAATGTGTAATTTGTTGTTTTTATATGTTTCATGGCTTATTTTTCAGGTTTCATGGTTTTCAAGTGCATAAATAGGCTAGTAGGTCTTTTGGCCTAATATGCTTTATTGATCAAGTAACCAAGTTGGAGTTTAGCATTGAAATTGGACATCAAGGAGTTCAATTTGGAGTTCCACACCAATTTAATGATATTTGAAGAGGGTGATTATGCACTTTTTAGTCTTCAAGATCCTTTTCATGCAAGTTGGAGTGAGTTGGAGTTGACTAGTCTTTGCACTTTGGTTGACTAGTTGACAAGTCATGTTTTTCTCCTTTTTTTCATGCAATCAAATTCTTTTAAAACACCTCCAAATCAGCTTAAAAGTGGAGATTTAATTTTAAAATTGTCATAGCATTCCATGCAAAGGATAAGTTTGACGTTCATGGGCCCACCATCCTAACTTCTATGCCAACCTTAAGTATCCATGCATATTTGATGAATTTTGAAGAATTTAATGTTTATTCTAAATAATGATTATGAAATGAGCCCACCACCAAAATTTATATGCCAATTTTGGATAAGCATTCATTTTTTTAATGGAAAATATTTTATTGAATATTTTAAACATTGTAAAAGTTATTAGTCTTGAGTTGAGTCAACCAAGACTAACCCTTCCCTTTTTGAACTCTACTTAGGGCTATTTTAGGGCTTTAAACTTATATATTGGCTCAATCAAGCCATTATTGTAGGAATTCCTAAATTTAAGAGAGAAATTGTAAGTTGGACCATTTATCAATAAAGGAAGTTTTTGTTTTATATCTAAGTTTTGATAGAAGAATAGTATGTATTTGATTGTGCATCAATGCATAAGTTAGATTTATCTCCTTTTTTTAGGTCTCTTAATTACCTATCTCTCTCTATCTCACCTTTTTTTAGGTCATTTTAAGAGGTTTTCAACCCTTCATCTAAAACATATTTTTCTTAAGGATAGAAATATAAATTTCATTGATTATATGTGTGTATTGATTTCAGTAACTTTAGAGGATTTCAAAAATTTAGGTGTATCAACCCCTTTTAATTAGAATTTATTTTAAGTTTATTCTTCCCATTTTCACCCCAAAATCACAAAAATAAATCACAGTAGTCAAATTTTTTGAAAAATCTTAAGGGAACCAACCCTCTCTAGAGGTTCTTCCCATCATAGAATCATCCACACTTTGAGAAGTTCCTATTATAAAAAATAGAGAGAAGGTGTGCTTTCACATCTTCAAATAGGGTGAACTCTAAGGTGATAAAAACACATTAACCTAAGCTCAATATTTCTATCTGGGTACACCCCAATCCAACCCCTCTAACTAATTCATAGGTCAGTTCTAAAACAACTTCACCAAATAGTAGTGAAGATGAATTTAAATGAGTTAATCCAAACCTTGCCCCAGCACCATCAAGATATGATGGATGATTTGAAATATAAATAGGTTTAACCTAAATATCCATGACCTCTAGTATCCTTAGGTTGATCCCTTTATCTATTCACCCTTGTCACCTTCCAAGATTTAGAGATACCCGTTATTCATCTAGATGATTTAGATCCTTCCCTTTTAATTACCACCCACATCATTTCAAAATCATATCAAGAGGGTTATAATTGATGGGGGAACCAACATTAATATCATTTCCTCCCATGTGTATGATCAACTAAAACTTATAGATAACATCATGTCATAAACTACATCTATACTCTGATATTTCAATGACACCATGGAAACCACCTTAGGGATGATCTTCCTTCATATATATTTTTGGGCCCTTGCACTCTTATTGAGATATTTTACATTATCAAAAGAGAGTTCTAGTATAAATTATAATTTGATGCCCTTGGATCCATTCCATGGGTTATGTGTCATCAACCTTACATTAGTGCATCAAGTTTGAGCATGAGGGTCAAGTCCATGTCATACCAACTGACCTTAGTCCTTTCAAGTAATTCAATATGACTTACCAACCTAATGATTTTATCATCCCAATTAAGGATGAATACCCTTTCTTCCATCAAACAATCTTCCATAAGCTCATCCATAACTTCCTCCCAAATCCCCATGAAGTACCCCTTGGAATTAACATTCTAATGTCTCTCGCTTGGGGAATGTCACCTATTGACTTTATATGCCTTTCCTACTCCCCAAGAGTATGGGAATATTGACCAATATAATATATATCATTCCAACATTATAACCATCATTACTTTTGGGCCTCCAAATTTAAAAACTAATTTTATCTATGGGGGACTTGATCAACCACTTTATGCCTCCATTACCTCCTCTACTACTAAACCATTCACCTCTAATTTCTCCTACTTGGATAATTCAGATTTTGCCAAGATATGCCTCCAATGGTGTTCTTGAAAGGGATTTAGTTTAGGATGATATGAACATGGACAACATGAGTTACTACCATGCAAAACCAAAAACCTTATGAAGGATTTGGTCTTGGATTCATTCCACTAGAAGAGCCAACCAACCCACCTCCCATCAACATCATTGAAAAGAAATCCCATCCTCACCAACCCCTTCTCTTTTAAAATATGAGGATTTTGATACCATTCCCCCTAATGTTTTTTTATCAATATGATTAGTTTGGGACCCCTGACTTATTAAAATGATGGGGAAACTATAATCATTCCTTTGACTCACCTTGAGATGGTAGAAGATGATTTTTCTACCATTAATATCATTTAGTACCAAGATGATGATTCCCTTCTTACTTATCTTAGTGTTGAAGATTATTCCATTCATAAATCCTTTCCTCTTAAGACATTGACCATGTTGAATAAAGCCACTATTGACATCAATTTGGGCACTCAAGATAAACCTCACATTGTCAAAATTGGCAAATCCCTAGATTCCTTGGAGCATCAGGATTTATCTTTCTTTCTAGGGCAACAACATATAATTTGCTTGGTATTACAATGATATATAAGGAATTGACCCTTTCATAGTCATCTATAACATTTTTACTAACCTCGATTCCAAGCTTATTATGAAAAAGCTTTAAAGGATGCTACCTTGCATATCCCTTCTTATCAAAGAAGAGCTTTAATGCCTCTTATCCATTAACTTCATCCCACCCATTAATTATACCCAATGGGTCTCGAATGTCATTCCTATCACTAGATTAATAGGGGTACTTTGTATTTATGTCAAATTTTATGATCTTAACCTTACTTCTCTAAAATATAACTTCCCTTTACCAACCACTAACTAGATTGTTGATCTTATTATCAGCCATGAGATGTTATCTCTTATGGATGGATTCTTGGGCTATAATCATATCTTGATCACCCCAAAAAATTAACATAAAACTACCTTTATCACCCCATGGGGAACCTTTTGCTATAGGGTCATGCCTTTTGGTCTAAATAATATTGGTGAAACCATCAACAAGTTATGACCTATATATTTCATGACTTTATTCATAAAACCATAGAGGAATATATGGATGACCTCCTTGGAAAGTATAAATGTCATAAGGATAATTTAGCAATCATTAAGGTTATCTTTAAACACCTTATCCACTTTTATGTCTGCCTTAACCCAAAGAAGTACATCTTTGGGGTCTTATCAGTTAAATTTCTTGGCTTTATCATCTCTCTCCATGAAATAGAAGTTGATCTCACTAAATTCAAGGTAATCCTCAATATGCCTCATCTAACTAACCTTAATTAATTCCATAGTCTACAAGAGAAGCTCTAATCCATTGTTTCATCTCTTAATTATCTAATAGATGTCAACCTTTCTATCACCTTCTTAAGAAGGATATCTACTTTAAGTGGAACAAAGACTGTCAAAAATCCTTTGACTCACTTAAAGATTACATTCTTTCTCTACATGTTCTTTTCCATTGGAAAAAGGACCAACCCTTATACCTCTATATTTCTACCATAGACCATTACTTAGGGGCCATGCTTGCACATCATGATGATAATCATAAATAGTAAGTAGATTACTATATAATTCAAACACTTATAGAGTATGAAACTTGATATACCCTTATCAATAAATTATGCCTTGCCTTGGTCTCTATGGCTTGAAAACTCCATCACTACCTTATTAACCACAAACATTTGTAATAACTAACACTAACCCACTCAAGTATATGCATTATTATCCATATCAAAATTAGCATATGGCTAGATGGATCATGATTTTATCTAAGTTAAATCTTTAGTTCCTCCAATAAAATTCAATAAAATAGAAAATCATTGCCAACCAATTGGTTGAATCACCTTTAGTAGACAACCAACCTCATCTTCTTGAATTTCTCGATGAATCCATCACCACTCTCTCTCAAGAGGATATTACTTATTATATGACCATGTTATTTAAAGGATCAAAGTGTCAATGTGGTGGGGGTACTAATATCATCCTTATCCCCCTTGATGTTGAGCCTCTTCCCTTATATTTTAAAATTGATTTTGATTACACCAACAACATGGCTAAGTATGAGGCCCTAGTGATAGATCTCCAAATAGCTTTATCTTTAGGATTTAAATCAATCAGTATTTTTAGTGACTCACAACTTGTGGTTAACCAAATAATTGGTTATTATTAATGTAAAAATGATGTTTTATAATAGTAAAAATAATTGGTAGATGTATTCTTAATGTCATTTGATCATTACCTTATTTAATCCATTCCATGTTCTACTAACAAGTTCATCGATACCATGGATTCTATTACTTCCCAAATCCCATCTACACCTTTTTATTCTAAAATATTTATCACCATCCACTACCTCAATGAGCTCTCTTACACTAAATTGGACCTCTCTTCCATCTATCATGTCGAAGAAGCCCAATATGATATTTGGTATAAGCAAATCTTTGACTATCTTACCTTAGCCATCATCCCTTCCAACCTCTCTAGAAATAATCAAAAAGAATTTATACAGAGCACCTATAATTATACCATACTAGGGGGAATTCTTTATAAGTGAGGCTTTGAAGGTCTCCTTTTTAGATGCCTGCATAGTCATGAAATCTCTCATGTAATCAAATAAATGCATGATGGGATTTATGGAGGACACTTTAGTGGTCTAGCTATCACTAAACACATCCTTTGCCTTGGTTATTATTAGCCTACCCTTAACCAAAAATATTATGATTACATCAAAAAATGTGACAAATGTTAGTAGCACACTAATTCGCATCACATTCCTAGTCATGATATTCAAGTTTCTAATGATTTATGGCCCTTCTCATAGTAGGGATTAGATCTCATTGATGAAATTAACCCTCATTATTTATAATGGCATCATTCTATCATCATTTTAATATAATATTTCATTAAATGGGTAGAGGCTACTCCCCTCATCTCAACCAAAGTTGTTAAAACTATTGACTTCATTAATCAACACATTATCTACCACTTCGGTGTTCCTCACAAAATCATCACTAATAATGGAAAATCATTTTTAAAAAGTAAGCAGCCTTTGTGACACATTTGGCATTAAGTTAAGCTTCTCATCCCAATATTTTCCACAATCTAATGGATAGGTTAAAGCTTCTAATAAAAAACTTTATAAAATGCTAACTAAAATGGTCAATGCATCTGGTCAGGATTAACACTTACACATCCCCTTCACCCTATGGGCATATTAAATCATCAATCAAAACCCTATGGATGGTAACAATTTTTATCTTATATTTAGAGCAAAGGTTGTCTTACCTCTCCAATTCTAAATTCCCTCCCTTTGTATATCCCTAAAGGATATCATCTTGAAGGGAGATTATCATTGAGAATATTTATCCTAACTTGAGCTACTTTAAGAGTGTTATTTGGTCACACTTAACCATCTTCATGTACAATGAGAATGAATTAATCATGCTTATAAAAATTACCTAAAAGAACAAGAATTCAATATCAGAGACCTCATCTTAAACGAAAATTAGCATGTAACCAATATCAAAAGAATTAAGCAAGGCAAGTTTGCTTTTAATTGGCTTGGACCATATATCATAACACATAAGTATGGGTCAAGAGCTTACTAGTTATCATATCTTTAAGGGAAACCAAAACCTAATCCCCTAAATGATTCCTATTTGCATCCATTCTTTTGTTAAAACAAGTTCAAACTCACCTTATGTCTAACTTAAACTCATCCCTTGTTTTACGAGACTCTCAACTTCATCCCCTCACTTGTAGGACAATATATTACAACATAGAATCATGTGATTATACATCATAGTTTTATCCTTAATCCTAAATATAGGTACCATGGATCTACCCATTTTATGATTCTCATGGATACTTTTTATCCATTATAGGGTAGGATCCAATGTCATTGTCTCTTAAAGCATCCTCTCACTCATTATTCAACCTTCTTGTGCTATAATTTTACATTAATAAATGTAATACTTAATCCTATATAATCAAGTCTATGCCTTAAAAAACAAAAAAATAAAAAATACTACATTTTATGGGTCATATCTTTCATTGTAGACTACTCCCTTTAAGGAAAACTACCAAAAAAACTCTAAATTGCTTAAAATAAGGTAGTCTATTCTCTTGAAGGACAATTATCCAAGCCTAACAAATCAAAAGCTTAGACCACTCCCTTGAATGATGGATAAGTCAAACATTTATCAAAGTAAGCAATCTCATGGAATCTTCTTGCATTGATTAGCTTCCCTAACTAATCAAAATAACAACAACAACGCCAAACAGACCCAAGTCAAAATTCAAAAAAGAAAAAAAAACTTTGGAAGCTACTATCATCTTTCACAAAATTCAAAAAGTAGACTTCCCATATTGATCAGTCTACACTAAAATAAGACATAGACTTATTTATAATGTCTCTTAGATAACCTATAAAAGGGGTAAGCTAGCCCCACAATAAGGTTCCATTATCATCCCTCTCCCTTTTTACCCTCCACAAAACAAGGGATTTTGAGCTTACTTGACACTATGTGATCAAGAAACTTATTAACAAACTAATGAATACTAATGTGTATCATATGAAGGGGTTATGTTCATACGCTGATCCATCTTCCTTTTCTTTTGGTCCTTTCCAATGAAAAAGCATTGCATCTCCTTCTTTTTTCCTATTTACTTGTTGATACATTCATTAAGATAATTGTATTTTGATTGTTTAAACTTTCTTCTCTCATTTTATTTTCTTTTCTTACAAATAGCCTTGTTTCCCAAAATTAATCTATATGTTAAGGTAGTTTAAATCATTTTAAATCACCTCTCATATTTAATCAAATCAATACAATCATAACATTTAAAAACATTGCAAAACATTATGTTTTTTATTTAATGATTATCATTAACCATTCACCTTTTTTGTTTAAATGTGTTTTTATCATAAAAACATTTTATTACGTTATCCAATTCTTATCTCATATTAATTAATTAACATTTCATCTATCTAAGCAATCTTTCTCTCCATCATGTCTAAATCAAATTAATTCTATCACATTCAACCCATTACAACTTTTATCATAAAGTTAATAATAACCATTTAATCTTATTTCTAAAACTAAATAAATGAATTAAACCATTACAGTATCCAATCACATATCTATCTAAGTATAGGATCAAATAGTTTCATTAATTTAAATATCCACATTTAAAAACATTAAATTAAGCATACACCTACTAATAGGAAAAATTCCAAATCCATCTACACATGTCATAAACATCATAAATATCATGAAATAAACCATTACACAAGCATAATTAACCATAGCATCATTCATCAACCATAATAACATCATAACTTGAATCAAAATGATATATATATATATATATATATATATTTCAAATGTCCATGAATCTCAAAAAGATATATACATCTCATTACATCAACTTGTAGGTCATAATCAAAATCATAATAATTTAAAAGAGTCCAATAGGTATATGGTAAAAGGGTACTACTATCCCCTAGATCCTATCCATCTCTTGAACCTATCTAAACACCTATAGATGCTTTGCCACCACTGGGTGTCATGTTAATAGGTCTCCCTACCATAACCCACTCTGTTACATAATCTACATATTAGGACACATCTAGCAAATTACTAAAGACATATGACTCATAATACTTCATCTCCACTATCACCACATATATATACACTAGGATAGTCTAAGTTGATCCTATAGATGCCCATCCTACTGTTTATCTTAGAGAACCTTTCTCAATTGATATTAGGGTCACTTATGCCTATAACCCATCCCTCTCATGCATGATCATACCTAGTTGACCCTATGCAAAATCTCTCTCTTGTGTGACAATGGCAAGTTGTGCTCATGTATAATCCCTCTCTTATATACAAGTGGCTACCTATCCTCATGCATGGTCCCTCTCTTAGATCATGGTAGCTAGCTAAACCTGGAGACTATCTCTCTCTTAGGTCCTCACTACCAATCGACCCTATGTCGTGTCCTTTAATGTTATAAAATTTTGAGTTGCCTATGTTATAGCCAATTCCACTCTCCCCTAGTCCCTCTCTATGGTCATAATATATCTTTTAAGAGAATTTACCTCCAAAGAATCCTCTTCCTTCATATCTATGTATACAAACTACTACTACCCACCATCACCTCCAGGTAGGCCATGTCCCCCTTCTCCCCCAACTACTACAACATATTATACATTCCACTAAATGATGTATTCCTGATTCACCCTAGCATCATCTACACCTACAAGAGCTAGTAACTCCTCATATAATGGCTCATCATCTACTGGCTATGGTGGAGGAAATGATGCATATGCATCCTCATGTTTGTATACCAGGAATGCTCTCGATATCCCTTATACCAAGCCATATTTCCTCCTCACTTAATCAAAGGGAATTAGCTCTACCTCTTGTACCCTCCTCCCATAGATCCATTTGATGCTCTATAAAGAAAAGAGATATACATCAAACCCCTTCTATGATGTGAACCCTGTGTATGGTCTCTATATGATATCACCATTATCTAACATATTTAACTACTATCTAAACCAAACCAAATCCCATACCTATTCACCTACTTGTGGTAGTGTCATGTTTGATCACCATCTCATGAAGCCTACTCTAAATCTAGCTTGATCCCATGTATACCATGGTAATCCAACTAGTCATAAGATAGTAATATGCTTGTATACCTAATGGTATATTAGGAAGCATATGTTCATACCATAGTGCCTATGTACTTGGTATCCCCAAATATCTTGATAAACTTGAACCAATAGTGTCAGTGCCCATGTAAATACTATCTAGTCCTTGATCATTTCTACTAGCACACCTAGTAGAGCCTAAAGAAACTTATTCCCACTCGAGTCAGGAAGAGTGTATTAACTGATGACTATTATTATCACGGTCATAAGTCATTTCCCCTTAGTATCCATAACATAGAGATCCTCAAAATAGAATCCCCTAGCATGCCATCAAGCCTCTACAAAATATTCTTTGAACAATTGGTCCATATAGGCATCCTACTCCTCATGGTGGATAGGCTACATAGCTTGACCCTATATGGGTAGCCTTAGAATTTTGTGGATGTCCTCTAGAATAATATTCATCCCCCTTATCAGTATCATAAACATGTTGGTAATTAGGTCCCATCTCTTAATAAGGGTTACTAACATAATTGTATCTCATGGCACCTACTAGTAATACCACATGCCACCCAAACCCACTACCACCATATGCTCCCATATACCCTATTCATGTCTTTGTGTATATCTTCTAGGAATGACAACACTTGATCCTACATCGTTAGCATCACCCTTGCTTATAAGGTTAAATAAATACATTAGTTTTAACCTATGCTTTCCAAATCCCCATACTTTTCACCTACACTACCCTAGTCACTACACCTAACCACTAACCCACATTCATCCCTTACCCATGACAACAAACCTATGTACCTACCACTAAGCTCCTATCTACCCTAATACCCTTCACAATTATCTCATCTACCTCCTTCCCCTACCTCTAATCAACCACCTTGAATCCTATGACTTACCCACCCCCTTTAGGTTAGAATTACCCACTATTTTTGCTCCTCTTTTTAAATCCTTTTTAACCCCTCTTCACCCTTCTACCCTTTTTCTAAGGACTGACGTTAATTAAGCATTGATTGATATCAATTCCTTATTAGGATAATGTTAGTCAACCCTCAATCAATGCCAGTTAGTTATTGAGGACTAATGTCAGTCCCTCTCTTGGTCAACACCATATCCCTATTAACTAACGTCAATTGGAAGTGACTAACATCACTCACTATGTATAAAAGCCAAAGGCCCCAAACCCTATCCTTTTCCTACCTACATTAGTAACACTCCTAATACCTTCTAAAAATCCCCTCCCCTCTACCCTATTTACAACATCAATTCTAATAAACACAATATTTACCCTCTTTACCCACACAAATTACCTCTACCAACTACACACACAATTCATAAAATTCCCTCCCAAATTCACAAAATAAACATCTAGGCCAAGAAGATAAAACACCTACCCCATTTCATGTACACCTCCATGGTGGAACCCACTACACAACCACCACTCACCCTCTACCCCTAGCTCATCCTCTCACACATTGCATCCTCACCTCACTTTGTCCCACCTAGTCTACTTGGAGCCTTTTTAACCACTCTCCCACTACACTATATCCCACACCCCACTCGATCAACTATACTTAGCTGATCACACTCATGTGACTTTTCTCTAAGATTCATTTTCATAAAAGTATAAAATGACACAATAAAGTAACATGCCAAATGTGGAATGTTTTTCACATTTACATTTTCCATCCCCCTTTTTAGGGTTTAACTAGTGATCGATGTCGATCACCCTTTGGGTTAAGTCAATCGATGTTGATCAACCTTAACTAGTATCAATCAACAACCTTAGGGTTTTTGAACCCCTACCCTTCCTTTTCACCCAAAGGGATCCATTTTCAAACTTAGACCCACCCTTTAAAGCTTACCTTTGGTCACTCAGACCACTGGTTCACTTCATTTTTGTGACACCCTAACCTTGACATTATTACATTAACCCCTTTGCACACCTTACCATGATCCATAAAATTGTGATCGAATGTGACTTTTTATATACAAACCTTTTAGGTATCTTAGGATACATCCATTTATGATTTTGACACCTACACCCACTCTATTTCCTTAATCTCACCCTATTTTTGTTCCCCTGATCACATAAATACCTTCGCATGGAGACTTGTACTTATAAATACACCCACATCATCTATGCCTAATGTTGTGTCCTAGTTCACTTATCCTTTTTCATCCTCACTGCCACTCTATTTTTCACTTTGTACCATCTTACATGCTTGGCCACTCATATACACACTTGTTAAACCCACACCCAAATTTATTTTCACCTCATCATATCTCAGTTTCAAGGGGAACACCTCCTCCCATACTTTGGGCATCTAACCTTCCACTACATTATTTTATTTTGCATCTTGAGGATATAACCTATACAATAAAGAGGGGGGAAATGCAGACACTAAAAAACCACACCACATGGTTCTATTCAGCATAAAACACCCCTTGGCCCTTTTGCCCCCCTTGGGTTAAGATATTTATTAAAATCCTTAAAAATACCCATTTACCACATTTGGATAATTTAATTAGTTAATTATTTTAAAAGAGCTTATTTACATATCCTCACAAAAATCCATGGCTAATTGATCGACACCTAGCCTTAAGACTATTTCCCACCTAGGCATTTAATGCCTAAACCTCCCAGACTTACTCTTCATGCATATCGATGCTACCTTAAAAAACCTCAAACCATTTTAATTGGTCTTAATGGCCAAACTTAAGTAAAAATGGTTATTTTTGGTAAACTTGAACTATTTCTCCCTGACCGATATCAGTCACCCCTCGACCAACATCGATTGACCAAGATTGAAGTCAGTTAATTAAGGTAACCTAAAGACCCTACCTCGAGAGTTTGAAACATCTTTTGAGTGAGAATATTAAATCTCAAGTTAATCCAATATTTTAGGCAAACTAGTAAACTAGACCAAAGACATCAAAGTGCCTCAGCAACTCACTATGAAGAGCTTAAGCACCGTTACTCTATCCACATTACTCTAGGTTCCCAAGTAACTTACATCCAACCTCAAGACTTTTCTAGGCTAGAAAATTCCAAGAGATAAGTATCATGCACTTATATCAAGTTTAATTATTAGTTTTATGTAGTTTTACTACTTGCACCCACTTCCCATCTCTCCTCATACCATCCCTTATGTTGCAATTCTGCAGCTCCAAACACTCCATCTTCCACCAAACACCCATAGACCATTCCCAGTTAGATGAGTGTCAAACCTATGAGTTTGATACCTCTGAGCATCTATTCCATCCTCATGACCAACATCTAATGTAGAAAAAACCCATAATTCCCTCTTGTAAACTAATCCAACATCCATTTTACCTAAAATCAAAACCCATATAAATCAATATCGATCACCTCTAATCAGCATCAGTCATCCCTTGATCAACATTAGTTTCCTTAATGATATTAGTTGCATAATGACTAGAATTGATCACTATGTGATTTATTTTCACAAAAATAGCAAGCTATTTCCACCCATCATCCTTCACCCAAATTCTAGTTTCTTGATTTATGTCATATCACATAGTCTTAATCTATTTTTTGAAGCAGGTTTTAATATTTTAGCGCTAGTTTTTAACAACTTATTGTTATTTTGGTAAAAACATTCATTTTTATTCAAAACCATTTCTTTCATTTAGTTCTATTACTTTCTATCAATTTATGTAAAAATATATTTTCATTTTCCAAAACTTAACTTGTTTAAAGAGTAGGTTAATAGCCTCCAAGAAAGTCTAGTGCTTCTTAATTCTAGCATTCGCTAGGCAATCCACATATCTATCTTGTTAATCAACCATTTTATATCTTATTTCTTATTTCAAGTCATTTTCCCAAACCAAAGAGGAGTTATTTACATTGGTTGGATCTTTAGCATGCAACTAAATCTAGGTTATTCTAAACCATACCCTTCTTTTAAGTTTTTACTTGTTTTCCAAAAGGAAAAAGAAAATAAACACAAAAAATAGTGAAATAATTATCAATCAATTCCAACTAATGATTGAATCTATATATGGTAACTTGATAGAGAACTATAGATTCCTTTCCATATACCAACATGAATGGAGAATTACCAATGGCTCTCTTGGGAGTGATCCTATCAGCCCAAAGTGTTCATTTTAACTTCATGTGCCATGTCCTTTGATTATCTTCCATTGCCCTTTTGATAATTCTTATGAGACTTTTTTTGGTAGACTCAGCCAAAACATTACCCTATCGGTAATAATTAGATGAATTAATCAAGTATACATTGTGGCTTATAACCCATTCACTCACTTAAATGCCCATAAAACCTTTGGTATTGTCTGAGATAATTATGTAAGGAACACCAAATCTTGTGATAATTACATATATGAATTCCAAGATAGATGTTTTTGTGGTATCATTTAGTGCAAATACTTTAGTCCATTTAGTGAAATAATCAACTATTGTAAGGACCTATTTGTGGCCTACACATGATGATGGATTGATCATGCCAATGAAATTTAATACCCATTGGGAAAATGATTGGTCAGCTTAGATTACTTTGAGAGGGAGAGATGTTAATATTTGTTTGCCTATAAAGTAAGCAGAATTCTTATAGTCCTTACCCATTAATGGGAATGTTTGAATATGTTAGGCCAATAATATCCCCCATTCATTATTTTAATAGAAATGGTTCTTATGGATAAATTTCCACCTGATAGACCATCATGACACTCCTCAAACACTTTAGGAATTTGACTATGCTCAATGCACCTTGAATCCATTAATATCCTTACTAAATAGTACTCCATCAACAAGAACATTAGGAATATATTGGAGTATGAAATACCTTTTCTTGGTCTGTTAGAAATCATATGGGTACTTTCTAGTCTATAAGAAATTTTTCATGTCATGGATCCAGTTGTTGAATGGAGGTGGAGTGGCTATGTGGGATGTATTTTGAGCATATATTGCATCAGATACTATCTTAATACTATTTATATCAGAATATAGCTATTCACATAAGCTCTTTCTTCTTAAAAGATTTGTAATTTTGATGTTCACATCATATTCCATGACTCTTGTGATCCATCCTACTCCTTTTTAATTTATTTCATAGATCAACATGAAATCCTTAATGCTTTCATGACTAACCATCAGGTAAATTTTACTATTAGAGAGTATATGCCTAAAATTTTTGAGAGATTTTATTACATCATATACTTGATTCTCCATAAAACTATACTTTTCCTCATCATCCTTCAAGGATTGACTAAAGAAAGAGATTGTTTGTTCTAATTATTCTTTATTATGTTGGGTTAGAATAGCTGATATGCTACTTTCCCTTCCAAAATAATAGAGAATGAAATTATTATCATATTTGGGGTTGAAAAGGGTAGGATCTTGAGAAATAGCCTACTTGATAGAGATAAGTGGAATGATAGAGATATAAGAATGGCAATAAGTGGCTAGGATCTTGAGAAATTCTTATTCTCATATATAAGAAGGTATTGTAGCTAGTGGAATGATAGAGATAAAAGGAAAAACTATTTGTGCTTCAGCAATAGTTATGTCTTTAGTAGAATTTGGTATTGGCTGATTTGTTTGAGGTGTTGTTTCTCTTTAACTACTAGATTGACCTCTTTTAACCTTTTCTTTCTACTTTCTCTTATGTGATACCACTGATCTATCTACCTGTTCTATTTGGGTTCCACTACTGGAACCTTTTATTGTTGGTGGCATACCCTTATCTTTGAATTCTCTTAACTTATCACTGCTGTTCAAATTTTCCTTGGTCACCTTGACCCCTTTGTTCCTTAACTATTTGAGTGTCCTATTTATTACAATGGTGGTCCTATCCATTAATGAGAAAGACTTAGGTATGGAACACTTGACTAGTGGAAGATGTTACTAATAGATCTTATTGTCATAGTAAACCCTTTCCACCAAAGATTCTTCATCTATTAAGTCTTTAGGGACTGGTGCCATGTTATAAGCTTTGATATACTCTAAGGTCATCTAGTAATAATGTTTTAGTCTCAATTCCTCTTCATCTTATAGATCTTCCTAGTAATATTCATAATAGGGAATGTGTGAATATGTTATGATCCCCAATATACTGTTAATATTACCATTCACATCATAAAATGGCCTTACCTCAAGAGATATTAAGGTCATTTGAGTCATCTTAGCATCTGCATATTTGGCCTTTTATAGGGAAGGGAATATATAACTTTCTATGCTAATTGGGAAATGATTCTTGATGTTTTCTTAAACAATTTATGAGTCTCCATAAGTTACCTCATAAGTTCCATTAAAGTCCATTTGTCACTTACATACCTTAGGAAGGTGTAAGTACAACCACTGAATCCTTCTAATCTAATGTATGAGTATGTTTGTAATTAAATGAAATATGATCCTCAATTTGTGATATCAAAAGTAACAGCATTAGAAAATCTCCTCTTTTCTAGATATTTGTCAAACATAATAATTTTGTAGTATATGAATGCATCATTTACCCTTCTAAAAAAATTTTCTACTTGCCTCAAGGGTGAGTTTTGGGTAATAATTGAAGACCATGTTAACTTGGTCAGGGACTATGTTTAATACTAGGAAGGCCCCTCCCTTTGGTAATATGTAGACTAGATATGAAGTCATTTAAAACTTCCCTGTATTCTAGACTTCCATAAATTGTTTGTGGATGGAGTCACTTATCAAATGGGCCTAGTGGATGTATTGTTTATTTTGATAGATCATCTAGATATAATGGTACATCTAATCTTGAAATTTCTTAGCTTTTGGGTTCTTAGTGACTCTATGCAAGGAGTATGATTATGTCACCCACTTCCTCAAAATTTATTCTTGATAGTGTGTTAGGAAATCTTGTATATGTAGGCCTAGATACTTTTAGCCATTATTTATTGATGAATCTTAGACATCCAGTGTTATTATCTTGATAAAAATTCTTGGATGAGTTAGGGTTTATATCAATATAACTCTCATACTTTGGAATCAAGGACATTGTGTCGATGAAGTTATGGTCAAGGTTTAAAATCCTTTCTCCTTTATCATTTAAAACTTCTCACTTTATACATCATAGTGCTTTATTAATATGATCACAAGCTCAAATATCTACACTAATAAGGGGAAGGCTACTACCTAGGGTAATCCATAGTCATAAATACTTTGAATCCAATCATTTTTGAATTTAGCATTTCTCTTGTCTAGAAATGAGCTAGGTTAGTGTGACCCAAGTCTATGTCTATGATTTCATTGATGTTAGAGTCCAAGATGAGTGGGACACCAAGTTTCTTAGATTTAAACTTCATTTGTTTTCCAGACATAGGTTCTAGGAAATTTGTTGTGGGAAAACCAATTGTAGAGTTGGCAAGATTTGGAGTTGTAAATGCAATTTAAATGTCAAATAAGTTTTATAGTTGCTTTTGCAAGTAAAAAGTATGATGGATTCTAGACTTACAAAAAGCACTTTCAAGGTCTAACAAAACTTCCAATGGGTTTCCAGCTTGATATTATAGGTAAAATCCTTGATGGGTATTTGGAGTTGTAAATATAGTGGGATTTTCCATGGAATCCTAGGGTTACTTTTATAGGTGAAATCTCTATGGGATTTTAGAGTTGATATCACAGGTCAAAACTTTGTGGGGTCTGTGTAGAGGATATTTGAGAGAATATTATATATTTTTCAAAGACTTATATTCTCACAAGCTAGGTAAAAAATGGAAAGAACT
Organism: Torreya grandis; assembly: GCA_037957365.1. Classification (NCBI taxonomy): domain Eukaryota; kingdom Viridiplantae; phylum Streptophyta; class Pinopsida; order Cupressales; family Taxaceae; genus Torreya; species Torreya grandis. Next base: position 5,666,086 of record JARHVA010000200.1, on the reverse strand, counting down.
CAAAAAATCATATAATTTTTGAGAAAATAGTAAACAAACATGATGAAAAACTAAAGGGAATGTGAAAAACTTAGCTTTTTGTGTAGAAAATAGAAACTAATATTTTTTTTGTATAAAGATAGAATATTTTTTGGGAAATGCATGGAAAAAATAGAGGAACACCATGAAGAATATGAAAATTATGGTCACAGTTTGGGTTGCATGAGTGAGGCTTGGCATTGCTCAGTGTCAGTGGATCGTGGCTTGGCTTTGTAGAGCTTAAATTCTTTAATTTAAAATTTCAACAATTATTTTCATTAACCCTATTTACATTAATATAACCCTATGTTTAATTCCCTTAGGTTGGTGGTTGGAAAAAATGGAAAGAATTTTGAAACTTTAGAGTTCTGGCATAATTTTACAAAATTACATTTTACACTCCAACTTCCAGTTTTCACCAGATCAATTAGTATATTGGAATTGACAAAGAGGAACTTGAGGTGTAATTTTCAACTTTGAAAGTTTTGAATTACAACTAGAGTTATGGTTCTCATAGGAAGGGTAGTCGATGGGAAGCGAGACTCAAGTCATAATTTGCAAATTTACAAGTTATAAATTGAAACTAGAATACTAATTTTTTATGGGAGTTGGATGTGTGGGAAGTGGAGGTTTGATTATAATTTATAATTTTACAATTTAAAATTTTCATTTGAATCTTTTATTTCTATGGGGAATGTGTTTGGCAGAAGGTGAAGCTATGTTTGCAATTTTCAAGTTTGCAAGTTGAAAATTGAAACTAGAGTTTTGATTTTCATCAGTCATGGGTTGAGTAGGAAACAAAGGTTGGGATGTAATTTACAAGTTTTCAAGTTTTAAATAGTATTTGAATACCCAAATTATCTCAAGTATGTGTAAAATAGGAAGTAGAGTTTGGGATGCAATTTTCAAGTTTTTACGTTAAAAATTATACCCAAATCTCTAGTTTTTACTAAGCTTGAGAAAAGGGTATCTTGGGTCACTTTAAGGCCTTTTTCTCAAAAAATTAATGGGTCTCCCTGAGGGTAATATAATTTTTGAAATTTTTAGGGGAAAAATATCAACACGTACTTGAAATAAGTTTTCACCGAAAGACTGACCTTTTTATTTAGTTTTACCCTAGTCCAAAATTGCCTCAAAGAGGTTTTCACTTTGGGACCTCAATGTTTTAATAATTTTTTTGTGGATTAGTGTGTTCACCCATTATCCAAAATAGTCTACAAGATCCAATTTGATTTAGAACCCTTTTTTTTAGTCTCACAATGGAACATTGTCTCTTAGGCCTATAAAATCACAAAAGGCCTCATCATTCTCAAACTCATCTACAGTCACTATGCATTTGTATTGATCCCAAGATATACGTTGAGGGTGATATAGAGTAATAAAATTATTTTGGATAATATTGGTAATGGTACAAGTGGAATTGGTGTCAAATATATTGGTTTGGGCAAAGTCTTCATAAATGTTATGCTCAGACTCTACTTCACTATTGGCATCATCATCACTAGATGTTGGCATTGAAACATGAATAAGATATGTGGAGTTACCCCTAGGGAGTTTAAATATAAGACCATAGGATCCTTTATACCAAGTTATATAAATTGGATCAAGAGTTACTTGCTAGTTTAACCTGAGGTCTCTACCCTTGTAGGCTTGATTCTTCATGATCCAGTTAGGGATGGGGTATTTGGAATTTTTATAATAATTAACCAACTTATCATTATATAACCATGATTTTTTATTGGTAAGTGAGTCCTCTTCTTGTCCAATGGCTGGTGTGAAAATAATAGGAAATAGACTATTAAGTTTTCCATTTCCCTTTCACTATTATTCCATGAAAGGTGGCTTGGATTTAGGTCTTCTATAGAACTTGGGGATCTATGAAATCTTGGAAATGTGAAATGTGTCATGAGTCAAATACTCTCTTGGGATATTGGCAAAGATGGTAAAATGATTAGACAATTCAGGAGGAGGTATATGAGAGGATGAATTAAGACTATTTAGGTCTATAAAATTGGCCTCTGGTAACTTAACAATTATTTATTTATCTTTGCCCTTTTTGGGAACTGAACCTAGGCCAAGTTAGTAATTGTAGATTTTATACTCTACTTATAAATGTTTAAAATGTTCATAAGGTTGCAAAGAATCATTGATGGTGACCTCTATGGATGAGTATGATAACTTGAGACATTGGTACAATTTTAAATGGATTGCATGAATTTCATGTATCTAAGGTCTACCCAAGAGCAAATTCTAAGATGGATATAGGTCTCACACATCTCAAAGTGTATCATGAGTCAAATTACTAATGATAAATAGTAATCTTATGGTGCCTTGTGATTCATGTTCTTTATTATTGTATGCCTTGATAGTGATTGTTTCTGACTATAGATCAATTATTGTATACCTGAGATGCTTGATGAGCTTTAGAGACATAGTATTAAGGCCCAATCCATTATCTACGAGGACACATTTGACTTTATATTATATTATGATATCTTTAATGTATAACATATTATTATGGAGAGGGCTAAGGGATGACATATTGATTTGGTCAAAGGTTAATTTTTAGCTTGGGGCTAGATGTCTAACCAAAACTTGTAATTTTTCTAGGGTTGTGTCATTCAGAACTTGGGATTGGCATAGGAGACCTATTAAGATGTTTTTTTAGATATTATACATATACAACAAATCTAAAATAGAAATTTATGCGTCATTTTCTAAAGTTATTCCATAATGTCATATGTCTTTTCCTTAATATTAGTATAAGGTTTGTTCATAGCCAAAATAATGTGTTGGATGGGTTTGTTGGTAGGAAGTTGTGGACCTGGAATGGTAATATTTAATCATTAAATTGTGATTACACACTTGCGATTGAGTATAGGTCCATTATTGTTAGAAAACAATGATAGTGAGGGACCAGATAGGATAAGTATCGATTGTTAGTACACTTGGTTGTGGTCACATGAGAATGATGAGTTATCAATATAAGGTCCTAAAATAGTAATCCCTAGTTATTTTTGTACTTATGTATGGTCCCAAGTCAAGTAAGGATTAATGTCATTGATGGTTTGAATGGAATTTTTTGGAAATGGTCTTATTTTGTTAGCACTTGGTCTAGGATTGATGATGATGATGAAAATATGACCCCCTACTATATGACCTATAATTTTGGTTTAGTCATGTGCAACTACATGGTAAGTCTATTGGTTATTGTAATTATTTTAGCTTGGGTTCCTCCTATTTGGTTGACATTTTTATTGATGTTACTGATATTTTTATTGTTATCATGGCTATTGATATAATTTTTGTTGTTGTTCTAGCCTTCATTGTTGTTGTGGTTAGTTTTTATTATTATGTTGTGGAAAAGGGTTTTAGTAGATACCTAGGTTCTAAATGGATGTATATGCTCTATTATCCAATGTAATCTCCCCATTTTCTAGCATAATTTTAATGAGGTGTTTTATTTACACATAATGGTATAGATTATGTCCATGAACATGATGGTATTCACATAACTTAGTCTCTTAATACCATATGGATACAAAAAACCCTCATGGTAATGTTTTAGAATTGTCCAAATAATCATGTTAGCTAGAAATAGCTTTCAAAACATGAATTCAATAGGTTCTCCAAGCTTTCTAAAGACTCTATGGGTAGGGATACTTTTTATTGGAGGAGGAGTTTTCAAAGGTAATGGTTGTTGCATTTGTGGAGCAGGTCTAGGTAGCTATAAAGGCTATGCTTATTGAATGCGTTATTGATGAGGATTAAGTTGCATTTAAAACATGGGTTGAGTAAATGGTATTTTCACCATTTGTACATGGTATGACTCAGTTACTCCATTACCAACAAAATTCTTATTACGGTTGAATTACTTGGATTTTTCATAGTTACTAGCTTGGGTTGGTGATAATGCTTATGCTCAGACTTGGTTTTGGTTTTGATTTTGATTAAATAAGGTTAAATTGATAATCCATTTGTTAATAAGGGAATTTTTAAATGATAAACCTTTTTCAATGATCTCTTTGAAGGTATGCACACACTAAATCTCTAGATGATAGGATATCTCACTATGCAACTTTTTAGTAAACACATTGGCCAATTATTTATCTGGTAAGTTGTGGGTGAAATTAATAACAAGTGATCTTCATCTCTACAGATAGATTGATAAGATTTCACCAAATTTATTCTTGTCCTAAGTCAAATCTACCAATAAAATCTTTTGTTCAAGATTATAGGATATTTTTTGCAAAAAATTATTTGAAAGGTAATCAAAATTAGATACAAAATTCTTTGGCAATTTGAGGAACCATTCCAAATCCTATCCTAATAAACTTCAAGGAAATAAGAGGATGTAAATGTCACTATAATCCATTAGCTAGCAAGCAACAAAGAATTATGTCAAATGGTCCTTAGTGTCTCCTTTACCCTTGTATTTATCAAATTTTGGTGGTTCATACCTTGGAAGAAATAGTATCTATAGATATTAAATGTTGAATGGGTATGAACATACATCATCTAACTTGAATGTTTTGGTCTACTTCCCTACTTGAATGGAAGTAATTATATGTAATTAGAAATGCATCATGTCTATTAATCAATCCTAACTCAGAGAAGATAGATCATACCATATACTTCTGATTGGGAACACATTTATTAAGTGGGAACATGACCAATATGGGGATCCACTAGACTTGATTGGGTTATATCTTACCTTAATGCACTATTATAGATAGGGTTCCAAATGCTCCATACAATCACAACCATGTAATAACCCTAAGAGATTCTTTAGTTTAGATATTTCACCTAAACTAATAACAAGTAAATCTAATATAGTGCTCACCAAAGCTTGTGGCATAACATGAGGGGTTAGCAAATAATAAAAACATGTATAAGAGAATCTCAATTAAGATATGTATGAGTAAAACCCTAATACATGGAAAAGGATGAGTAATATTATTCAAATCCAATACTTATGTTACTTCTATCTACTAAAGAGAGGAACAAAGTTAGAGAATACTTACCTGAATTATGAGCTTGTCAAGACTCAATCTCTCCCTTGGCCAAAGGGTCTTTAAAAGAATTTTTTTTATTTTTAAGTATTATTTAAAAATGCAAAAACATCTAAAACTTATCCACAAGACTATATTCTCTAAGTATAAACCCTAAGCAAAGACTCTTCGAGTAGAATGGTGGAAGAGAAAAATGTAAAGAAGCACAAGTGAATCATAAATCTTGATTGCATATTGAAATAAGGATGAAATGATCTTGTATATATAGGTGGATTTAACCCTAAAACCTTCCAAAAATCTTGACCGATAGGGTTGACCCAAAAGACCTAGTACACTTTTGGATAATTATTCACTAGGTCATGAGCTAGGTTGACCAAGAGCCAAAATATATCCTAAGTGAAAATCATCCAAAATTGTACAGGGTCGACCCAATAGACCCAGTACAATGATAGACAAAAGGGACTTGAGCTGAGGAAAAGAGGGATGAATATTAGAAAAAGATTGAAAGAGTGTGCAAAGGAGTAATAATTTAGGGAATGGTTTTACGAGCTAATTAGATTGGTAATATGTGGCAATAACTGACAACAATCCTACGAAGCATCAATGGTTTGTCTACCCCTTTCTTGATGTACCCTTTAAGGTGTGTACTCAAAAACATTGATTCTTGATGGGTTATTATAAGGTGTAAAGCATTAATATGTGATAAAAGTTAAAAATATTATGTGTATACATATGCCCCACCCAGATATCATCATGTGTCACTAAGGTGTAATTAGGGATGGTGATTCGAGAAAGAACATAGGAACATATAATGCTGATGCTAAATAAAGTTATAGTATTTTAAATCATAAAATAACTAAATTTAAATGACAAAAAAGGGAAATAACTAAAAATTATATGTATACATACCTTGACTTACCTTTATCACTAGATGGTTAGATATTATGTTAGTTTTTATTGTGTAGGGCATAGAGACTACTTTCAACAAACCCAAGAATACAAAACTAAAGAGTAAAAACAAATAAACATAAGAAAATTGAGATAATTGGTGTTATGAAGATGGGACATACTTGGGAATTTGGAAATTTCAGATGATAAGTGATATGTTAGATCAAATGATCGAGTTTAAAATAATATTAAATAAAATAATTGAAAATATAAGGCTACTAAAGACCGAAAAAATCAAACAAGTAAATCTTAAGTAAGAAAGGCAAACTGACCAAGTCAAACCAAGGATACATGTCAAAAAGGATGGTAATAAAACATCAATGTAAAATCAGAAATAAAATGGTAAAACAACATTGATGAGTGAGTAGTAACAATCCTTATCTCACTCAATGATGGAAAAAAGGTGGTGCATAAAAGGAAAAAATAACATTATCGAGTGATAAGTAAAAAGCCAACCTCACACAATAATGGAAAAAGGGATGGACTTAGGTGTCCATAATAGAAGGGTAGTACAACAAATGATAAATGGTAAAATAAATAAAAAAATTTCTAGAAAGGTAGAGTCATGGTAACAAGAAAGTAATCATACTTATTCAAACATGTTTTACTCTAAGGATAGATAAAAACTAGAACAAAGTAATGATATCATGATTTTAAGAGGTGAATAAGGGATTATAGAAAAGGGAAATTAGATTTGGAATCATAATTTTCCTGTCAAGAGGGGAAATGAAGTGGGTAGAGGGGAGAATTAATGAAAAATCAAGGTCGAGGAGCTCTTTATTTAAGTCAAGACACTCAAATTAGGTTTGTCAAAACAAGAAGACATTTGACCTTAAGGATTCTAAATAACTTATCTTAGCTACACAAGTCTTAGGTCAATAAATGAAGTATATAGATCATCCCATGAAGGATATATACATGAAAAGTAAAATGGACCTACCTTACCATAATGTGTACCCTATACTTTAGGACCCCTTATAGAGTCATTAGTCTAATATAAATATTGGGTAATTGCATGAGAAATTAGGTATCACCATAAAGTTTTTTGAATTCCCCTATTCCAATCTACTAGCTTGCCACACCCCAATAGACTCCAACTCTATGTGAGGCTAATTGTGGAGTTTTATCTTTGATTAGAGATAGGATATGTTCTTGGAATCATGTCTTTTGGTGTGATTTTTACTTTTGAGATTTGTATGTTGTATTTTGTTTGAAATTATTTGGATTTTAACTTTCTTGATGGATTTTTATGTTCCTCCTCCATATTGATTTAAAAAACCAAACATGGGTGTTAAAGGTGACTTTAATTTTAATACTTGAGACTTGGTTTATAAGAGAGAGAACTTCAAAGATCATGGGGTCTAAGAGTCTCATAAATTTAGGTGAAATAAAAGTGTTATCTTGACTTCAACCTTGTTTTATCCAATGTGGAGTAAAAATATAGGAAATCAAGAGGAATGACACATGGAACTCTTTGAATTACTTCAAATCAAAAAAAATGTGACAAAGTGTAAAAAGGGATACAATGATAGTAAAGTGTGATTCATTATCATAAAAAGGTGGGAAATGGATGAAAACATGATAACATAGATTGTTGTGTGAATTCCATCTATCAAAAGAAGCAAAAGATGAAGTTGAGAACAAGGATCAAAAATTTGTATCCATTGTAAAACACATTCTAGAAAAAGAATGATAAGATGGTAATTTTATGAGTAAGGCCAGGTCTTATCCATGGTCTTACACTATAACTCATAAAATAGAAACCCACAAGGGTGCAAAAAAGCATGTGAAAAATAAATGAGAAAAATATGGTATTTGTGAGGAAGACCAGGTCCTATCCATAGTTTTACAATACAACTCATAAAAGAGAAATCCAATGGATGTCAAAAAGTGTGTAAAAAGAATATGAAAATAAAGAAGACTATGCTACATCATGAGGCATATCAAGTCTTATCTGTGGTTTTACAATTAAACTCATGAGAGAAAGGGGAAAACAAAAGACCAAAAAAGGACTAAAGGTTTGTGAAAAAAAGAGAACTATTATAGAAGGAGAGACTTGTTAACCTGTACACAGTGTTATCTATGTGTAGATAGAAAGCATGAAAAGAAGGAAATGTTTAGGCAAAGTAGTTTATGAGGAATTATGCATTGGTGGGCTCTTTGCAAAAATGGCCTTCATTAGTTTGATGGTGGAAGGTACTTGAACCAATAATATCTTTGACTAAATAGGGGCCTCACCTTTTTTGGGCATATTTATCTTCTTTATCATGAGTGTAGTCTAAATTAAGGACAAGATCACCAACATTAAATGTGAAAATTTTAACATGTTGGTTATGTTGTTTGGCAATGTGAGCTTTGTATTTGGTGGTTATGTTACAAAGTATAAAGATGACATTCATCAAGGAGATCAAGGGCATGAAGGTGAGCTTCACATAATTTTTCATCAGGAATGATACCATGAAGATATATATGGAGAGAGGGAAGCTTAACTTATAAGGGAAGGACTAACTCAAAACCATAAACTAGAAATAATGGCGTTACCCCAATGGTAGTACATATTCTAGTCTGATAGGCCCAAATAGCATGTTAAAGATGAAGGTGCCAATCTATGCAGGTTTCACAAATTATCTTTTGGAGAATTTTGTTAGTGGCCTTAACTTGACCATTGCATTGTGGATGATAGGGTGTTGAAAATTTGTGATTGATCTTGAATTTAGCATAAATATATTTTAATGTATTTATTTTTTATGTTACCACCATTCTCTAAAATGATGGTATAGGGAACACCAAAGTGGAAAATGATTTGATTAAGAATGAATTTGGCAATGGTGTTACATGTGATATTAACAAGGGGCATGAATCAACCCATTTGGCAAAATATTTGGTAGTGGTGATGATAAAATCATGCCCATCTTGGGATCAAGGTAATTTTTTGATGAGATTTTATCCCCACATGGAGAATGGCTAAGGAGATTCGATAATTTGAAGATTGACTAGAGGTGAATGAATTAGATCATCATGAAGCTAGAAAAGAGCACATTTTTTAGCGAATTTAATTTCATCCTTTTCAATATTAGGCCATAAGTAACCTAGGCATAGGCATTTATGAGTTGTAGTATTTTCATTACAGTGACCATCACAAATTTCCCCATGATCTTGATTAAGAAGAGGATAGACCTCATCTGGCATAACACAATGGAACAAGGTACCTTTAGCATTATGATAATAAAGGATGTTATGTAAAAATACATGCTTAAAATTTTGTTTATGAACATATGTATTTTAATGAGATTCTAAGTTAGGAGGATAAGTTTGATGTTATAAGAATTGAATAATATATTTATACCATGTGCTTTGTCGAATAGTAATAACATTGATGTGGTAGATATGTGAATCTAAAGGTTGAGTATAAGATGGATATTTTCTTATTTGTATAATAAAGTTTGGATCAGAAAGAACTTGGTGTGGATCAAATAGATATACTGAAGAAGTAAGAGAATCAATAATGGAATTTTGATCTCAAGGGATAGGCTCAATACTGATAAATAATAGTTGTAATTTGATGATAAATAACGAGGTTTTCAATTTTTCATTAGTAATCACCATTGATTTGGTATTAAATAAGTTTAGAATCACCTAAGGCATGTAAATATTAAATTTCTAAATCAAAATCAACTCTCATGCCTAGGATTAGAGCTTTGTATTTGGCCATATTATTGGTAACATCAAAGGTGAATAAAAAAGCTAAAGGTATGATTTTACCAAGAGGACTTATGATAATTAAACCTACCTCAACTCCTTGAAGGCATTTATAACTATCAAAGTGAAGGGTCAAAGTATCCTTATGTAATTCAACATTAATTTTAAGAAGATCCTTGATACCTACTTTAGGTTTATTAGTATTGGAGGGAATAGAAGATTCATCAAGATTATTTGTTTCAAGATCAGTGGTAAAGTTATGAAAATAACATTTGAGAAAAATATCTTGATTAAGACCTTCAATGTAAATGATATTATCATTGGAAATACCATCTTGAAGGTGATTGGTAGCTGACATAGGAGCTATAAGAAGTTGATCAGATATAACTTGCCCTTTGGCAGTTTTCTAAGTGATGACGTACAGATAAAATTTCATGAGGACCATTCATTTTCCAATTCTATCTCTAGGAAGAAAATATTTAGAGAAGAAGTGATGAAAGGGGTCAGAATGAATGATGACATAAGTGGTCTGGTAAAGCACATAGTGGCAAATATTTTTGGCTACAAAATAAATGGTGAGGCAGTCACATTTTATTTTGGTATAATGTGTTTCATAATAAATGAGGCCTTAGATAATATAGTAAATAACATACTCTCTTATAATATCATCATGTTGGGCAATCATTTCCATAAATAATATAGGTGAGGAATAAGTATAAAGGATCAAGGTTTGATCATTAGAAGGAGGACAAAGTGTAGGCAGATAAAGTAATGACTCTTTCATGTTATCAAAATATTTTTGACAAGGGTACATCCATTATAGTGCATTACCTTTCTTAAGAATAGAATTGATGGAGTGGATACGGTAGGCCATTTTAGGGATGAAACCACTAATTGATTCAAGTTTACCTAAGTAATTACAAATGTTGGGAATAGAATGAGGAATGGGCATGTTGATGGTAGGATTAATCTTAGTAGAGTCAACATCGATGCCATAGAGAGAGACTAGGAATCTTAAAAAATTTCTAAATGTGATGCCAAAGACACATTTATAAGGATTAAATCTAACCTGATATTTAAGAAGGTGGTCAAAATGATAGAAAGATCTGATAGATGAGTCTTACAACTTTTGGCTTTATCAATGAGGTCATCTACATAGGTTTCAATAATTTTTTCGATAATATCATGGAAAGTATGGGTCATTTGTCATTGGTAAGTGGATTTGACATTTTTGAGACCAAAGGGCTTTTTGACATAGAAATAGGTGCTCCATTCAATGGTGAAATGTGTCTTATGTTGGTATTTAGGGGTAATATGAATATGATTGTATCCCAAGAAACCATCCATAAGAGATAACATTTCATAACCAGCTATAAAATCAATGATGGCATCTATCAAAGGTAAAGGGAAGTTGTCTTTGAGATAAATAAGGTTAATATTTCATAAACAAATGCAAATGAAAATGACTATAGTAACATTTTTATGAATGGAAATAATGTTAGAAAGTCCACTAGTTTTATAAATTTAACATCAAGTAATTTGATGATTTCCTTATGGCATAGGGTGGAAACCTCAAGTGTAAACTTCTTATGATTTTGATGCACAAGCTTAGCATCAAGATAATTAATGATCTTATGCACCATAATGTTAGGGTTAATACTAGTCATGTCCTCATAGTAACAAGCAAAAACCTCATGATAATTATCAAATAATAAGCTAAAATTATCATGCTCAATAGGTGATAGTTCATGAGAGATTGTAATTGGTCGAGGACAAGATAGAGTATCATATTCACTGCAAGTAGTTTAATCAATAAGCATGTCATTTCCATCTTGAAATATGTATGGTGTATTAGGTAAATAAGAGATCAAATTAGTTTTGAGATCAATGCTAGAAACAAATTTATTGAAACAAGGGTTTTTGGTTTTAAATTCTTAAGTTTGTGATGTTGCCAAGGAAGTTGAGGTTCTTAGGTATGAAGTATTTCAAGAATAACTTCATCACTAGGCAAGGTGGGAAGAGGACCATAATACTCAATATTTACTTCAAGATATATAATTTGATTGCCATGGGGATCATACTTTAGAATGTATCTAATGGACATTAGTTTCCTTGACATCGAGTGTAATCTCAGGAGTAGGAGAGGTAGATGGATCAAAAGGGATTGGAGTGTCATTAGTTTCATTGATAAGGGAAGGATAAGAGGTAATGATTGTATCCAAAGGTGATAGAGGAGTAGGAATTTTTGGAGGTTTAGAAGGTATGATTTGCTCTACCACCCAAGGGGTATCATGAAATGGAGAATTAGCAAGAGGTACATAACCTTTTGGATGTAAGTCATGATCCATAAAAATGGTATGGGCATCCTAGTTAAAATAATGAACTTGAGCTAAGGTTTTCTAATAATGTTCAACATCCAAGTCTTGAGATTGATCTTGGGCCATTATGTAATTATAATCATATGTTGGAGAAATTGTACATGCTTGAGAATTAGGGGGAGTTTTAGGAGGTGAAATCCCAATATTACTAAATTTGTGAAGAGCCATGATGAGAGGATCCTGAAATAGTTTGGACAATCCAAAGTCATTACAGGTAAAGGAATATTATGATAAACAAGGATCTTGAATATTACATAGAGGGGGAAAGTCAGTGAGCTCATCAATAAGAAGAATAATATGGTCTTGAGGTAATAAAGAAGGAGAAAGTCACTATGAAATGTAGGGAGTAGATTGGTAGTGTTTCCAGTATGTTGTAAGGAATTAGGTTTATCATCATGAAATGTAAGAAGTATCTCAATAGTATTTCATGTATGTTGTAATGCATTAGGTTCATCATCAAGAGTGACTTGTAAATTAGGATTGATGTTGATAAACTTAGGTAAAGGAGCACTATTGATATTAGGAATCATAGGAATAATATTGAGATTTGGGATTAGGAAGTTGAGTACTCCATGGGTTGGGATTAGCCTCATGCTTATACCATTTTCCATTATGTAAGAATTTAATGCAATGGCTACCAGAAGAAGCAATGGACCTCATTATATGAGTCAAAGGATAACCAAGGAGTATATTATAATATAGGGGTAAATCAAGGACCATAAGCTTAGTTTGAATGGTCTTAGGTCTAATGGTTAATGTAATCCAAATACAACCAAGTCATTTTTAATTTGTCTTATCAAAACCATAATAAGTAAGATGGGTTTTCTTGAGATGATCCTTATTATAACCAAGTTGTTGGATATGCCACAAAGTTGTCATATTAATACTAGAGCCTTCATCAAATATAACTTTATGGATAAGGGTAGTATTAATGTCTCTTTTAATGAAACGTGGTGGATCATCATCATGAAAAATAATTTCATCATTGATCATGTCTTATTCAAAAAATTAAATAGAAGGCTTAGAAGGACACATAATTTCAATGGTATTTACATCAGTAGGTTGAGTTTAAATAGAAGGTGGTTCTTCATCATTTTAGGACGGATCTTAAATTTATTGGAGTTGATGTATAAGGAACTTATGATGGTAGGGGGAAGTAAAAACCAAATCCATAAGTGGAATATTACAAGGCATAGAGTCAAGTTCTTTAAGAAAGTTCCAATGAGATTTAAAAGAAGAACTAGGATGAGGTTTAGGAGGTAAAGTAGATTTTGAAGGAATAGATGTGGTTAGATGTTCATAAGGAGGAAGTGGTTCCTCATGGGATTTTGAAACTAGATTAGTAATTACATGTCTTTGAGAAGTTTTTATTCTAAAGATGGATTCTTAGGTTTGGTAACAAGATATTTATGAGCTGGCTTGAGATGATAATTGACCTTGGTAGTGTTAACATATTGAGAATTGTTTTAATATTAGTCATAATCAACATAAATGGCATAAACATCCTTCATATTTGGTTAACTATTTGAAAATGATTTTTGTTTATTTGAGGTAGAAGCTTTGGAAACATGTCAATTTTTAGAAGCAATGTTGTATTTTTGAAGACAAAGGTTGATCATGGATTCATGATTAAATAAATCACCAAGTATATAGGATATAACAAATTTAGTGATCCCTCTACAAGATACATGGGAATGACCAATGTCAACATGGAACCAACAAAATTGATTAAGGTGATACTATTTAGGAGGATTGTTAGGACAAGTCAAAGGTTTAAAGGGAGATAAGAATTGTTTCATTTATTACACCAAGAGGCTGGTGTGAGAAGGCAAAGGAATATCATCTTTGGCAACTCTTGGTTTGGTTTATAGAGTATCACTAGTGGTAGCATTAGTTTAAGTTTGAAAATATCCTTTTATAAGTTCAGGATTAAGTTAATATTAATTCATGAAGAAGTCTTGACATTTAGCTTGATTAAGTGTTTGAGTAAAAAAGGCTTGAACCTTATATTAAAGAAAAGGAGTCAAAGTAGTGATAAAGAGTTTAAATAAGTTATCATCAGTCATGTTATGGTCATTTTTATGGGCCAATGATAAATTCATGAGCTGATTCAATGGGATATTACTTAGCATTGATGAAGTGGCTAAGATAATTTTTGGTAAGATCTTTGTGTTGAAACTCTTTAACTAAGGGATTAACCAAATCTTCAAGTTACCAAATCTAATGTTGGGGTAATTGGTTGTACCCTTCTAATACATCACTAGTGAAGGTTTTGACTAAGATTTTAGTTGTGGTGAAGGTATTAATTTGGATCCACTCTTTGTAATTATTACCAAAGGCTCTAAGAAATGAGTCAGGGTCTTTAATCGCATCATACTTGATAGTTGGAGATATGTTACCAATATCAATAGACATAATGAAGGGGGATAAAGGATCAGTTTGAATAGCTTAAATAATCTTATTATTCATTATAGGTTGGGGAACAACATTGCATGAGGCATATATAAGAGGTGGAAGAATGTATTTCGGATAAACTTTAGGATGGATAGTTGGAGGTTGATTAGCCATATTAATAAAATTATGTTGAAGTTGAATCATTTGATTAGTGTTAGAGTTTTGCATTATTTTAATTTGTTGGATAACTTGGGAAAGAAGTTGAGTTGTATCAGAAGGTGGGTTGGTGTTGGTAGGAGCATTCCCAAATTGGTATGAGGGGGAGGGTTATTAGAAGATGGATTATTAGTGAGATTATAGGTTAAAATTGTGTCAAATGCTTCCATATTATTTTAAATATTTTAAATATGATAACTATCTTGGTAGGTATATAAAGGATCAAACCCATCAAATTTATCTTGAGGTGTGTTTTACACCATGTTATAGGTCATAGATGAAAGAGGGGACAACATGACCCAAGATTGATGGTTATCTTATGAAGGAAAGAGAAGGAGAAATGAACATCCCATATAGTATCTAACTGGATTCAAACCATCCAAGGATATTTTGATAGGAGACTTCATGATGATTTGAGAGAAATGAACAAAATGCTAAGAATGTGAAACAAAGAACTGGATCAACAAATAGGGAAAGCAAAAAAAGGTAAAAAGTTGACTAGGTCGAATTAATATATAAAATAGGGTTAGAAAACTATACAAATTCAATAGGATCAACCTAATATAGAAAATAGTGGTTGAAAATTATACAAAGTTGACAGGGTCAACTTAGTATAGTAGGCAGAGAAAAACAAACAGCCTATAAGAGACTGTGTTGACAGGAATGACTATGCACTGAAATAGGAGATATTTTTTAAGTAATTACATCAATTGGATCAATGAGGTTGATCCAATTAAGGCACATATCATAAAACCTTGTACCAACATTAGTTAATACAAGTTTTTATAATACAACATATAATTAAATAAAGAGCAAGAAATCAACTTGGAAAGTAAAAGCTAACTAAGTGGTCAACCTGAATGTTGTTTAGATTATTAGAATATGATTTTAGATGTGATAGGAAGTTGGTTGTAAGAAAGGGACTAGAAATAAATCTAAGGATATTTTCAAGAAATTTGGGCTAAAAGGGATCTATATTGGTAATGGTGTCAACTTGGTATTAGGTCCTACCCCTTCACTTTACACAGTAGTGATAAGGGTGTTGGTGTTGGAGAGTTGTCATTGATATCATGGAGGTGTCCTTATGATTAGATAAAATTCTTTGATATCCTAAGTGACAATGACAAAGTGTGCAATGTGTTTGTCCTAGTGTGCTTAAAGTTAGTTTGCTTGATCTCCAGAGTTTGACTAATTAGATATGTTTAGGGATGTGTATGGTGATTAGAGCATATGCAAGAGGTCCCTAATATTTTATCTACGATTTGAGAGCTTGTATGCATAAGTGGAATTCATCTAGCAGTCCATAGTTTTCATCTAGATAGTTTGGGTCTAGTGGCAGAAAATATTTGTAGGTAATTTGATGACATCACCATTACCACACGAGGATGAGTCAGGGGAGTTGGTCATATGGTTGTGATAAAATTTGTACATATTTAATATGCATTAAATCTCAAGTCATGCATTAGAATATGGTCAAAGATATGAGGTGAAAATTTGACTTCTCAATCAGAATTCATTATTTTCTCATACTTAGCAAATTTGCAGTTGGCCAAAAAGAGCTGAGTAAGCATGTTGATGAGGTCAGCATTCACATGCATAAAGGTGTCCGGAAAAAATGATCATATGGGTTTTTTAATTTTTGTGCCTATTTTATTTATGCCAAATTTTAGATCATGTAATGTAGTGCATCAAAATATATGCATATGCAAAGTTAGGCTCCCAAGTAGATTGATTGTGTTTTTTCATACTTTGTTAACTTTGCAATATGGAAAAAAGAGCCGATTGAGCCTTTTGATGGTGTTATATATTGTACATGTGAATGTGCTAAGATAAAATGATCATATGGTTTTGTTTTGTTTTTATCATAGTTGATTTATGCTAAATTTGAGACCATGTTTTAAAGTACAACAAAAGTTGTGTGTGCTCAAAGTTGGCCTCTCAGGTAGGTTTTTACATAGTTGGCTCTATGATAGAAGTTTTTGAGAAGGCATTTTAAAGGCATTATATCTCGCATGCACAAGGGTTCCAAGAGTAGTGTGTCACATGGTTGGATTCTCCTATGTGAGGAGATCATTTGGTCTAAGTTTGAGATCATGGAATAAGCATAGAGTAAGTTATTAAGGTGCAAAAATGGATACTCAGGTAGATTGAAAGGGTCCCCATAGTCACTTTTGAAAGAATTAAATCTCAAGAAAGATTGATGGTGTGCATTACTCTAAGAAGTTAGGAAGAAACAAGATGAAGATAGGTGCATAATGTTTAATAACTTATCAAAGCTATAGGATAAGGATCCAATGATGAATGGATGATCATAAAATTTGATTGAATGGTGAGCATTGATCATTAAAGACTTGGTTGATCCACAAAGATCGATGGAGTGTGTGGAGTCAAAATTTCAAGATTGCATAAGATGAGGTTAATGTGAGTGAAGTTTAACATCTGAGCATTAGCACCTATGATTTAAAGATCAATCAAGATTGATGGAGTGTATTTGATCTAAATTTGAAAGGACATGAGATTTGAGCATTATGTTCGAGTCTTAACTGTGATCGTTGCCATTTGAATATTTGAATTTTCTAAGGGAAAAAACCAATGTCTTTTTTTTGGGCCATATCTTTTGATAGAAGAAAATTTTGCTTATGAAATAAAAGGAAAATATGCCAAGGAATCCATATCACATCTATAAATATGGATTTGAAGATCTGGAAGTGTGCAAACAAATAAATTAGTCTTCAAATTTGACTATTGTTTCATGCTTATTATGAAAGTAACCCAAGAATAGTATTTGAGATTATGTAGATGTTATTTAGATGTTTCATGGTAAATTGGCTATTCAAGAGTATTATAGACTCCATGAGGATACATTGTGAGTATTTTAGAGGTGTGATCAATCTATATTGAGTATGAACAATGCTTAAGAAGTTGACTGTATGTTTGGTAATGGTGTTCATATATATGAGTTCTTTGTTTTAGTTGATTAAGCATAGACAAAGGTGAGTAAAGGTGAATATGATCATTTAAGGTTGTCTTGGGGGACATAAAGAGTGGACCTAGGTATTTGTAACTGGTCCTAAGTATTTTATTTGCTCAAAGATGTATCAAAAAGGGTGAATGGGTCTCCATAGGACCTAAAAGTGACTTAGGCCTATTTGAAATGGGATTGTGCTTAAGTATGACCCATGTGAGATGCCTTAAGGGTGAAGGCATGTATTATGGCCAAAAAATATTATTATGGACTTGATAATTCACGATTGCTCTATATATATTGAAACCAAATGTGTTGGATTCTAGTCTTGTAAGGGAGAGACTATGGAGAGATTTGTGAGAGGCTTATGTATATGGTTTGTGGAATGAAGGATAGGTAGTGTGCATGTTGGTGGATTTCATGAGAAAAATAGTTGGTTGACTATGTGTATGACCTTTAGGTCATGTTTATAATGTCAAGATAACACTCTTGTAGTTTGTGGATATGTGAAGATGTATGAGTGTACATATGAGGATAGCTTGTGTGAAGAATAAGAGAGTTTATAGCATGCCTATGTGAGAGGCCTATATAAGTTAGAGAGATTTTTTATGTAGTTGTCAAATAATCTATAGGTCCATCATTAGGTGTTGAAGACATCAAATCTAAGGTGGAAGTGTTATTATCAAGGGGGTCTAAAGGACTTGATATTCCTTAATGGTAGTTGGTCCTTGTGAAATAGGATTTCACTAAAGACCTTTGATTAGAAGGACTTGATCAAGTTTTTAGGTCAAAAAGACTTGACTAAAGGTTCCTAATCATAAGGACTTGATCAGTCTCTTGTTTATGATCATTTTATAGGATACTAGTCCATGTGTTTTTAGGCTTAAGAGTGGGTTTTATTCCCTAAAAAGGTTTTCATGTATATATTGTGTTGTGTATGTGATCTTGCATTATGTTTATTGTCCACTACTATGAATGATATGTGTGCTTCATGAATGATTGAATTATATGCTTAAGTATTTGTAACAGTTTGGAAATTGAATTGGATTATTTTCCACCATTGATTCACCCCTCCCCTCTTAGTGGATTATACCTCTAATAATTGGTATCAAAGCTTGGTCCTTTGGTAAAATATTAAAAGCTTAAAGGTGATCCAAGGTATAGATGGCTATTTAGAATGTGCATGGTGGTTTCTCTACTAAGCAAGCACTAATGTTCAATGGATCCAATTATGTATTTTGGAGTACTAGGATGCGGCCATACATTATTTCCCTAGCATTTTATGTATGTAAATCTATTGTGGATGGTTATGTTATACCTACTATTCCTCCATCTAGTGCTTCAAACAAGAAGATGTTTGAGAACAACTCTAAGGCAATGAATGGTATCACTTTTGGTCTTACAAAAATTAAGTTCACCAAAGTAATTCATTACACATCTGCTAAGGAAATATGTTATAAATTGAATATTATTTTTGAAGGATATTCAAAGGTTAAGTTGGCAAAGTTACAAACTCATAGAAGGAAATTTCAAAGTCTCAAGATGAACAAAGAAGATACTATGGCATCCTTTTTATAGAGAATTGATGAGATTATGAACATCATCAAAGGTCTTGGAGAGAATCTTGAAGAGACTACTATTGTTCAAAAGGTATTAATGTCTTTATCCCCCAAGTATGATCCAAAAGTATTTACTATTGAAGAGAGTCATGATCTTACTTAGTTGAAGATGGATCAATTTCATGGCACCCTTACTACCTATGAGATGAGGAAGAATGATGATATACCTCCAAAGAAGGAAGAAGCTTTCAAGACTGAAATGAAGACAAAAAAGAAGTTCCAAGGTAAGAAAATCAAGGATGACATTACTAATATAGATGAAGATGAACTAATTACTTTGATTTCAAGGAAATTGAGAATAGATTTAGGCACGTATAAAGGTAAGCTACCCCTCAAATGTTTTAATTATGGTAAGATAGGAAATTATGCTAATAAGTACCCTCATAAGTATAAGAAGGATGATGATAAAGAGCATGATCAAGGTCATGTTGATGGAAAGAGATATTTTAGGATTGATAAAAGAAAAAAAGGGATTTACAAGGTTTGTCAACAACAAGAAGTACTTCAAGGACAAGAAGAGTTTTTACACCAAAGAAGATTGTAGCTCATCTAATGAGAGCGAAGACCATGACTTAGAATATAATCATGAAGATGATTGTTCTATGGAAGATGAATCCCTATTCATGGTTGAGGAAAGAAGTTACTCACAGTAAAAGGTGTCTACTTGGAGTGTTTTAGATGAAGATGAGATGGACTATGAGACTGCATTGACTAATGCTCGTGAAGAACTAAAGATTGATAAGATTAATAAAAATATGAAATCTAAACTCAAGGACTTTGAGGAGAAATTCAATGTGTTTGAGATAAGAATGGATGAAGATGGAAAGGAACATGAAGATATGGTAAAACATCTCAGTTGTCAATTGGAAATCCTGTCTACAAACTTAAAAGCTAAATAAGATGAATGTGTAAGGTATGTAATTGAAAATGAGTCATTGAAATCTAAGTTAGAAAAGATGTTTAGTAATTTAATGTCATTTATGATATTTAAAAATAGCTCAAGTGATATAGATAACATTATAAATGATCAAAAGCAAGCAAGTGATAAGACTAGAATTGGATACAAAGAAGAACCAAAGACTATAACTCAAGACAAGATGAAGACTAATGTCAACAAGGATAATCAACCTTTAAATATAAATAATTAGATAAATAATGATGGTGCTATAATAATGAAGGCAAATTAGATCATGCAACTAAATGCCATGAGGTAAGCAAATTTTAATGGTTATTGTTATACTTGTAATTAGTTTGGGCATAGAGCTAGAGAATGTAGAAGAATTGTTAAGAATGAATTTGCATGGAACTATGATGGGGGTCATTAGTCAAAAGGTGTAAGTAAGGTTGAGTGTCTCAAATGTCATGATGTGGGACATTTTGAAAAACATTTTCCATTAAAGGTAAGATAAGTTGAGTTTCCTTCAAGAGATATTAAGTGCTACAATTGTTATGAAGTAGGACACATTGTAAGATTTTAGTCCAAATCTGATAAGGTAGAATGATCCTTTTACAAAACTATGGTGTGCTTCAATTGTGAATAGAGAGGTCACATTTCTAAGTTCTATAAAGGTTTAATCAGGCTACCAGAATACATGGAATAAGACAAGTTAAGTCATGGAGACTAAAGGTGGTAAGTAGGAATTATGATGAAACTAAAGGTCTAAGTAATCTATTTGTTATGGTGGAGAATGCTTCAAAAGTTGAAGAATCTCAAGATGTCTCATTGTCTACTCATATTGAGAATGAAGAAGCTAAGCCCAAGGATAAGACAAAGTTACTAGTTGAGGCTAGTTCTAAGGTAAGTATGGATCCAAGTGAACCTCTTGTTGTTATTAAGCAAGCCTCATGCAAAAAACATCAATTGCCTATATCTAGTGATGAGGTTCCAAGCTAAAATGAATATTATTTAAATGAAGAGGTATGTTATGAATCTATGTTGTATCCATGTATTGATAATCCAACAACAGAAGAAAAGGAGAATTTTATAGTAGTTGAGGAAGTTATTTCTCTAAAGCCAAAGAAGAAGAACTTGTTGACCATATTTGACTTTTAGGTCAAATTGGGACCCCTATAGGTTAAAACTTGACTTTTAGGTGTTTTAGGGGTCTAATACATATGTCACATGGTTTTTTATAGGTTATTTAATGTCATTTAATGTTATAATATCCTTGGTCTTTAGTCCTTTTAGTCATTTTGATGTCAAAAATGGGCTTTTAATGAGTTTTAAAAATTTATTTGGAAGTGTGAAGGCTCAAAAATTTTATGTCACATGAGATGTGTCCTCATATGTCTTAATCAAATGTTGGTAATAGAAAGTGGTAGGTGCTTCAGAAGAAAGATTAGTTTTCTCAAAGAAAAAGGTGAGTTTGGCACTTATACGACCCATGGGAAAGTGTGCCACATGGAAGAAGATCATGCTATGTCTATTCAACTTCACCAAGCTTAGATTCACATTTTAAATGCTCTTAAATTTCCATTTTTTTACTAAAACCATTCTACTCCTTTTTCACCCTTTTTTGTAAGCAAAAGTAATCTTCAGGTTTGTACTTGGTAAGGTTAACAGAGAAGGTTTCAGATCAAACACTTTGGGTAAGTGAAATTATCCTCAGATAATTCATTTCCATATAAATATTTTTAATAATGGTGGCTTGTGCTTTATGAACCATCCTCATGAAGTTGACTGTACTTTTTTGCCTATTATGTCATGCACCCTATGGGTTTTGCTTTATTTTGGGTAGATCCATATGAACTAGTTGCTGATGTTGACTCTAGAGGATGTTTTATACCTTATTATATACCTTCCATGCTTATTTTCAAGTTAAATGGTGTTTATATGAGTTAAGTATCTCAAAGTTGTAAGAGAAGCACCTTTTTCTACAACAGGTAGTATTTCACTATGTTTAGGATTTCATGCTTTGACAATGGCTCTAAGGGGTTATGATAATTACAATATCATGTTTCCAATGTTATTTTGATATAATGTCATCTCAAGTTATTTATCCAAAATAATCTCCATGAAAATGCAATTTTTGAGTGCCATACAGTCATGTGACAAGAAAGCACACCTACAGGTGCTTTCATGGAGAGTTCTCAACATTGAAACGGAAGTGTAGGAGCTTGTACTGAGTTTGAATCATCCTAAAGTTTCATTTTAACACTATTTATGGGATATTAATTGACTATTTTGGGCATTTATTTTAATACATTAACTATCTTATGCTCCCTACCTGTATACAGTTCACCATGCACCTACAACCTTCCATGATGATGTCATGATATAAGAAGAGATATGATAGTTGATCCTAATATTTAAAGCCTTATGAATGAATTGTAAAATTTATATAAGAAAAAAAATTATCAAAAGAGCACATATCTTTCTAACTATCTGATTTTTCATTTACTGCCTGTGTATGAGGAAAATACACCTACAGGTGGTGTTGATAGGGAATTAGGGTACTCATATGGAGTGTTGAGCATGTAGTAAGACCTTATTTGAGTCTTGATATGTTGATAATATCATTTTATACTTCATTTTAGTATGATATTTATAAACAAGGTCTAAAATCACTTTTTAAATGCATTACTATGTGTTTCAATCCCCTTATCCCTAAATGGGCAAAACATAGCACCTGTGGGTTTTGGGGATAGTATAAAACATAGTCTCAAAGACTTCTAGTGCCTTTAATTGACTATGATTTATTTCCTATATAAATTACATGAACCTCACAATGTTTTAAGTCCAAATGAAAAATGGGAGGTGGTTTTTGGGAAGGCTAGAAAACCACTTTTATGCATTATTTACAGTCAATAACATCTACAAGAGCTTGAGCCCTTAAGAAAATTTGCATCCTAAGCTGATAGTATTGAAATTATTTCCATGTTATAGTGGTTATAAATTTTTAAGGTGACAACAATAATCTAAAATAATAGATGAATAATATTTTAAGTGGTGTCATGTTCCTCATACACACCTAAAGTTCGTATAAATTGCCTAGACACCCACCTATAGCTAGCAGTGACCCTATTTTCTAAGTTGGTATATGTTTATGAAATTAAGGTAAAATGGTTCCAATTAGTGAAAAGATAATTTTATGATCTAGGGACCACTTAAGGTAATTTTTTTATTGTGTTTGGTCTCCCATTAACACCTATAGGTCCCCTATTCTTCACAAATATGTATCTACAGGCTGGCTGTAGGGTTATCATGAGTAACAAGCCTAATAACTTTGATGATAACATCAATATATTAATGAATGGAATAAATTAAGATGTATTATGGTGTATAAATATTCAAATAAGGTTTTTTTTCATCATCTTTAAGGCCTAAAACTAGACAACCACCTATGGGATTCACTGTTAGAAAAAATAGGGCAGGAATCACAATCAAAAGGCCTTAACCAATCATATATGCCTATAAGTAAATGGAATTGATTTTAGGATAATGTTAGTGAATATAATTATATATATATAAATATAAATCATATTTAAAATCTTAAAACATAAGCTTCACATACAAGAGTAAACATTGAGTGAGAAGAACAATACATAGTCAAGTGACACTTACTCCTAACTAGGCAGATGTATGGGAAATTAAAATAGAATGTTGGAATAATGATGAATGGATATTGGGAATTATCCATCAGGACCATGGTATTTTTTATAAAATATTAATATTAGAAACCAAGTAGATAATAATCCCAAATCAGGCATAAATAGCTCACAAAGTGTAAACCCTACATGCAGTTCTTTGACTAGTAGTATGTTTTGGATTTTAGAGAGTTTGTGAGGACAAATCACATAAAAAAGGGTTAAATTTTTGTGTGTGAGGTCTTAAAATTTATAATAATTATTTTTAATACTCATCTTTCCTAATATAATAGATGAAGTACCCTTGTTTTGTCTCAAACAGGGGGTACTTCCCCTCATGCATACATTGACACATTTGGGTATAAATTGATAAGTGATGGACCAAGTGATGTTTAAACATATAAAGAATTTTTTTTAATATGTAAAAAACATATATAAATAATTAAAACTTGTCACAAAGAGTATAAACCCAATGGGATGATCTAAACCATCAGGTTTACAAGTAGGCCTACTAGGCAGGTTTTGGCCTAATGCCCAAATGAAGGGTCACTCACACTTTTGGCCCTAATTATGATTTATACCTTATTTATAAATATCTATTTTGAAAAAATAGACATTTTTAATATTTTTTTATTCAAATCAAACATTAGGAAATAATTTTGAGCTTTAAGTACACTTAGGCCTATTTGACATGGTTAGGTCAAATTTTTAAGTCATATTCAATTCTAGCCTTAGATATGAATTTAAACTTGTTATAGAATGTTTATTGGGTTAATATAGAGTTAATAAATATTATTTATGTCATATATGTTTCAAATAATCCATTTTTGAGCTCAAATCTAACTCAAACATTAAGGAATTATAAAAACAAGATCGATAGCCTAGTTTTAGGTGCTCAAATCTTCCATGAGGCCTTGAATGGATGCACAAGGAGTTTATAGGTGTTATAAAACTAATTTAACATTATCCTTGTGGAATTTTTTTTTCAATTTTGAATTTAGTGCTTTATGAACAAAGCTCAACAGTGAAAATAGGCCTAAAGCCCTTACAAACCCTCAGTCAAAACCAGTTTGGAGAAATGGAGTTGTAAAGCTGATCCAATGGCATAGTTTTACTATGAAACCTATTTTAACTTAAAAATTAATCCATAAATATACTCCTCATGATTTTTGGTTGTATGAACTTGTACGAACAAGGTGAAAAATAAGGTATTTTTTACCATTTTGTGTGTTTTATAGGCTACAGGAGGTTTTAAGATATGAAATCAAGTTTGGTAGGAATATTAGGACTTTTAATAACTCCCTATGGAAATTTTAACAATAAAAAAATCATAAGTTTCCAGACTAGAGCTATCATCTCAGCCAGTAAAAACTAGAATAGTGGACAAACTAGTGAGAAGGGTAGAGATCTTCAAGTGAGGTGATTTTAAGTTTTCCCTAATGATTATAAGGCCATGGAGGATATTTATATGTTTAATACACTCCCTCCCATGTATTTTAATGAGCATTTGATGCCAATTTTGAGGCTAAGTGTGTAGGGTGCATGAAAGAGGTTTTTTCTTAATAGTAGATGATGCTATCTCATTTTGGGATGATTCAAGAGGACCAAGACTAAAACAAATGCATGTATGAGACCCTTCCCCTTCATTCAAATCATTTTAAATATACCTAGTTAGTTATGAGTCATTCAATAAGCTCAAATCATGAAGGCAATGTTTTGAACCAAAATAAGGATTTTATGCCACTTTGCAAGAGTTTGATGACTTGGATAGACACTTGGAATTCCTAACCTTGCATATTTCATACCATATCATATTCTCATGTATAATTAACTAATTTTATTATCTTTACAAGTGTCCTTGTGACCTTTTAACTTTTCTTTTCTTCTCTCTCTCTCAAGTTATATAAGAATTGGCCATTTTGGCCATTATAACTCATGCTCCACCTGATTATGGTGAATCCTTACTTATTTTCATACCATTTGATCAGTAATACTACTGATTTTTACCTCTTTATGACTATTTATAATTGTGTTTTACTTGTATGATGAATCTTACTTAGTGAAGACTATTGATTCCTTAGCATGTTGTCTCATTCTTTCACCCTATTTACAGTTAGAAAGATTTTTATTATAGGTCATATGAAATGTTTTAATAAATTTCAAGGATTTATTGAGTTAGTATATTCATTAGTGTCGTTCAATGCCTCTTGTCTAGTCTTCCTAGCTTTGCACATTCATCCATAATCTCATAATGTAACATTCATGTGAGAAGATGAAGATTGGAGAAGTGTATGTTTAATTTGTCCCTTGATTTCATGTATAACATGCACCTGGTTGGAATTCATCATCTTATTTTGTGTATCACCCCCTTAGGATAGGTTTTTTTAAGTTATTTCTTTCCCTTTTCCTCCAAAAATTTTAGGTATAGTTGTAATCCAAAGTGGTATATCAAGGGAGCTAGCCCTACTTAGACATTAACCTCACCCTTAGTCTACCCACAAGCCTTGAGGTGTTTCCATTGTGCCACTTGGATGATTAGATATTAGGCATCTCCTCAAAGGGATCAAATCCAAGTGAAAATAGTTTTTGGCACACCTAGTGGGAATCTTGGTCCAAGAAGTTGAGATATTTTTGGTGTTGTCTCTCAACAATTATACTTTGGAGGCATCTATCCAAGCATAAATGATAACTTTGAAGATATATCAACTGGTCAAGTATCCCAGGTTATCCATTGAAGATTTTTTCTAATATTTTCATTTATGTTCTTACTTTCAATGAAGTTTCAAGGTTAATTTTTGTGTTGAGAACTATTTTACATAAGTTGGTGAGAAATTTCAAGTTTGTGTCATTACATATCAATATGAACATGTTCTTAACTAGCCCATTCATGAAGTGTATTAGTCTTACAATTATCCTTCTCCATATTTTTCTCCTAGTCAACCTAGTCACTTCTCAAGTTTATTCATTTCTACTTTCAAGCAAACACTCTTAGGCTTTGAGAGGTATATATTGGAGCTTGATACTCTAAGGGGATGTGGTCAAGAGGTTATTATTCATCTTATTCATAAATTGAGAGATTCATTAGAGTTAGTCAAAAGAGATTGGGTACCTATTGAGATATCCAATTATCAAAGGCTCACAAGTGAGATACTTGATGTGAGTGGCCTAGTTTCTTCCTTAGAGGATAGACTAGGAATTAATGAAAGGAAACCTCACAAAAACTACCAACCTTCATATCCACTTCCCCAAGTTATCTATCAGCCATATTTTATCCCTGCTCATGAACCCAATCAAGGATATCAAAGTCATCCATTTCCCAATCAATTGGAAGAGAGAGTTGAAAGGAGAAACCTTATTTTTGAAACTAATCTTGATAGGCAAATTGAGTTGGCTAATATTCATATGCAATAGTACATGTTAGAAAAAAAGGAAGTGGAATTCAATCTCTCATTTCCATCTCACATTGCATCCCCACCACCTCAAAAAGATACTTCTAATCCTAACATCCTAAGTTGGAATAAGATAGTGGAGTCATGGGGAAAGAAAGAAGAGAAAAGTCTTTAAAAAGAATGTGAAGTTGAGAAGGTGATTTATCTTATACAAAACCCTCCCACCCTTCCTCAATAAAGACTTCTAATCCTAAAATCCTAAGCTAGATTAAGATAGTGGAATCATGGGGAATAAAGAGAATAGAATTTTGGATGATAAGGAGTGTGAAGTTGTGAATGAAGTTGATCCTTTGTAAGTTCCTCCCACCCTTCCTTAATAAACTCTTGTGTTCCATGTCAGCCTTCTTGTTTTCCTTATACTCATGATCATTCCTATGAAATTTAAGAAAGAATATTCCAATATAACTTGGTCAAGCAAATTGAAGAGTTAGAGTCAAAGATGAGATTGTTTACTCAAGGTGTGATGGAAGGTTTAGACCCAAAAGAAGATCCTATGCCTAAACACACCCCATCTAACCTCCCTCAATAGAATTATCAAGCTAAACCATATGTGAATGAATTTATTATCAAGTGGAATGAAGACAATCAAGTTTTTTTAGCCCAAGGTCTGCCTCCCCTTCCTCAAGATCTTCCAAAAGAATCTCCTACACTTCACTCTCAATCCGATTTTGAGTTATATGTGCCACTTCCAAAAACTAGTTCATCATGTCCTAAACCCATCATCATTTATCCTAATGGAACTATAATATGAGAACCTAAAAAGGATAAATTTTTTGAAAAAAAATTAAAACTCTTGCTTAAATAAAGTCTAGCTCCTTGGTAGCCTTATTGGACTATATCACATGACTTCAAAATGCCTGGTCTTGAAATCACAAAGAAGGAGAAAGAAATGGAGGATATTGCAGCCCATGAAAACCAAATTCCTATTTTTTAAGTTGATATTAAACTTGAGATCCCTCAAGAGGTCCTAAATTATAAATAAGAGGTGGTCTCTTGTGTTGAAATTTATGATTGGGTTGATGAGGAAGAATGTTCTCCTTTTGCCAGAGAGGAAGAAATGATCATTAGCTTTTACATAAATTTGCAAGATATCATGGATGGAAAATAAAAATATCATAATCATCCTTGGGATAAATTTTTTTTTAGTCATTGGATTGGTTATGCTCCTCTTCAAGGAGGTTATGATCTAGTCAAAGATGGATAAGGAAACCTTGGCACTCAAGTAAGTATGTAAAGGAAAAACAACCTTTCCAATTTGTCCTTTCAAGAAGAATTTACATTTAATGATGATATGTTTAAAGTAATAAAGATGGGATATAATCCTCTCAATTAGTTGGGAGAAAAACATCAACTCTTTAAGGAATGAACAAGCTCCTATTGGCCTCAATCTTCTAAAGAACACGAAACTACACCTCTTGAAGCCATGTTTACTAAGGAGATATAAATTGACCATGAAATGAAGAGTGGGAAGAAGTATGAAGTATGTGAACATATTCAAGAGGAATATATCTACATTAGAGACCTATTTTAAGATGATCTACTTTAGATTAGGTCAAGTGGAGTGCCAAGGAATAGGTATGATCTACAAAGTACCCAATCCAAGGAGAAACATGTTTGGCACTATGATCCATCTCATCAAGAGGATGATTCAAGAAAATTTCTTTTTTATATTGGAAAGGAGGTATGATTAATTACTATTTTTTCATATTAGTTTGTTCTCTGCTTCTCTTAAGTGCCTTGAGGACATGTCTGTGTGTGTCTTATTAGTGTGTTTGCTATGCTAGTGTGTGTCCTTTGTTTTGTGTGGTTGAGCTAATCAAATTATCTTATATTGATCAAAGCCTATGGTCAAAGTAATATTTCTGTTTTAAGACTCATATGATTCCCTATTCCCAATGGATTGATAAGGCTACTGGTCTAGTTAGTATAATAGGCATACTACCCCTATGAGTCACCAATTTATTGACCAAATTTGACTTTTAGGTCAATTGGGACCTGTATAGGTAAAAAAATTAATTTTAGGTGTTTTAGGGGTCTAATAAATATTTCATAATGTGTTTTATAGTTAATGTCATTTAATGCTATAATAGCCTTGTTCTTTAGTCTTTTTGAGTCATTTTGAGGTCCAAAAAGGGGTATTTAATGAGTTGTATAGATATATTGGGAAATGTTAAGGATATAAAAGTTTATGTCATGTTCCATGTGTCCTAAAATTTCTTAATCAACTAATGGTAACTAAAAATGGTAGGTGCTTCAAAAGAAAGATCAATTTTATTAGGAAAAAAGGTGAGTTTGGCACTTGTACGACCCATGGTAAAGTGTGTCACATGGGATAGATCATGGTATGTCTATTAATCTTCCCCTATATTAGTTACACATTTTAAGTGATCTTGAAGTGCCATTTTTGTCCCAAAACCATTTTCTTCCTTTTTCACCCTTCTTGGCAAGCAAAAATAGTCTTCAGGCTCATACTTGGTATTTCCAACAAATGAGGTTTCAGATAAAATTATTTGGGGAGGTGTATTAGAATTAGAGATATTCATTTTCATATAAATATTTTGAATAATAGTGGAATTTACTTCATAACCATCCTCATGAAATTGATTGTATGTTTTTACTTGTTGTTTCATGTACCCTATGGGTTTTGATCCATTTTGGGTAGATTTGTATAAACAAATTTGTGACGTTAAATCTAGAGGATTTTTTATACATTATAAGATTCTTTCCATGCTTATTTTCAAGTTTCATAGTGTTTATATGAGTTAATTAGCTCAAAGTTACAGGAGAAGCACCTTTTTATGCAACAAGAAGTTTTTCACTATGTTCAAGATTTCATGATTTAACAATGGCTCTAGGGGGTTTTGATAAATCCATTATCATGTTCTTTCTCCAAAGCAATATCCATGAAAATGCAAGTTTTGAGTGCTATACAATCATGTGATAGGAAAACACACCTACAAGTGCTTTCATGGAGAGTTCTCAACATTGAAATGAAACTTTATGAGATTGTATTGAGTTTGAATCATCTTGAAGTTTTACTTAAATACCATTTATGGGAGATTAATTTACTATTTTAGGCATTTCTTTCAATACATAGACAGTCTCATGCTCCCTACTTGTATATAGTTCACCATGCACCTACAGCCTTCCATGATGATGTCATGATAGAAGAAGATATTTGATAGTTTATCCTAATCTTTAAAGCCTTATAAATGCATTGGAAAACTTGGATAAGGCCTAAAATTGGTCACAAGAACACATATCTTGTTGATTGTTTGGTTTTGCATTTACTACGTATGTATGAGGAAAATACACCTACAAGTGGTGTTGATAGGGAATTAGGGTACCCATACGGATTGTTGAGAATATGGTGAGACCTTATTTGAGTCTTGATATTCTAATAATATCATGTCAAACTTAATTTGAGTATGATATTGATAAAAAAAGGTTTAAAATAAGTTCTAAAATGCATTACTATGTGTTTCAGGCCTCTTATCCCTAAATGGGCAAAACAAAGCACCTGTGGGTTTTGGGGATACCATAAAACATAGTCTCAAAGACTTCCAATACCTTTGATTGAATAGTATTTACATCCTATATCAAGGACATAAACCTCACAAGGTTTGAAGGGCAGATGATAAATGGGAGGTGGTTTTGGGGAAGGCTAAAAACCACTTTTATACACTAATTATAGTTACTAACATCTACAAGAGTTTGAGCCCTTAAATAACTTTACATCCTAATTTGATAGTCCTAACATTATCACCATGTTAGAGTGGTTATAAATGGTGAAGGTGACACTCATAATCTAAAATACTAGCTGGAGAAGATGTTAAGTGGTGTCATATTCCTCATACACACCTAAAGTTTGTATAAGTTGCCTAGACACCCACCTATAATTGACAGTGACCCTATTTTCCAAGTTGGTACATGATTATGCAATCAAGGTCAAATGGTTATAAGTATTGAAAAGAGAATTTTATGATCTAGGGACCACTTAAGGGAAGTGTTATATTATGTTTGGTCTCCCATTAGCACCTACAGGTCCCCTGTTCTTCACAAATATGTACCTACAAGTTGGTTGTATGGTTATCATGAGTAACAATCCTAATAACTTTGATAACAACTGTTGGTCAAATTTCACTCCCAATTTTGCATCTTTCAAATTTGGCCAAGTATAGTATTTAGAAATATTCTTTTAGAAGGAGTATTTCTCATTGAGCCGTAGCAAAAAATACCAATTGTTATTTCATTTAGAGACTTTGTTTTGGTCTTTCAATTGGGTATTATTTCTTTCAGATGTTTTTTTAGGTTTTTTATTCAAAGTGTCAGGAATTGTTTCAAACATTTTGTTTGAAATGATTTTCTTGAAAATATACTTAGGGAAAATGATACTTCTCAGCTTTTTCAAAAGGGGTCATTTGTAACTTTTTTGAAGGTCAATTTCAAAAAGTCGAAGGGGTCATTTGCAACTTTTCTGAAGGGCACCTCCATCTTTTTGAAAAGGTCATTTTCAAATTTTCCAAAGGGACATTTTTAGAGAGATGAAAGGTACTTTAAAAAAAGTCTAAAGGAATTTTCAAGTAAGGTTCCCTATTCAAAAGTCTAAAGGATTGTTTTTCTTTCAGGAAGTGAACCAGATAGAAAAGCCAAAAAGTACATTTCAAAAAATACTAAGGGTATTTTCCTTTCAGAAGGGTCATTTGAATTTTTTTTGAAGGGGATCATCTTCAAATTTATGAAGGGACATTTCCAAGTGCTAAATGGGTATTTATAAATTATCGAAGGACCATTTATTTTGACCAAAGGGAAAAAAGATAAAGTTTGAAGGGCCAAACAGAAAGTCTGAAGGAATTCTTTCAAGAAGATTATCTGAGTAATTCTCTTAGAAAACTTATACACATTGAAAATAGGTCAAATCCTAATTCTTTTAGACATTTTATCTGATACAAAGGAAATAAAAGGCCTAAAAGATATTTCAAGAAAAATTATTTGCAGGAATTTCCAAGAGAAAGCTCAAATGAATTCTTTTGGGAAAAGTACTGAGATAAAAAGTCTGAAGGAGAAAAGTGCCAAAACAAAGTGAGTATAAGGATAGTGTCTAAAGAATGAATTATTTTGGAAATATTGTCCAAGGAAAAAGAAATCCTAGGGAAACAAATTTTGGAAATAAATACTTGAGGAGTGATGGTCCCACAAATATTAATTTTGAACGATGAAAACTAGCTATTAGAGTCAAAAAATACTTGGTGGGAATATGAGAGAAAATGTGGAGGTAAACAATGGTTGAATCCTAAGCATATAGTGTAAATAAAACAAGAAAAATGGATAGGTTAATGATTTGAGTCATTACTAACAGCTGACTAAATCAAAGAGCTTCCATGAAATTAACAAACACAGGTGTGCAAAAGATGGCTGGAAGTTAGGAAAAGTTTTTATTAACAATCACCATAAGTCTCCTTTCCCTCAGTAGTGTTATGTGTTGGATCCTCTATTTTCAGTTTTGAACACTCATAGATGATTTTTGATAGAAATCATTTCCTATGTCAATTCTGAAGGTCGTATGCCATTTTTCACCATTCTTATGACTAGTTTTGAATAAGTAGACCTCATAACATGATATGGCTCACCTCATCCCTATATCTCATGAATTTTTTACTAATCTTTATGTTTGTGACATATGTCATTGTGCCTCTTCAACTTCTCTTCTCTCTCTTCCTCAAAGTTATATAAATTGAGCCATTTTTGGCTATTGTAAGCGACCACATTTTTGGTATGGTGAAGCCCTACTAAAATGACATTACACTTTGCTTTTAAACATTGAATACAAATTTGATTCTGAGTCATGAATATTTTTCCTAAGTGTGTGAGTGATGTATAGTGGAGCTAAGTGATAGTATCATCCTTACTCTCTCTATCCTTCATGTTTAAGCAAGAGTTATGATGTTAACAGGTCATGTGAAGTGTGTTGAATGTGTTAATCTCTCTTTCAAGTATGCAATTGTATCTATGGTGTGTAATCTACCCCCATGGTCAATTACCTTCTTGATTTTCCAAAACATTCCACCTTCACATTGAAACACTATGTTAGGATCCTTCAATGCATATAATTGGTCTTGGGAAGCATTTTTTCTTAGTATAAGTATGATAGTCTGTGGGATATATCTTGGAGGATCACCTCTCTAGTATAGTTTTCATTTTATGCAAAATCTTAACTCTTTTCATGACAAGCTTTAAGATAGGTGATAGATACTTAGAGAAGAATTTAAGGAGCTATCCCTTTCAATCCTAGAGATTCATCTCTCATACAAGTTCCCATAAACTTGAGAGATGATTCAATGTTGCATCAAATTGAAAGAGCTTCATAGAGAGTCCTAGGGTACATAATTTGATGAAAATAATAACCTCACTCTAAGAATGAATGGAAAAAAGGTATTTGGATTATTGTTTTAAAATGCTAAAATAATATTGTTTTAATCGTATTCAAGGCCTATAAATTGACAACCACCTACAGGATTCATTGTTAGAAAAAACAAGGTAGGAATCACAGTCAAAAGGCCTTAACTAATTAGACAGGCCTATAAGTAAATGGAAATGATTTCAAGATAAGTTGATTGAATTAAAATATCTAGTTAAAATTATAAATCATATTTATAATCCAAAAACATAAGCTTCACCTAAAAGAGTAAACTTTAAGTGAGAAGAACAATAAATAGTCAAGTGACACTCAGTCCTAACTAAGTAGTTATATGGAGAAGTAAGATGGAAGGTTGGAGTAATAATGAGTGGATATTGGTAATTATACATAAATGCCATTGCATTTTTTGTAATATATTGATATTATAAACCAAACATAGAAGAATCCCAAATCAGGCATACATAGCTCACAAAGTGTAAACCTTGCAGGTAGTTCTTTGACTAGCAGTATGTTTCAAGTTTTAGAGAGTTTGTAAGACCATATTACACTAACAAAGGTTTAATTTATATGTGAGAGTTCCTAAAAAATTTAATAATACCTTACCATACTCATATTTATTGAGATAATAGGGGAATTACCCCCTATTTTATCTCAAATAGGGGGTACTTCCCCTCATGCATACAATGACAGGTTTGGGGAGAAAGTGATGAGTGATGGACCAGGTGATGTTTAAACCACTCAATAAAGTTTTTGAATATGTAAAACACCTATATAAATCATTAAAACTTTCCATAAAGAGGATAAACCCACTAGGATGATCTAGACCATTAGGTTTAACAACAAGCCTACTAGGCAAGTTTTAGCCTAGTGCCTAAATCAAGGGTCACTCACACTTTTGGACCTAATTATGATTTATACCTTGTTGATACATGTTTATGAGGAAAAAATATACATGTTAAATCTATTGGCATGAAAATAAAACATCTATGAAATCAATTTTGATCTTCAAGGAGACTTAGGCCTATTTGACATGGTTAGGTATAGTTTTCAAATACAAGATCAAATTCAATTCTATCCTTAGATGTACATTTAAACCTATTATATCATGTTTTTAGGGTTAATATAGAGGTAATAAAGCTTTATTAGTGTAGATATGTTGCAAATAATCCATTTTTTAGCTCAAAATTAACTTAGACATGTAGAAATTGCAAAAACAAGCTTGATAGCATAGTTTTAGATGTTCATATCTTTCATGAGGCTTTACATGGATGCACAAGGAGTTTATAAGTGTTATCAAGGCCATAAAAAACCATCCTTACAGATTTGTTTCAATTAAAACCTCATAGTTTTGTTAATAAAGCTTAAGAGTCAAAATAGGTCTAAAACCCTTACAAAACCTCAGTCAAGACCAATTTGGAGAAATAGAGTTGGATAGATTATCTAATGGCACATTTAGACCATGAAACCTATTTTAAATTATAAATTACTCCTTCAAGCTACTCCCCATGCTTTTTGGATATATCTACTTATATGGACAAGGTGAAAAATAGGGTGTTTTTGAACATTTTTGTGTTTTTTAGGATACAAGAGGTTTCAAGAGATGAAATCAAGTTTGGGAGGAAGATTAGGACTTTTAATAACTCCATATGTTAATTTAATTCCAATAAAAATCTTATAAGTGTCTAGACCATATCTCTCATCTTAGCCAGTCAAAATAGGCATAGTGGACAAACTAGTGAGAAGGGTAGAGATCTTCAAGTGCGATGATTTTAAGGTGTCCCTAATGATTCTAAGGCCATGGAGGGTATTTTTAGAAACCTAAATTTGGCCGTTGATAACATCTAATTAGGATTTTGGCCAATTTCCACCCAAAATGCACAATTTGGCCTAAAAACACTAAAACATGCTAAATAATGTGAAATTGATATATTCAAGTGCTAATTTTGGCCAAGGTATCCCTAAGTAGGGTAATGCAATTTATGGGCCAGCTAACTTTGTTCAATTCATTTCAAGTCAAAATGCCAAATTTGCACCTAAGTGCTCTGGATTGCACCTTTGTTATTTTTTGTTGGTAACATCCTAAATGGGAATATGGTTCTAACACATCTACCATCACCTTCTAATTCTAATCTAGTTAAATTTTGGACTAATAATAAGACATTCTGATCAATTTGGGTAATTTGTGCACAAAGTGCTTAATCATGCTTAAGAGCTAATTAACCCAAATCAAGGCCTAATTAATAATTCCATGGAAACTTGTTGAATACTTATTTTTAGAAATGAATATTGAATATTTACATCATCAAGTGACCTCATTTCTTAGGAAGGTATCCCTAGGCCATAAATGTCATAAATATCAGGATTCATGCCTCCCATGCCTCTTAATTTCCCCTTCTTCCAATATCATGATGATGATAATTATAAACTTAATTCCAAAAATTAAATTAATCCTCAACCACACATCTCAATCTTGAGATGGATGGTTTAGGTTGATTATGATCAAATCCAAAAATCTATAAATAAGAGGCCTCACAACATCATTTCTAAGCTTTTTGATGCAAAGTTATAATGCTAAATTGATTTCAAAATCTTTGATTCCAATCTAATCCAAGCCATAAGCCAAAGGTGCTAAGGAGATATGGAGGTATCCAACCTTCCATTACCAAGCACTTCATGAGCACAAGCCACCACTACAAAGGCACTTGGAGCATCCAAGGAAGGTGAAGGAATTCTTGTGTTTTTATTCCTTGCTTTCTAGTTGTGTTTATCATTTGATTTTGTTAAGTAAGCTCTCCCTAGTGTCTAGGCCTAGAGATGTTATGTTATTAGTGTGTTTGTTTCATTTTGTTCTCATTTTTGAACTAACACCATACTAACCATCCTCTCTTGAGTCAAATTCCTAGATCACATAATGGCACATCTGGTGGGACTAGACACATCCTACACATGAAGGAGATCATTTTTCAACTTTAAAATATTTATTTGAGACCTTAAAACTCTTGAAAATTGATTTTCTAACTTTATTTAGCCATTTTTTCTTGCCATAATTTTACATAGTAACTGAGGTTAGTAAGAAATGCCAACATCGATCACTGGCTTAACTGATGTTGATCAATAGGAATGGCATTGGCCAGATCTTGGTTGTTGAGTAACTGACGTCAATGGTAATAACCAATGTCAATCACTGTGTTTTTTTAAAAACATAGACCTAAGAGCTACTTTTCCAAAGTTTATTATTTCAAACTCAAAAGAGCTTCAAAGCTAAAAGACATGCTAGCAATTTTGTTGTAGGACCAAGCTTGATATTTGCTTAAAACATGTTTAAATCACCTTTTTTATGAGGAACCTTATTTTAGATGTTGAACAAATAATTTAGATGCTTTGGTGAATGTTTTCAAAGTTTACAACAAAGACCAAGAGGTCAAATGAACACCACCAAACATTTCATTTGGGTTTTAAATTTGAACACACTTGTCAATTTTTGTTTGCAATAGTTGTTTAATTAGACTTTGTTTGGTAAAAATATGAATGTTACGTGTATGCTCTTCTATTTTTTACCTATAGGGAACCCTTGGAATCAAAAGCGTCATTCTTATTACAAGTAGCCTAATTTAAGGCTTAGAAAGAAAGTCATCTAAAGCACACCCCAAAAACTCATCAAAGTTTGGGTTAACTTGAAAATGACCCTAAAGTCTTTCTACTTTCATGATTTCTTTACTTTTTTATGCATCTTGGCTTACGAGGGGGACTTCATCACCTCTCACAAGTTATTTAGGGAAGCTTTGACCTAGAATTTCATCTCCCAACATTGACTTCATTTGACTCCTTTGGAGTTGCACATGGGATGTAGTGGCACTTTGGACATTGCACTACATTAAGTAAATAATAAGATGTAATGGTTACAAAAAGGATTAGACCTTTTTGCAACAAGCCAATTGATATGAACCCAAAATCCATGATTTTTTTTGTACTATTTGGCATGAAAGTCATTGTGCAATTGATTCCCCTAGATTATTCAAAAACTTGTTACTTCTTAGACAAATCCCTACTTGCCTCAAAAGTATTGCTGGTATAAGGTGCACCTCAAGGTCCATGTTGCAGTACTATCATTTAAAATAAGGGGGGTTTTAAAAACCCTACTATATAATGTGCATTTACTTTTGGATGAACACTTAAAATCCTCTCAAATGATGTATATTGACATATTCCAATAATACCAAGCAACCTTGTCAGTTTAAGATCTAAGGGTGATTAATTAGTTGGACTTATTCTAGATTAATGTCTTGTTTGGAGTCAAAATTTGGTGTAAACAAACATCCTAAACCAAACACATAGTCCAAATTTTCCTTTAAACAAAGAGGAATTATGTTACCCACATGAGATCATCAATTTACCTTGTTCAAAGTTCATCAAAAGCTTGAGAGTCTTATCATCCACTTTGGTGTAGTTATGCTACCCAATTGAGTCTAGACCTTTACCAAAGTTGTTTAAGTCCTTCACTTATAATCTAAATTCATAATTACACCTTTACAAGTTCATAGGGTTGATGTGTTAAGTGGGTTCACCATTTACTCTAAACTTGAGGGAACTTAGGTTTAATTTCTAATTTGAGTTGAAGGGCATTTAAAGACTCATAATCATTATCATCACTTGATAGACTTAAGCCATTTTATGCTAAACACTTGCACTTTGAGTCTATATTCCACAACATTTTGAGCCAGGAAAGGTAGTTTTATTGTATCAAAATTGTGTAAAAATGTATTTTCCTTGGAGAGTCTTTGAAACAAAACTTTTTTATTACACCTCTTAGGTAATATTCCACTGTTACACTACCTAAATCATTTCAAATTTTTTTTATAAACCCTCTTACAAATAATTCCAAATTTGCTCCTAAATTTTCAAGCCAATCTGAGTATACTTTTGTGATCATTTATCTAAAACATAGTTATACCACTCATCTTTGTCTAGCCCATTTGTCAAAAGAACCAAGTTTTATACCATTATTTATGAGAAGATAAAACATTTCTAAAAGTGCCTTTTGTTTCATACATTATACTGACTTGATCAAGTTCATGACCAATAATCGAATGCCTAGTGTTTGTTAGAAGTGTTTCAAATATTTTAGATTAAAAATTTCATCTATTTTCAAAGTCTAGATTTTGAGGTCGTTTAGCCAAGAGTCCTAGCACATGCCTTGTTTGAGCCTAGATTTTGATGCTACATTTAGCCAAAAGACCTAACAACTTTTAAATTCCTAGATTAGAATGATTTGAAACAATTCAAATTTAGAGTTTGGCCTATTGATTTTTAGACTATTTACTTGCTTAACTTTATGTGAATGGTGAAATGTTAGATACTTTATGCTAGCTTGTTTCCTCACAAATCTTTGCATAAACCTTTTGATCCTTTTGACAATTCTAGACCAAGTTAAAGGTATCATTTATTTTAGATTTTGTCCTTTTTATAGTTTTTATAACTCTTTGAACTCTTATCATAAAGCATTGACTATGGATCCCAACATGTATTCCTACACTCATAGTAGACTCATGTACAATCTAGGGATTAGTAATGTAGTTGCACAAGAAGAAATGGTGCTACACCCTCATGCAGATAATATTGCTTATGATATGGATTCTTATCCCTCTTATAATACTTAATTAGGGGCACAAAGCCAAGATCCATTAGCTAACTATCTAGTTAACACACCACCTTATTCAGAGTAGGGCCAAGAGAAAACCATGCAATATCTAGCTACAATACCAATAGTAGATAAACCAATTCTTCAATAGTCATATTCTACTAATATGGCTTCCACTTATGATCCATTATTATTTGAGAAACATTTTTTAGAGAACAAAGATGAGATTTTGGTTAGAGCCATAGAGGTAGGGGCCATGTTTCTAGTAGACTTCCCCCATGAAAATTTACCAAGTCTAGTAAGAGTTCCCCACAATATCATTTATGATCAATAGGCTTCTTCTAGCAATCCTATGGCTCTAATCCAATCAACATATCAAGACCTTAATATATCCAATCAAGGCAAAAATGTCATAGAAGATCACTTTAACCAAATGCAAATAGTATACCAAACCTACCTGAATTTAGCACGTGATTTCAATCAGATGAACATGGTAAGTAAGCCTCTCATTGACCTAGTACCTTCAATAGGATTGTTGATAGAATTAACTAGACAAAATAATCTAAGTTTTGACTCATTCATACAAACAACTCTGATAGATAACTTGATGTATATGCCTATTATTAAAGAAGTGTCTTTAGCCTCTACACTGAATAGTGAGCCAAACATAGTGGACAATGTGCAAATAGTTTCAAAGCTTGATCAAAGTGGTACTAACACATAAATAACTATCCAACACTATGTGCTTATAGTTAATCCCATGATCATATCATCATACCAAGAAATACAAGTTTCTACATCCAAACCTCAATTAGTTGCTTCCTCAAGTGTACAACCTATGAGATTAGGTAATCAAACAATGGCCAATGTTACAAACCCTACTCCTCCTCAACAAGTGATGAGTAGTATTCCACAATAATAGACATAACCTAGTGTATCAATGCAATAGAGGACAAATACATTGTCACCTCAATCAGGAGAAACTAATGTTTTTCCTTGCTAGGTAACTACAAATATACCTCTTCAGTCATAGACTAATATTCCAATTTAAAACCAAGAAATGACCAGTCAATAATGTGCAAATATTGGTTTGCGATAGAGGCTAAATCTGTAACCTATTTTCACTTCTCCATAGGGATTTATGCAACAAAGAGATCCCCATGTTTCTCACGTACCTACTAGACAACTGATAGTTCAAAATGTGCCACAAATTCAGAGATAAGGCCTTGGTCCATAATTTCCCACTCAATAGCATAGTTTGATTAGTCAGTAACATGTCCCTTTTCGACCACAATAGGCACATTATAGTTATATCTCTCCATCCCAACCACAAAATCCTTCAAGTTAAACATTTATTTCCAACCCAAAATAGAATTTTGTGTAATCAAATATGCAATTTCAAGTACATCCCAATCCATGTATGTGTATTCCTGATCCATTCCCCAACCAAACCAATATACCCCAACAAGTATCACCATCATACCCTAGTCAAAGTGTTCCACTTGTGACCTCCTAGCCATTTACCCAAACCAATATTCTCCCTAAAACCAATATCCCTTCTAGTTTCATATCCCAAGAATTATAACAAATGAAGGATGCAATTGTTGTTATTCAAGCAAGGAAGCAGACTAAAAAGTTTAAATTAGATAATGTGTATTCCTATTCATTCAACATGGAGTATTTATAGATACCATTTCCTCCAGGATACGAACCACCCAAATTTGATAAATACAAAGGGAAAGGTGACCCTAAGGCTCATTTGATATTATTCTTTATCGCATGTCAACCAGTGGCATAAAGTAACATATACCTTTTATTTTTGTTTCTAAGGAGCTTGGATGGACAAGCCTTGAAGTGGTTATTAAAGTTACCTAAAAATTCAGTAATGAACTTTGATGATCTTTCTGATAAATTTATGCAACACTTTTCTTATAATCTCAAGCATGAGATTTCATTAGTGGACCTGACACAAGCAAATCAAAAAGCTGGTGAAAGTTTTGCAAGTTATTTATAGTGATGGAGAGCCCTTTCAAGTTGTTTCACCCATAATTTAACAGATAAATAATTAGCCATTATATTTATTAAAAAAATTCATAGTGAGATAGCCTATCATCTAGAACTGCAATGTGCACATACATTTAAAGGGATCATTGATAAAGGTTTGTTGATCAATTAGGTGCTCATCAATAAAGGAGTCACCAAACTTAATTCTCCCAATCAGGGAAATATCCAACAATAACATCTTAATCAAGTGAAAGCAATGCAATTGGCATAGGCCAATAACCAAGAAAGACCAAAGTAATTCAACTGCAATAAGAATGTTGTGGGAAATAGAGTAACTGAATCTAAATATATACAAACTATGCAAGCCTTATATTCACCACCTTTTTATATTACTCGTACCCAACAACCTCCCCAACCAATTCCACAAGAACAACAACCAAAACTTGCACAACAAATATAGTAGCTTTTACCATTGCAAACCCCTCCTCCTAAGAGAACCATGTCTGCATGTCATGTCTTTAGTGACCTAGGAAATCCCATTGAGTCTATCTTTCACAAGATTACTACCACTAATATTATTAGTTGGCATATACCAAATCACTATTTGTAAGGCATTCCTTACCCTAAATAGTACCATGAAAATGAATTTTATGACTATCATCACATCAACAAGCATAATTTATGAAGATGTGTCCAAATCAAGCATTTAATTAAAAATATATTGGAGAATGGGGAGATAACATTAGATAATGCTACTTCCACTTCCAATCAAACTCTTAGGAATTATCAAACCCCCTTTCCTTGACATAGCAATTAGCAAAAACAAAATAATCAACAATAACAACCAGTGTAGTAGCAAAATTGACAATATTAAAATCAAAGGCTGAACCAATAAAAAATCAAAAAAATTAGAAGTAAAATCCATAATGATAAAATAATAGACAAAACCAAGGAAAAAATGGTAACAAACAAAAAACCTACCATGCAGTTACACATGACTAAAATAGGGTTGTAGGTCATATTGCAAGGGGTAGCATTAATACCATCTCCATTAATCCTAGACCAAACACTAATTAACCTAGACCATTGATAAATAATAGTATTTAGCCAAATTACATGGATAATCCTTCTTTGACTTGGGAGTGCATATAGGCAAACCAACAAACTATGACTCCCACTTTTGGATCTTATAGTGATAACTTGTTCTTGCCATATGACCACGTGCAAGTACACTAGTAATTGAGACTTATTCTATCTAGTCCCACATCATTTCCAACATCAATTAACAATAATGGTATAGTATTTAATCATGATTGTACAATCATAACTTGGAGGTTAAAGATTATTATCTTAGGTCCACAACCATCCACCACATTGCCTATCATCTAATTAGCCATTCAACCTCAGAATAAACCATTCACTATTGACCAAGACAAGAAGTCTGATATTTTGGAACAATTACAAAAGATAGTAGCACAAATTTCTATTTTAGATTTGTTGTGAATGTCAATAATCCAAAATAACATCTTAAATGGATTTTTGACCCACTCCACTATTGCTAGTGACATATCCCCTAATAAATTTCAAGCTTTGGTTGGACACCTAGCTCTAGCCCAACAAGTCACATTCAACTAAAGTGATATGTCTTCCTTTGGCCCACTCCATAATAATCCATTATACATAAAAGTTTATATAATATGGCATAAATTGAAAAGTGTCATTTTAGATAATAGATCTGGCCTTAGCATAGTGTCTCTCAAGCTCATCAAACTTTTTGGGTACATAATGGCAGATCTCCAACTAAAAACAATAACTATCAAAGCCTATGATAATCAAGAAAGAGAGTCACAAGGTGCCATTAGTTTTCTAGTTATCATTTGGCCTTTGACCCATGATACACTTTTACACGTGCTTGATCTTGAGTTATCATATAATATGCTTTTAGGCAAACCATGGTTACATGAGATTCATGTAGTTCCATCAATGCTGCACCAATGTATCAAGTTTTCCCAATTAGGAATGGAAGTGAATATTCTAAGAGATTTACACCCATATGAACACTACTAACATCTTGAGGCCAAATTTCAAATCTATAATTATCAGTACGGTATGAATATAAGTTCCAAGCAGGATAAAAGAAAGGCTATACTTATTGATCCTTCATTAGATAATTTCATAGATCCTAATACCTTGGATTCTTTTTCCCACATGCCACCACCTAAAGCTTCTAATCATTTCACCACTTTAGATAATAAATTGGGAGAATATGTGACCCATGATACATTTCATATTTCTAATATTCCTTAGAATTTGAAAACCTTTGGGTAACCTAAAGTCATCCCACATAGGCATTGGTAATAAAAGAATAAAGATAAGGGACCTATCACATTTGTGCCAACATCTGGCCTATAACTTGACCCTCTTGAAGGAGATGAATCATGGTTATACAATGACAACCAGGCTTATTATTATAAAAATGCAAAGTATCCTATTCCCAATAGGATCATGGATCATCACAAATATGAAGGAA
Source organism: Torreya grandis (assembly GCA_037957365.1). Lineage (NCBI taxonomy): Eukaryota > Viridiplantae > Streptophyta > Pinopsida > Cupressales > Taxaceae > Torreya > Torreya grandis. The sequence continues at coordinate 5,622,211 of JARHVA010000200.1, read as the reverse complement.
GAGGCCTCAAACCAAATTAGTAAGGGACCATCAAGCCAATTTCCATGACTAAGTACGAAATACCTTATGGACTTAGATTTAAACCACCTAGGGGTGACCCCACATATCTTATTCAAACTCCAACACCAACAAATAGTGTTGATGATGCCGACAATAAAGAAAGATTTGATTATAGATTCACCTTTGATGACCTAGCTGAAACTAACTTATTTGATAATAATGCCATTTTTACCCTTACCTTATCCATTCATCATAATCCATTGCCATTATATTATCCCCAATTGATAGATTAGGACCAACAAGAATCTAGTCTACCAATTGATGAGTTCTAGAATGATGAAGCATTCTATGATTTCTTAGGCCTTAGAGACAATGTTTCATTAGGAGATCACAAATCAAGATTATCAATTACATTTAATCCTGTAGCCTATTTTTGAGAGTGAGTGAACACCCTTAGCCATAAACAAATAAGTAAAACATTGAGGTCCCAAAGTGAAAACCTCTTTGAGGTGCTTTCTGACTAGGGAAAAAGTAAAGATAAAGACCAATCTAGTGGTGAAAACTTGTTTTAGGCACTATTAGATGGGGGTGTTTTTTCTTCTTCAACTTTAGACTAGGGACCACCAATGATGAACTTGCCTATAGATTCAAGTTCAACTTTGAGTAACAGCAAATATTTGATCAAATTCTTCAAGAATTTCTAACTATTTTAATCACATGGACAGATCTCCCATTAGGGGACTTAGATTCAACATGCCTAGGGGAAGTTGAAGGGAATGTCTTAATAGATGACCCTAACATAATCCAATAATTTAAGTCATTGCCTACTATTCTAGAATATGGTTTGACTCTTATAGTCAAAGATATAATAGAGGTAAACATCGGGACTCTATCAAACTTGAAATGGATAAAATTAGGCACCCCCTCATTACGGAGGAATGTGATGTCTTTATAGCTCTATTGAAAGAATTCATGAATATCTTTGTATGGGCTTATTCTGACATACCAGGTTTAGATCCTACCTTGATTCTACACCACCTTGTGGTTAATATTGATGCCAAATTGGTAAAAAAAAAAGCAATGTAAGATGCATTTGTCACATTTTTGTATTAATAAAGAAAGAGTTGGAAAAACTCTTAGAAGCAGGATGTATCCGATCTATTGACTACTCAGAATAGATCTCTAATGTAGTACCTCTTAGCAAAAATCTTGAAGGTATCAAAATTTGTAATAATTTTTGAAACATCAACAAAGATTATCCTAAAGATGATTTTCCATTACCTAATATCGACATCATCATCAATTCCATGATAGGTTATGAAATGTTTTCACTCATGGATGGATTTTCAAGATACAATCAGATTAGATAGCACCAGAAGATCAACATAAAACAACATTCACCACTCCATGGGGAACATTTTGTTATCAAGTAATGCAATTTGGCCTTAAGAATGCTAGATCTACATATCAAAGGGCCATGACTATCATATTCCATGATATGATGCATGATATTGTTTAAGACTATGTCTATGACATACTGGGAAAATCCAAAACTAGGGCCAACCATCTAGTAGTGCTATGTAAGATATTTGAAAGACTATGAGAGTACAAAGTTAGACTCAATCTAAATAAATGTGTGTTTGGTGTAACTTTCGGAAAATTACTTGGACTCATCATATCTCATAGAGGTATTGAAGTTGATCCATCTAAATTCCATGCTATAACTAAGATGCGACCACCAACTAATTCAAAGTAGCTTCATAGTTTACAGGGTAATATCTAGTCAATCCAAAGCTTCATCTCTTAGTTATTAGGCAAGTGCCATCCATTTACACATATTTTTAATAAAGGAGTTGCATTTCACTGGGATGATCACTGCTATACAACTTTTCAACAACTCAAATATTATCTTGTCAAGCTGCCTGGTTTATTACCTCCTATGCCAATAAATCCATTCTTGTTATACCTATTAGCTACTGATCATTCTCTAGGGGCACTCTTGGCTCAATATGATGACAATGGAAAGGATCACGCTATGTACTACCTAAGTTTTACCTTGGTCACATATAAACATAACTATGCAGTTATTGAAAAAGCTTGTCTAGCTATGGTTTTCACAGATAAAAAACTATGCCATTACATGTTGAATAATAAGACCATGGTCATTTCAAAGGTATATCCACTCAAGTATCTACTATCCAAAAAAGATTTACAAGGTAGAATGGCTAAAAGGATCATGTTTCTATGTGAGTTTGACATAGAATATGTCAATCAAAAATTAATCAAGGGATAAGTTCTTTTAGATTAATTTGTTGAAGCACCTCTCATGGACACCCAAACACTCAAGTTTCAATTTTATGATGAATCTATCATGACCGTCATTGACACACCCCTTGAGGAACAACCCTAGAAGCTATATTTTGATGGTTCATTCACTACACATAGATCAGGGGTAGGCCTATTTTTTATTACACCACAGGGAGATCTAATCCCTAAATCATTCAAAATCAAATTTCCTTATACAAACAACATGGCCGAGTATGAAGCACTTATTGCAAGAATTCAACAAGTAGTACATTGGAATATATCTTATCTCTAATTTTATGGTGATTCTCAATTAATCATCAATTAGGTCATAGATCATTTTTAGACCAAGGATGAAAAGCTAGTTCCATATAAAGCCATGGTTGACACTCTTAAACAACAAATTTCCAACATTCAATTTGAGCACATACCAAGGGCTAGTAACAAAACTATAGATTCCATGGCTACTATTGGATCTCTATTTTGAAAAATAGATAAAGCTATATATTATTAGTTCCTCATCGAGAATTTGTTAGCACTAGCTCATGAACCTTCAACCATTACCATGATTTGTGATATTGTTGGTCCTAATTCTATCTAGTACTCAGACCTTTAAAAATACCTTTATGACCAAGTTCTACCACCTAACCTATCTTTAAAAAAACCAAAACCTTCATTCATTATTCTACTCATTATACGTTACTTGGATCCACCCTTTACTATCATAGCTTTGATGGAACTCTGCTTTGTTGTTTAACTTCAGTAAAGTCTACATTAGTGTTAAGAGAAGTTCATGAAGGAGTATGTGGAGCCCATTCTGGTGGGGTAGTCCTATCTAAAATTATCTTGAATAATAGTTATTAATGTCCCATAATGGACACAAATGCCACTACATATGTAAAAAAATGTGACAAATGTCAATGACATGCTCATCTGATTCATGCCCTAGTAAAAACTTTGAAACTGCTGTTAACACCATGTCTATTTTCTACATGGTGACTTTACCTCATTGGGAAGATTAAACCCACTTCATCTGATGGCCATAAACATATTCTTATTGCCACTTAATATTTCACTAAGTGGGTTAAATATATACCCCTCACTTATGTGACTGGAAAGAAAATTTCCAAATTCATCTTTAACCATCTCATCTACCACTACAATATCCCTTCTGACATTATATCTAATAATGGAGGATCATTTAAGAATAAAGATTTACATCAACTATGTACTAAATATAACATCACACAACATTTTTCTACAACATATTACCCTTAAGGTAATGGCCAAGCTGAGGCATCCAACAAAATCATTCTTAGTATTCTCAAAAAGATTGTTAATGATGTTGGTCATGATTGGCACCTCTAGATATTCCCTGCCCTATGGTTATACTATACCAATCATCGTTCCTCCATAGGAGCCACTCCATAATTAATTGTTTATGGTACTGAAGCCATCTTTCCTATTGAGGTCAAATTGCCTTCACTATGCATCTCTTTCCAACATGTCCTAGATGATCATGACTATCAAGTAGCTCACCTACAAGAGCTGGACCTACTTGATGAGAAACTCATTACCGCACTCGACAATCTTCAAGAATATCATAATTGACTCAAAGCTCACTATAATCAGTGTGTTAAGTATAGAACATTTAAACTTGGTGATCTTGTTAGGGTGTGGAGCTAAAAGCTTCACCAAGGAGCACACTTTAGCAGGTTTGGGTCTACACAGACACCGGCGTCGGTCAGGAGCGACTGACGTCGGTCGGGTGCAGTTGCAGAGACGTCGACGTCGGCAATATGTCAGCCGGTAGCAGTCACAGACAAATAGCAGGAACTGACGTCGGTTACCTGCGTGTCCAGAGAGCTATTTCTGTGGACAGAAGCGAGTGTTTGCATGATGAGTTTGAGTAGTAGTCTTAAGCTCATGCCTCTATTATTAGCAATACTATTTTTAGAGCCCTTGTTCAAGTGGCTTAACTATTTGTTGGAAGTGTATGCTCAAGTCTCCAAATTCTATATGTAGAATTAGATCTTCCTAGCTTATTGTAGTTAGTGTGGATTATTGTAGTAATTCATTATATGTGAAGAACAGTACAGAATTGAATCAATCCAGGCTTGTTGATTGATTGTTCTTGAGAGAGAGAGCTCTTGAGGAATAGAGATCTAGTGAGAGATCTATACATCTAGGAGAGGTGTGGAAGAAAGAAGTTTCTTCAATTGTATTCCTTTTGTAAAGAGTTTGTTAATACAAGTTTTCAAGGTGGTTTCTTGTATCTCTTGTTCTTGCTATTATCTCATTCTAATTACTTATCTATCTGATTTAATTTTGCATTTATTGCTTTCACAATTGTAATCTATTATTGGTCGATCCCCAACAAGTGGTATCAGAGTCGGGTTGCAGGTTCAGAGATTGATATCCAACAATTGGTATCAAAGCTCAGGTGCACTAACAGGTGGTTCAGATCTGTGTAGTGTGTATTGATTATAGGTTCTCATAGGAGTTTCTGCAGGGATTTTTGTTTGAGTGGGAGAAGCAATGGTAGATGAAAGTAAATTGAGAATGAAAAAGTTTAATGGCAAAAATTACCAACATTGGAGAATGTAGATAGAGGACTATCTGTATTAGAAAGATCTCTACTTACCGTTAGGTGGTGTTGCAAAGAAGCCCAAAGACATGGAGGATGAAGAATGGGAAGTTCTTGACAGAAAGGCTCTGGGTTCTATAAGACTGAGTCTAGCATCCACTGTGATATCTAATTTATCACAGGCAAAGTCTACGGTAGAGTTGATGACTACATTAGCAAATTTGTATGAAAAACCCTCAGCTTCCAATAAGGTATATCTTATGAAGCAGTTATTTAATTTGCATATGAATGAAGGTGGATCTATTTCTACTCATCTGAATGATTTCAATGGAATTGTGAATCAATTAAGTTCAATGAATATAGTGTTTGATGATGAAATAAAATTGCTTTTAATATTATGTTCTTTGCCTGAAAGCTGGCATGGCTTAGTAATGACAGTAAGTAATACTGCATCTGCATCAAATATTTTGAAAGTAGAGGATGTTGTTAGTGTTATCTTGAATGAGGAAATACGTAGGAAAAGCACAGAAGAGACATCTGGGAACGCTTTAAGTTTTGAGAGCAGGGGGAGGCAGAAAGAGAAGAGCAAGAAATGCAGATCAAGATCCAAGTCAAAGGGGAAAGGCAGATCTAAATCCAGAAATGGCAGAAGGCCACAATGCTGGAATTGTGGAAAGATGGGGCACATAAGTAGATATTACTGGTCAAAGCCTAAGGAGGACAATCAGTACGAAGGAAAGGAAGAAGCCAAGATTGCAGGTATTACACAGGATGCTTTAATTTTCTCTCTGCATAATAATATAGAATCTTGGGTATTAGATTCTGGTGCATCTTTTCATGCTACCCCTAACAGGGAATATTTCAGTGACTATATCTATGGAGATTTTGGAATAGTGTATCTAGGGGATGATGAGCCCTGTAAAATAATTGGCAAAGGCAAAGTGCAACTGAAGATGCAGAATAGCAACACATGGGTGTTGAGAGATGTGATGCATGTTCCTAGCTTGAAGAGAAATTTGATTTCTGCAAGAAAGTTAGGGGATGAGGGTTGTACAGTAACTCTCACAGCAGAATCTTGGAAGGTAACCAAGGGTGCACTTGTTATGGCCAGAGGTAAGAGAGAAGGTACTCTCTATTTGTGCAATTGTGTTACTAACAAATCTCCTTCTGTATTATCTACTTCAGATGTGGATGCTAAATTGTGGCACTCAAGGCTTGGCCACATGAGTGAAAAGGGGATGTCAATTCTTAAGTCCAAAGGTATGCTTTCAGATTTAAAAGGCATAGATCTAGAGTTTTGTGAGCACTGTGTATTTGGAAAACAAAAAAGGGTTAGTTTTCTCAAGACTGGGTCTACTAAGAAGAGGCATAATTTGCAGCTTGTTCACACAGAGGTGTGGGGACCGGCTCAGGTTGCTTCCATTGGAGGATCACAGTACTATGTATCTTTCATAGACAATGCTACAAGGAAGGTATGTATCTATTGTATTAGGAGAAAATCTGATGTATTTGAGACTTTTAAGATTTGGAAAGCTATGGTTGAGAATGAAACAGGTAAAAGATTGAAGTGCCTGAGATCAGACAATGGCAGTGAGTTCTGCAGTCATAAGTTCAGAGATTATTGTTACATGCATGGAATCTGTAGGCAAAGGACAGTTCCAAGGACACCTCAGTAGAATGGTATTGCTAAAAGGATGAACAAGACAATAATGGAGCATGTAAGATGTATGAGATTGCATGCCAGATTGCCCTTACAGTTTTGGGCACAAGCTATTGACACTATAGTATACCTGATTAACAGAGGACCCTCTACAGCTCTGGATGGTGGTATTCCAGAAGAGGCATGGACAGGTAAAAAGGTTGATCTCTCATATCTCAAAGTTTTTGGTTGTGAAGCTTTTGTGCATATAGATAAGGAAAATAGAAAGAAGCTTGATGCTAATTCTATGAGATGCACGTTTATTGGCTATGGCTTAGATGATTTTGGTTACAGATTGTGGAATCTAGAAACTAACAAGGTAATCAGGAGCCGTGATGTTGTTTTCAATGAAAGAGTGATGTATTGTGATCAGCTAAGGAAGCTGAATCAATCTAAGTAGAGCAATGGTGAATTGGATGAGGTGAAAGTCCAAGATGAGCTCACAGGAAAAAGAAATAATCACTTGCAGGAAAACACAGAGACCGATGTCGACAGGTTAGGAATCGGTGTCGGTAGTACAAAAACTGGTGTCGGCCATAAAGAGACCGACGTCGGTAGGATAGGTACCGAGGTCGGTCAAGAAGAATCGACATCGGCCAGTAATAGGTCTGGAGGTGATTGAGGTCGGTCACTGTCAAAGAATTTGGGTGGACAGTGTGTTGTAAACGAGTCTCAGACACCCATCAGGAGGTCAAAAAGGGTGAGTAAGCCTCCAATTAGATATTCTCCTTCTTTATTTTATCTATTGCTAGACTGGTAGTGAAAGGATTTGCACAAGATCCAGGTATTGATTTTGGTGAGATTTTTTCTCCTGTTGTTAAAATGACTTCTATAAGGGTTGTATTGTCTTTGGTTGCTTTCGAGGATTTGCATCTTGAGCAGCTAGATGTTAAGACAGTGTTTTTTCATGGATATTTAGATGAGGAAATTTATATGGAATAGCCAGAAGGATTTGAGGTCAAGGGTAAGGAGAAGTTTGTGTGCAGATTGAAGAAAAGCTTGTATGGCCTCAAGCAAGCTCCTAGGCAATGGTATTTAAAATTTGACAAGTTTATGACTATGCATGGCTACAGTAGGTGTCAATCTGACCATTGTGTGTATTTCAAGAGATTTGATAACAGTAGATATATTATTCTATTGTTGTATGTAGATGATATGCTGGTTGCAGGATCTCACATGCAGGATATCTTTGAGCTTAAGGTGAAATTAGCTCAAATGTTAGCTATGAAGGATTTGGGAGCAGCAAAGAAAATCCTTGGCATGAGCATTAAGAGAGACAGAAAAAATCACAGGTTGATATTGTCTCAAGAATATTATGTGGACAAGGTGTTGAAATGGTTCAATATGCAGGATGCTAAACCGGTAAGCACACCTTTGGCTGGACATTTTAAGTTAAGTAAAGAACAATGTCCTAATTCATATGATGAGGTAGAGTACATGAGTAAGGTTCCATATTCTTCCGTAGTAGGGAGTTTAATGTATGTAATGGTGTGTACTAGACCAGATATTGCCCAAGCAGTGGGAGTGGTAAGTAAGTATATGGCCAATCTAGGTAAGGAACATTGGAAAGCAGTTCAGTGGATCCTTAGATATCTGAGAGGAACCAGCAGCAAGCACTTGTGCTATGGAGGTTCAGACACTTATCTACGTGGTTATGTAGACTCAGATATGACAGGTGATTTGGATGGCAGGAGGAGCACTACAGGTTATGTTTTCACTATAGGTGGAACGACGGTTAGCTGGATATCTAAGTTGCAGAAGGTTGTTGCCTTGTCAACTATAGAAGCAGAGTATATTGCAGCCACAGAGGCTAGCAAAGAGATGATATGGATGACATGGTTCATGGATGAGCTTGGTAGGGAGCATGAGAGTTGCAGATTGTATAGTGACAGTCAGAGTGCAATCTATTTGGCTAAGAATTCAGCCTTTCATTTAAGAACAAAGCACATACAGCTAAGGTATCACTTCATACGACAGGTATTGGAAGATGGTGAGTTGAAGCTGGAGAAGATCCATACAGATAGGAATCCTGCTGATATGTTAACCAAGCTGGTTACAAAGGAGAAGTTGAATCTTCATTTAACTTCTGTTGGTCTTCATGATTGAGTTGAAGATGGAGGAGCTAGAAGATGTTGCTGTACAGGTATTGGTGCAGCTGTTTATCTCCAAGTGGGAGATTGTTAGGGTGTGGAGCTAAAAGCTTCACCAAGGAGCACACTTTAGCAGGTTCGAGTCTACACAGACACTGGCATCAGTCAGGAGCGACCGATGTTGGCTGGGTGCAGTTGCAGAGATGTCGACGTTGGCAATATGTCAGTCGGCGGCAGTCACAGACAAACAACAAGAACCGACGTCGGTTACCTGCATGTCTAGAGAGCTATTTTCGTGGATAGAAGTGAGTGTTTGCATGATGAGTTTGAGTAGTAGTCTTAAGCTCATGCCTCTATTATTAGCAATACTATTTTTAGAGCCCTTGTTCAAGTGGCTTAACTGTTTGTTAGAAGTGTATGCTCAAGTCTCCTAATTCTATATGTAGAATTAGATCTTCCTAGCTTATTGTAGTTAGTGTGGATTATTGTAGTAATTCATTGTATGTGAAGAACAAAACAAAATTGAATCAATTCAGGCTTGTTGGAGTTGATTGTTCTTGAGAGAGAGAGCTCTTGAGGAATAGAGATCTAGTGAGAGATCTATACATCTAGGAGAGGTGTGGAAGAAAGAAGTTTCTTCATTTGTATTCCTTTTGTAAAGAGTTTGTTAATACAAGTTTTCAGGGTGGTTTTTTGTATCTCTTGTTCTTGCTATTATCTCATTCTAATTACTTGTCTATCTGATTTAATTCCGCATTTATTGCTTTCACAATTGTAATCTATTGTTGGTTGATCCCCAACAATCTTGTTCTTAAAAAAACCAAAATAATACCATAATTAATCAAAATCATAAAGGAAAATTCAAACCAAACTACATAGGGCCTTTCATCATTATTGAAAATTATGGATCAAGGGCATACAGGATTGTTACACTAGATAGAGAGGAACTTCTAGAGCCAATGAATATTATTCATCTCAAGTGGTACTATGCTTGAGTGCTAAGGTGTATTTTTTATAAGGATCATTTGAGTTATTCCTTTTTGTCACTATTCTTCTTTGTATAAATACCATCCTTATCTGTCTTCTTCATCGTGTCCACTTTTTGCTTTCAACCTATGATCCTAGTGTGTTCTAAATCTTAGCCTATTTGACCTTGGTTTTTTTCATTCATTACTCATTTATAACATCAAGGTATTTAATCAGTTTCATTAGTTGGCTCAAGTACTTTAAATAGAGATCATATTATAGGATAGTATGATAGAAGTTTTGGTAGTTGCATATTTCATTTGTTATTCCTTTCTTACCACTGGTCTTACTACTCACTAAAACTACATTTGGGAAAATTAGTACCCTTGATCTATGTCGTTGTGTCCTAGTTATAACAACCTATGGGAAAACTAGGGGCAACATTAAACCTTGACATACCAACTTGCTACTTCTTATGTTATATTATGCCTTTCTACCAATTGTGCCTATTTTATTTGAATTGCCTACTGCACTATTCAAATTCCTCTGCTATAAAGGTAGAACTATAGTTACTTGAGGTCGTACTCTAGGACTATGTAGGCAGTGCTCAATACTTTTTGAGATCAACTTAGTCACCATTTTCCCCATGCTCTCACTATTTTATGAGTAACCTAAGCCACACTCTCATTGTTTTGTGAGCAACCTTAGTTTAAAATCTCTCACCATTTTGTGAGCTTGAACCATTTAGTGTCTCATCATTTTTGATTGAGTTGAGACACTCTAAAACACTTCCAACAACATTTTAAAAATTGTTAGAAAAGAACAAAAACATTGACCACTTCTTTGCCTTAAGGATTCTGAGAACCCTTACAAGTTACAAGAAAATCACTTGTCATTTAGTTTCCCAATATTTTTTGGCCTTTTTCTCTCATGAAATTGCCATTTTACAAGACCAATCCTATTATTATATCACATTCATTCTATTTTTTCATCAATTATCACATTCTTCCCATTTCTTGGGAGAACTACATTTGGCCTAAAGTTTTTTATTGGATATTACATCCATGAAACTATGTAAGTAGCATCCACTTGCCTATTGTATATGAAGATAGCTTGGTCACCCACTCCCTTTTATTTTATTCCCCCATTTTGTTCATTTGTTAAGTTGTCACTTATTTTCTAGGGGCAATGTTCATAGGGTTTCTATTGCATTGTTTATTTATTTATCTTTAATTATTTTGTTTGTTTGTCTACTTGTTTGTTTACTTTCAATAATATTACCTCAACTCAATCTATATGTATGCATTGGGTTATTCCTTACACACATTATTCTTGAGTCTATCCATATTCATACATCAATATTATCATCATGGTTTTTATCATTGGTGTATTATTTTTTGAGTGTTTATTGGATTATGGGAGTTAGTCCTCATAAATATTTTGACTAAGTCTTTATGGTGTTATATCATGAAGCCTACCATCACATGCTACAACAAACCTTAGCTTTAAGAAGTCTATTCAACAATGGTAACATCTCTTCAGCACTAACATCTTGATTCCATCCTAATCATATCCAAAATAGAGTAATTAAACATGAAAGAATTTCAACCTTTATTAGTTTAGATGAGAATATCCCTAATATGAGGTTGTTCGAATTCATCATTACCCTCTGTGTTAAGTTATCATCATCCTCAGCTAATTTTATCATGTTTTCCATAATCAGGGTCTAATGATTATAACCACCTATGGGCAAATCATTGCACACTGTCCCACCTGCATTTATCAATGATTATAAGCATCTTTGAGAAAATCATTATGTTGTCACCACTTTAATTTTTCTACCCATACAGGGACATGTTTTTCTCTTGTTTTTCTATCCTAACTGGGTTAGCTCCATCTTCTCAATGATTATAACCGCCTTTGAGAAAATAATTGTGTTATCATACCACATTGCCACTATCGGGGTACAATGTTTATAAATGCCTTTGGGAAAACCATTGTACACCATCCCACTTAAATTCTCAATGATTTTAACTACTTTCTAAATATCATTGTGTTTTCACCCCACCTTATTTCCTTTCTTTGGTCCCCTCATTTCACTTCTTTCTTTTTAAGGAACCATTTACCAACCTGCTTATGCCAACTATTCCCTTGAGGGGGCATCATACAGTTAGTTTATCATCATTGTAGTTATAGGAATTTAGGACCTTTTCATTATTTGAGAATACATTACTATGCTTATATCCTACAATACCTTCCCAAATAGGGGCAAATTGTAGACACCTAAATTTGGTCATCGATAACCTCCAATCAGGGTTTTGGCCAATTTCTACCTAAAATGCATAATTTGGCCTAAAAACACTAAAACATGATAAATAATATGAAATTTATATATTCAAGTGACAATTTTGGTTAGAGTATCCCTAAATAGGGAAATGTAATTTATGGGCTAGCTAACTTCGATCAGTTTATTTCAAGTCAAAATGACAAATTTGCACTTGAGTGCTCTGGATTGCTCTTCCCTATCAAATCTTTTTCACAAGACATGTGCCTTTGTTATTTGTTGTTGGCAACATCCTAAATGGGAATATGGTTCCAATACATTTGACATTTCCTTTCAATTCTAATCTAATCAAATGTTGGACCAATAACAAGACATTCTGATCAATTTGGGTAATTTGTGCACAAAGTGCTTAATCATGCTTAAGAGATAATTAACCCAAATCAAGGCCTAATTAATAATTCCATGGAAACTTGTTAAATACTTGTTTTTAGAAATAAATATTGAATATTTGTATCATCAAGTGACCTCATTTCTTTGGAAGGCATCTCTAGGCCATTAATGCCACAAATATCAGGATTCATGCCTCCCATGTCTCATCAATGTTTTCCATGATTCCCTCTATGACTCCTAATTACCCCTTATTCCAATTTCATGATGAGTATAATTATAAACCTAATTCCAAAATTTTAATTAATCCTCAACCACACATCTCAATCTTGAGATGGATGGTTCAGGTTGATTCTAATCAAATCCAAAAATCTATATATAGGAGGCCTCACAACATCATTTCTAAGCTTTTTTGATGCAAAGTTATAATGATAAATTGGTTTCAAAAGCTTAAATTAAATAGTGTTATAATGCTAAATTGAATCCAAGCCAAGCTAAGCCACAAGCCAAAGGTGCCAAGGAGAGATGAAGGTAGCCAAGCTTCCATTGCCAAGGACTTCATGAGCACAAGCCGAGCAAGCCATCACTACAAAGGCACTTGGAGCATCCAAAGAAGGTGAAGGAATTCTTGTATTTTCATTCCTTCCTTTCTAATTGTGTTTTTCATTTTATTTTGTTAACTAAGCTCTCTCTAGTGTCTAGACCTAGAGATGTTATGTTATTAATGTGTTTATTTCATTTTGTTCTCATTTTAGAACTAACACCATATTAACCATCCTTTCTTGAGTCAAATTCATAGATCATAGTATTGATAGGTGTCATCCACTCCCTCCCATGGATTTGAAAGAGAAATTTATGTAAATTTTGAAGCCAAGTGTGCAGGGTGTATAAAAGAAGAGTTTTATTGATAGCAGATGATGATATCTCATTTTGGGATGATTCCATAGGACTAAGAATATAATAAATATATGGAGAAGCATGTCTAAAATCCTTTCCCCTAATTATAATAATTTGAACTATTCCTAGTTAGTTATGATGTGTCCAAGAAGCTCAAATCATGAAGGCAATTTTTTGAGATAAAATAAGGATTTTATGCCACTTTGCAAGAGTTTGATGACTTAGATGGACACTTGGGATTCCTAACCATACATGGTTCATCCCAAATCCTCTTCTCATGCACAAGTAACTAGCTTTCTTAGCTTTACAAGTGTCCTTGTGAACATTGGATTTCTTTTTTATTCTCTCTCTCAAGTTCTATAAGAACTAGCCATTTTGGCCATTGTAACTCATGCTCCACCTGAGTATGGAAAATCCATACTCATTTGCATACCATTTGATCAATAAGACTACTATTTTTTACCTATTAATGACTTTTCATAAGTTTTTTTTACTTGGATCATGAATCTTTCTTAGTGAATATTATGGATTCCTTAGCATGTTGCCTCATTATTTCACCCTATTTACAGTTAGAAAGCATTTTATTATAGGGCATGTGAAGTGTTCTAGGAAATTTCAAGGATTGAGTGAGTTAGTATATTCATTAGTTCCATTAAAGGCCTCTTGTCTAATATTTTGAGCTTTGCACATTTATCCAAAACTCATAATGTAACATTGATGTGAGAAGATGAAGATTGGAGAAGTGTATGTTTAGTTTATCCCTTAATTTCATGTGTAACATGCAGCTGGTTAGAAGTCATCATCTTATTTTATGTATCATCCCCTTAGGAAGTTTGATTTCATTTATCTCTCTCCATTTTCCCCTATAATTTTAGGTATATTTTCAATCCAAAGTGGTACATCAAGGGATCTGTCCCTACCTAGAGATTCACCTCATATGACTACCCACAAGCCTAGAGGTATTTCCATTATGCCACTTAGATGATGAGAGCTTAGGTATCTCCTCAAAGGGTACAAATCTAAATGATAACCGAACTATAAGTATCATTTGAGTAAAGAGGAAGAGGAATATGAGGATTTCTATTTGTTTTATAACATTGAGGTATAGAGGGCATCTCTTTCCATGCTTCTTAAGAGACTCCTTTCAAATAGAGAAGCAAGTGTTATTGTGGTGTTTTTTTTAGTTGGAATAGTATGTAGGGTCAGATCAAAGGTTCCCAAATGTCAAAGAAGGATTTGTGATTTTTCAAGGTAATATTTATGTATAGAAAGGTTTGTTGACCTTATTCTATCATGGCCTAGGTGGACTTATGATTTTAAGATATGTTGAAGTCAATTTAGATATTTTTGTTAGCTCTTGGGTTTCTTAGTTTGTGCTTAAGAGCTTCCAGGTCCTAAAATGGGTTATAGAAAGTCAAAGTTCCCAATGGTGTGAAATCTCAAATCTTGGTCCAGATGTGTGTAATTGTTGTCTCCAGGTGTATAAGAGGTTTATGAGGTGGATGTTAACTAGAAGGTACTATGTTGACTTTGTTTTAAGTGACTAGGGTTTTTGGCTCTACTAGAAAAGTGGTCTACCTTATGTGTTGAGCTTTGAGGCTTATTAATATGTTTAATTGGCCAAATGGGTTGTCAAATCAATATTCATAGAGATTTGAAGGTTTTTAGTTCTCAAGTTTTTATCAAATTGGAGGCTTAATTAAGAAGTAGGTTTGTGAAGGAAGTATGTTGCAAAAGATGAGCTTGTTGTTGAATGTTGGTGTGCTCAAGGGGGAATATGACATTTATTTATATATGAAGTTTTAGGTCTTGAATTTTTGTCTAAAAAATGTTTTGGGCTCTACAAGTTTCGAGTAGGGATTTAAGGAGGCTAAGCAAACCTAGTAAGAAGAGTGCTTTTGTTTAGTATTTTCCAAAATAATAAAACATGATTGTTTCAAGGTTAGTTTTAAAGTTGGTTTAGAACATGTTCCTAATTAGTGAGTCGTATAAAGCTCTATTGGTGGTCATGAAAGAGTCTTGAAGTGAGAAGGTTAGTAAGTTTGCATGGTGGTTATTCATGGTGAGTGAAGATTTAAAGATGATCAAAAGGTAAAAAGGCTTAGAAATATTAGGGGGAGTCCCAATTAGATGTTTCTTGATGAGTTGCATTTTATTTCAATATTTTTGTGTGTTCTATCTTCATTATATGTTGTGCTTATGAAGAAGAGTATTGGCATGCAGCAAGAGGAAGTTTGTCAAGGAAAGAAATTGTAGGCTCAAGGTAAGGGGGAGTTTGTATAATATTTATAAGATGGTCCTTTCCTATTTATTATATGTTTAGGTCTTCAAGATTAGTTTGTGCTCAATTTTTCATTGTATTAAAGGGGAGAAAGTTCTTGTTGTGGGAATGCTTGAAGAGTGAGAAGGTGAGTTGGATATTACTATATATGATGTTTGTTGACATCAATGAAAAAAGGGGAGATTGTTGGAGAGTTTTTAGTGACGTCATGGAAGTTTATTTATGAGTGGATTAAATTATTTGATAGTCTCAGTGACAATGACAAAGTGTGCAATGTGTTTGTCCTAGTGTGCTTGAAGTTGGCTTGGTTGATCTCTAGAGTTTGACTGATTAGAGATGTTTACGAATGTGTATGGTGATTAGAGAATATTAAATAGGTCCTTAAGATGTTATATATTCTTGATATCTATTATGCATAAGTGGAATTCATCTAGTAGTCCATAGTTTTCATCTAGATAATTTGAGTCTAGTTGTAAAAAATCTTAGTAGGCAGATTGATGACATCACCATTACCATGTGTGGATGAGTTAGGGGGAGTTGGTCATATGGTTATGATCACATTTTTACCTAATTTATATGTGATAAATATTAAGTCATGTGTCAAGGCATGGTCAAAGATATGAAGGTGAAAATTTGGCTTCTCAGTCAGAATTCATTGTTTTCTCATACTTGCCTAATTTACAATTGGCCAAAAAGAGCTGAGTAAGCATGTTGATGAGGTTAGAATTCACACACATGGAGGTGTTTGGATAAACTTATCATATGGTTTTGTTAATTTTTGTGCCTAATTTATTTGTGTTAAATTTCATATCATGGGATGTAGTGCATTAAAATATATGCATATGCAAAGCTGGGCTCCCAGGTAGATTGACTGTGTTTTCTCATACTTAGCCAATTTTGAAATATGGTAAAAATATTTGAGTGAAAATTTTGATAGTGTTATATCTTTCACATGTGAAGGTTTTAAGAGAAACTAATCATATGGGTTTGTTCATTTTTGATGATAGTTTATTTTACCTAAATTTAAGATCATGCACTAAAGCATGATAAAAGTTGTGCACTCAAAGTTGGCCTCTCAAGCAGGTTTTGACATAGTTGGATCTATGACAAAAGTTTTTGAGAAGGCATTTTAATATAATTATATCTCACATGCATTAATTTTTTAGGATCAATGTGTCACATGATTGGAGTCTCCTATGTGAAGGGATCATCTTGTCCAAGTTTGAGATCACTCATGTAAACATAAAATAAGTTATTGAGGTTCAAAAATGACTACTTAGGTAGATTGAAAGGGTCCCCATACATAGTCATTTTTGAAAGAGTTAAATCTTGAGAAATATTGATGGTATGCATTATTCCAAGAAGTTAGTAAGTAACAAGATGAGGATAGGTGCATGATGTTTAATGACTAAGTAAAGGTACATGATAAGTATGTAATGGTGAGAGGATTATCATACAATTTGATTTAACGGTGAGTGTTGATCATTAAAGACCTGGTTGATCCATAGAGATCGATATAGCACATGGAGTCAATATTTCAAGATTGCATGAGATGAGGTCAATTTGACTAAAGTTTAACATCTGATCATTAGCACCTAGTATTGAATATCGATCAAGATTGTTGAAGCATATTTGTTCTAAAGCTAAGAGGACATGAGATTAAAGCATTGTGTTTGAGGTTTAACTATGACTATTGCCATTTCAATATTTGAATTTTTTAAGGGAAAAAAATAATGTCTAGTTTTTAGGCTATATCTTTGAATAGAAGATGATTTTACTCATGTAGTAAAAACCAAATATGTAGAGGACTCCAAGGCACATCTAGTAGTATAGATTTAAAGAACTAGAAGTGTGTGTAAACAAAGATATTAAGATTCAAAGTTGACTATGGTTTCATGCTTATTCTACAAGTAACCCAAGAAGAGTATTTTAGCTTATATAAATATTGTTTCGATGTTTCATGTTAAATTAGATATTGGGTAGTATTTTATACTCTATGAAGATGCTCTATGAGTATTTTAGAGGTGTGATCAATCTATATTGAGTATAAACAATGCTTAATAAGTTGATTGTATGTTTGGTAATGGTGTTCCTATGTATAAGATCTTTATTTCAGTTGATTTAGCATATGCAAATGTGAGCAAAGGTGACTATGATCATTTGACGATGTCCTAAGGGACATAAGGAGTGGACCTATGTATGTTTAAGTGATCTTGTGTTTTTTATTTGCATGGAGATGTATCAAAAAGGGTGAATGGGTCTCCATAGGACCTAAAAGTGACTTAGGCCTATTTGAAAGGAGATTGTGCTTAAGTGTGACCTATGTGAGATGCCTTAAGGGTGTATGTATGTATTATGGCCAACAAGGATTATTATGGACTTGATAATTCATGACTTCTCTATATATAGTGAAGCCAAATGCGTTGGGTTATAGTCTTGTAAGGGAGATATTATGGAGAGATTTGTGAGAAGCTTATGTGTGTGATTTGTGGAGCAAAGGATAGATAGTGTGCCTTTTGGTGGAGTTAATGAGAAAAATAATTGGTTGACTATGTGTATGACCTGTAGGTCATATTTATAATATTAGGATAGTGATCTTGTAGTTTGTGTATATGTGAAGAGGTCTGAGTGTGTAGATGAGGATAGTCTATGTGATAAACAAGAGAGGTTGTAGCGTGCATATGTGAGAGTCCTATATAAGTTAGAGAGAGACTTTGTGTAGCTGTCAAATAATATAGAGGTCTATCATTAGGTGTTGAAGGCATTATCTCTAAGGTGGAAGTGTTCTTATCGAGGGGAGTCTAAAGGACTTGATCTTCACTAGGGGTAGTTGCTCCTTATTAAATAGGGTTTCACTAAAGACCTTTGATTAGAAGAATTTGATAAAAGTTATACATTAGAAAAACTTGATCGAGGGTTCCTGATCAGAAGGACTTGACCAAAGGTTCTTGATTAGAAGGAGTTGATAAATCTATTATTTTTTATCATTTTATAGGATCGTAGTCCATGTGTTTACAAGCTTGAGAGTGGGTTTTATTCCCCAAGAGGGTTTCCCACATAGATCTTGTGTTATTGCATTATGTTCATTTTCCACTACTATGAATGATTTGTGTGCTTCATTATTGATTGAATTGTATGATTAATTATTTGCAATGGTTTGGAAATTAAATTAGATTATTTACCACTACTAATTCACCCCTCTAATCTCAATGGATTGTATCTCTAATGGTTGAGTACATATCCAATATATACCATTAACCATGTGTTTATACTTAGATAGAAAACCAAATTGGTGTCCCCCATGGTGATGAAATCCAAGTAAGTTGGTCTTAGGTAAAAAATTGTTAAAATGTATTTTAAGATTTTGTGATTTGGTAGTGTGTCCATAAAAGAGAAAATAGTGAAACTAATAAGTATATTAAAAACCACCTAATTAGACTATGTGATCTATTATAAGCATACAAGCAACAAGAAATGAAAGTGTGAGCTAATTACTAGGATACAAAGGTTAATTCCAAATTTGAAACATAGTATAGTTTTCATTCAATCGATAGTGTATGCAAAGAATATAGAATAGAGTTGACATTGTTGATTTTTTACTATGGAAGCAATGGTTTGAAAATGAACTACATTGACATAGTCAGCCTAGTTTTCCAGACAGAACATAAAATGTAGAAATATGTCAATAAGGTCGACCTAGTTAAATATATAGGGGTAGTTTTAAAGACTAAAAACTATGAAAAATATAACTATAAGGAAAGAGAGATAAGGATAGAAAGGAACCTTGGTGGGTCAAAGGATGTAGAGAAGTGAAATTGCTATTAAAGAACCTTGATTTGTACTTGAAAATATTGATAACTGTGTCCACTAGGTCAACCTAGCTTTGCAAAAACCTATTGCTAAAGCCTAAAAATATGCAAGGTCAACTGGGTTAACCTAAGATGCTAAAATTAATGCCTAAAAATGTACAAGGTGAACTAGGTCGACCTAGTAGCCTGAACCTAGTAAAAACCCTGCATCGATAGAATAAAGTTATATGAATGTGATTGTGTGTTAAACCAACGCATATAAGTTAGAACTACATTGATATAATCAACCTAGTAATACAAATATATGAATACTAAAATGATAAAATAATGAAATAAGTGAATCAAAACCTTGTAAGGGTTACATTCACATTGGTTTACTAGAATGTATGTAATCAAAAATGCGTCATCTATATAAATCAATCCTAACTCAGAGAAGATAAATCATATCATACACTTCTAATTGGGGACACATTTAATAAGTAGTAACATGACCAATATGGGGAGCTTATAGACCCAATTAGTGGATCTCTTACCTCAATACACTGTGCTAGAGAGGGTTCCAAAGCCTCTAGACAATCACAACCATGTAATAACCCTAAGGGAGTTTTGATTTTTGATATTCCACCTATACTAATAACAAGTAAAATAAATATAATCTAGTGCTCACCAAAGCTTGTGGCACAACATGAGGAGTTAGGAAACATTAAAAACATGTATAGTAGAATATTAATTAAGTTATTTATGAGTAAAACCCTAATACATGGAATAAGAAGAGTAATATTATTTGAATCCAATACTTATACTAATTCTATCTACTAAAAAAAGCAAAGTTAGAGAATATTTACTTGAATGATGAACCTATTGAGACTCAATCTCTCCCTGGGCCAAAGGGGATTTTCAATAGGTTGTTGTCTTTTTTAAGGATTACTAAGAAATGACAAAGCATCCAAAACCTATCCACAAGACTAGATTCTCCAAGTAGAAACCCTAAGCCAAGACTCCTCAAGTAGAATAGTGGAAGAAAATATTCTAAAGAAGCACAAGAGAATAATAACTCTTGATTTCATATTGAATTAAGGATGAAATGATCTTGTATATATAGGTATATTTGACCCTAAACCCTTCCTAAAATATTTTTCAATAGGGTCAACCCAGTCATACTAGTATAGTTTTAGATAATTATTCACTAGGTCATGAGCTAGGTCAACCAAGAGCCAAACTAGTTCCTAAGTGAAAATCATTTGAAATTATATAGGTTTGACCTAGTCAACCTAGTATATCTGACTGACAAAAGGGACTAAAGGTGAGGAAAAGAGGGATAGAGATTGGAAAAAGATTGGAGTGTGCAAAGTAGGATTAATATCTTAGGGAATGGTTTTAAGAACTGGTTAGATTGGTAATATATGGAAATAAGGGACAAAAATCATGTGAAGAACCAATGGTTTACCCACCCCTTCTTGGTGCACCCTTTAAGGCATGCACTCAAAGAGATTGAGTCTCAATGGGTTCTTACAAGAAGTAAAGTGTCAGTATTTGATAAAAGTTGAAAATATTATGTGTATATAGTAATTACGTCCTTCATTTGTTTTAATTCATGTGCCAATAAACTAGATGGAACATTTGGTTGAGATGGAGGTTGGGAGGTCAAAGATGGATTACTTTGACTAGGGTATAATAGAGGTATGGTTTGTTGTGAAATGTTGATTTGGTGAGTGAACCAACCAAGGATATGTATCTATGGATTTGGGTATGGTTTTTGAAATTTCATGCATTTTGGTGATATATTATAGTTTGAATTTAGTATATATCCCTGATTTTGAGGGAATTATGGCTACGATGGAAGGATATGGATCAGGGTAGAATTTTGTGCATACTGAGATTGAGTAGGGACTTATTTCCAACTATTCAAACTTAGTTGAATAAGGGTAACTTATTGTGGACCAAAGCCTTATCACTGGATTTGTGGCACATGCTAATTGAAAGGAAATTACTACCTAATTGGTACTTATTAGATAGTGATACCTCTTTATTGCACAAACATTGGTTGTGAACTAGACACTTGTAAGGTGTTTGAAATTTGTCTTTGACCAATGGACATGCATTATTGATTAGATAATGTTTTTGATTATAAATACATGTTGGTCTATGAAAGGAGAGGTATGTTTTCATTAGATATCGAGGTGGATCATTTATTACCACCTATTGAGGTGGCATAATGTTCTATCTTTGTTGTGGTGGTACACTAGTATATGCTTTTTGTTATGGAATGCTAGTCATCACCTATTGAGGTGGAATAACATTTTCCACATTTTTTTGAGGCAAGGCACTAGTTGGCGTTTGGGTACTTAATCCTTGTGGTTGGGTGCTTGGAAAAGTAGCTAGTTGAGGATTAGAAGTAACTTGTTATAGTTTGGATATATGAGTTCCTTCCCCCTATTGTTGTGAACCAATAATGGGATTAACAAAATGTACTTGTTGTTATGGACTAATTTTTGATGCATTTAAACCACTTTGGCTTGGATTGGAAAACACTTGCATCTTATCCAATGTGTCTAGCACATTGTTATATGTAGAAGTAGTAGTCACTTATTTAATATATGGGACATTGTATATGTCACTAATTGAATTGAGTTGTGTAAATAGTTCTATACCCAAATTATCTTGACTTGTTAATTCAATTAATACACTTGTTGAAGAAGTTAAATCTATGAGTAGAGCATTTTATATGTCCATGTTATTAAAATTACGCATGAGAATTATATAGGTTTGATATGCCTATTCCATTTGTATAAATTGGTCCTCCATGAGTCTATTTCCTTTGAAAATAATATTTCAGTCTTAATATTACATCAACACAAGCACTTTAGGATTTCTCATAAAGTTTTATTTAATGGTTTGGTTATAAGGCATGTTGAGAGGAATTCTAACTAGGTTAGACAAATTTTCATGGGGAAAGTCTATTGGAAACTTGGCCCCTACCTCTATAGCTCTAGCTAAAACCTCATCCTTGTTTTCAAGTAAGTGATGATCAAATAAATAAGGATCATATGTCAATGGCATTTTAACATAATATATCTATTGTTGAACTTGTTCTACATCTGATGGTATGCTAACAAGGTATTACATGGTTTGCGCATGATCTTGCTTTGAATATGAAGGCATGTTGACCAAATAATGGGCTAGTAGATCTTAACGTTGTTCCCTATATTGAGTAGTGTAATAAGGATAAATATCCATCTCATAAACCCCATCATCACTATAGTTGTAGGGGTCTTGAACAAAGTCATCTTGTGTGACCACGTTATCATAACATGGATTGTACATGGCCTCACTAGAAGTGTAATGATAGATATAAAAATCAATGACTAACATTGTTTGAAGATAAGCCTAGAGTTCTATAAAATCTTAAAAATAATGTCTAAAAGATAAATGGTCCAAACTTGGTCTAAATTTGTATAATAAATGGATATGTATTTCTATAAAGGTCAGTGATAAACTTGGTCTAAAATAGTCTAAAGTCAAATGTCTTACACAAATGGTCAAGTGGATGAATTTTAAAAAATTACAAACTTCAATAAAAAATGTTTTAAACAAGTCTAATATAGATCTAAAGGAACACAGATTGCTAGGTATTTTGGGAATAAGGCACAAAAGTTAAATTTTAAACAAAACTAGGTCTAAGAGGTATGAGATTTGATCTAATAAATTTGAAACACTTTGACACAAACTAAGCATTCCAATTTAAACACATACTTGATGATTTGTAAAAATACATGGAACTTTAGGCATATGGGAGATAGACCACATTCCCAAATTTAGGCACAAGAATAGTCTATAAATCAAGGAAGGAATTAGCCTAAGTTACACAACCCAAAAGTGAAAGATCAATGTCTAGGCCAAAATTATGCAAGGCATAGGAAAAATCCAATCAATGTTTGGATTTAAAATTATCAAGGCTAGCTTCAAAGTTGATTTAGAAGACTAAGTTCCTCAAAATAGAGAACAAGCTAGATAAAAATGAATGGCATGATGGTACTAGGCATAGACCAAAAAGGCACATGTGGATTTGATTTTTTAACTTGGACACAAGGTAATAAGTCCTTTAAATAATTTGATTAGTATAATGATGTTATGATGCTCTAAATATATGATAAATGGTTTGTTTCAAAACTCCAAAGAATAAGATTTAGAATGAAATGGGAAGCATAATGACTCCCCTTTCAAATAAGTGACACACAAATAAAATTTTGTTAAATTACTAAAGCAAATGTGTGACGTTAAATGGATGGCATAACACCTCTTCAAATAAAGGATTGATGTGTAAACATGACTCATTTTTGGATGTGGTATGACAAAAAAATAGCTTTAATACAAGATAGTGTAAGTAAAGAGGATAAAATGACAAAAACACCTAAGTGTAATGTCTTAAATCCTAAATTTGACAAAGTTACATCATATTATCAATTTTTATCTATATACTTACTCTTGAGATGATTTTAGG
The DNA here is from genome assembly GCA_037957365.1 of Torreya grandis. NCBI lineage: Eukaryota > Viridiplantae > Streptophyta > Pinopsida > Cupressales > Taxaceae > Torreya > Torreya grandis. The sequence goes on along the minus strand of JARHVA010000200.1, from coordinate 5,598,406 downwards.
TTGTTAATCCGAAAAATAAAAGTTCATGAAAAGTTGGGTTTTTTAGGCCCCCTATTCTCTTAAGAGATTGTACGATAACATGGAACTTCAGGCTACTCACCTTGCATCAACAGTATGTTCATGGTAAGTGGGGTTATCTAAACTATCAATTTTCATTCATTTATAGATGGTCCCATATGTGTGGCTAACACTAAGGCACATCACATCATTTGGGTATACATTAAATGGCCTTTTTTGAAAAGGTCTAGTTCTTTTCACAACCACTATAACTTTCAATTTCTCAGCATATTGTGATGTCTAAGTTACCCCTATGTTTTGAAGCTGAGTACCACCAATATAACTTGTTTAACCACTCAAATAAGCATCCTAATGGGTCACCCTTAATTTATATACCCTAACATAGAGTGGGGTTAAAACAATACTAGGAGATGAATTATTGGGTCAATGCTTCTGTAGATAACTCATGTGGAGGTAATGAACTCCTGCTCATAATCCTAAATGTATGAAAATAAAGAAAGTGGAAGGACTTTAGGGTCACCCAAATCATGTAGATTTTGGGGAGGGCCTTAGTGAGTTTCCTGATTTTAAACCAAAGATACAAATGCAAAGAGTGATCATTTTTTATCACCCTAGTTCCCTAAATGGGATGGGGGGAGAGAATACATGTGGTCACTCACTTTGATAAACAAACACTCAAACAACAAACATAAAAATGAAAACTCTTATGAGTATTTAACCAAAGTATGAGTTCATTTTTTATAGCAAAAAATGAAATATGTCATGAAGTTTTATCCCCTTGGTTTTATGTTAAAAAATTTAAACAAAATGAAAATAACTCAAGTAAATAGATTTTAAAACACCAAATTTAAATGTGAGTTTTGCAAATTAGTGTGTTTAAAACCATCTTTTCTTGGCCTTTGAGTCCTTCAAAATATGTTAGTGCATATACTTGTTGCTTGACAAAAGTGATTTCTCTACTTTATTTTTCAATTTCACTACTTAGGTAGATGAATTCATTACTTAGGCAAACAAATGACAATTTTTCTATTCTTTGATAATCTTGCAACAAAATATAGAACACACATGAACGATTTTGATACTAACAAAAAAGATTTTGATACTAACAAAAAAGATTTTGATGCTAAGTAGAATGAATTTACAACCTAAAAATATGATTTTTCTCCCCTTAAAAATGATTTCACTATTGAAAATAATTATTTTGTTTCTACAAATAATGAATTTTCTATTAAAAATAACAAATTCATTGATCCTTAACAATTTCACAATTACCTTAAAAATGGAAATGGATTTTTTCTATAAGATGATTTTATAGTTTTTCTCAACGTTTTCACCATTTATGTGCCTAATTTCATAGTTTCATAGTGTTGAGGCTAAACCAAAGTGAATTTTTAGTTTTTTGAGATAAATTCATAGATTCAATCAATGATTTCATATTTTCTTATAATGAATTCATTGTTATATAGTCACAAATTTATGAATACACAATCAAAATCAAAAACACAAAAAAGTTAGAAATAAATCATGAAAATTAATCTCTATAATGAAGTATTATTGGCTCAAAAAAGCTCTGAAAAGATTCCATTCATGCTTGTGGTATGCATAGTCCCACCAGGCATGTCATGATGTGAACAAGGAATATATAGAGGGGAGGTTAGTCTTGTGTTAGTCCAATAAAATAAATCAAAATAACACACTAAAATACTAACACCTCTAGCATAGACACTAGGGAGAGCATATGTAACAAGCATACATATGAAAACATGACTAGAACACAAAATAAATCACTCTTTTACCTTCTTTGAAGATCCAAATGGATTGTTGAAGTGGATTTCTCAGTTTGTGCATCAAAAAGTCTTTGAAAATGAAGCTTTCTTTCCTCCTCCCCTTAGAACCTTAGCTTGGCTACTTTGCTTATGAATTTGGAATGGTAACATTAATTAAAATGTTTCTTCACATCTATATGAGAATTATAACATTACACCAAGATAGCTTAGACATGAATGGCTATGGATTTGTATTTATAGCTTCAAAAGTTAACTCTCACCCAAGGTGAGTTAAGGTTGAGTTTAAACATGAAATGGGTTCACACTAACCATGGCTGAGTTGAGGCTAACTCTAGTTGAGTTAAAAGTTATCATATAATTATGATTTTCAATTACTAGGCATGGCTCTCAATTTACATATTTTGGGATATTTTTGAAGATCTTGAAAACTCATAAAGGAAATGATGAAAAGGCTTGATATTTTGATTTTTGAAATTTCTATTTTTAGATATTCATTAATTTAAATAGATAATTCAACTAATCATTTAATCTAGTTTAATTAGATATTTAATTTTGATTATAATTTTATCTCTCCTAATATTTGATAAAGTGCCCCACTTAATGGGTCCATAGGCTAAACTGCCATTTGTAAGGTCACAAGGTGATTGGGGATGAATCTGTGAGAGGTTATTTTTGCATACAAGCTAATATCTCAAATAAGGATGTCTTAACATGATTTGAGATTTGGTGAATGATGCACAAACTAAATTGGGATGTTTAGTGATTCTTAGGTTTAATTTTTAATGTTTGTTAAAAACCAGTCTAAATTTTGGTCAAAAACTAGTTGTGACCAAAATTTGGTGTCTACAATAACCATCTTTGGGCAAATCATTTTTTTCCTGCTCTACCCACCCTACTGGGGAAAATTCCTATGTTAGTGATTATAACTACATTTGGGAAAATCACTATTTTGCATTATATTATTGGTTATAACCACCTTTAGGTAAATTAATATTTATCTCATTGCCCTATCAAGGCAAACACATGTGTCACTACTTATAACTACCTTTGGATAAACTAGTGTCATACCCTTTATTACTAATTATAATTGCCTCTGAGCACATCAGTGACTCCATTATCATTACTATTATAATTTATTTTGGGTAAGTCAATAATCCCATCCCTGTTACCACTAGATAGTGTCATTCTCTTCATTTTGAGGGAATGTTCGATGACTATTTTTTTCCCACTCACTTGAGTGGGCATTAAGGGCATATCAACCACCCTTTGGGGTAGGAACCATTCAAATTAACAACTTTTACATTCTTTGAAAAGATGTTATTATTTCTATGTTTTGTAATGCATTATCAAATAGGGGTAAACTATAGACAGTTTTGTCCACTTTCATTCCTAAACTAGGATTCAATTCGATTTCTATCATATGAAAAAATTTAAGCCTATAAATCATCTGAATTACCCAAATTCATCCATGTAAGGGATTTAATTTACCATAAATGTGTTGAGGCTAGTTATGCAAGATTAGTTTTCAATCACATCATGTAGGTGTACTTTTAAAAGACCCATAAATGGGTAACATTTCTAAAATATAAGTATACATGTGTGTAATTTATTTGTAAATCTTATAGGTGTATGTAGCATAATGATTTCCCTTGTGTAATAAAAAGGATAATACCTTAACCTTCGTACAGTGTAGGGTTGGGAGAAATCATCAGATATTATGACTATTTTGGGTAATCAGGTCAATTTGGTAAAGAATGGATACAAAGTTTGTTTTACTCTCCATGAGTAGTTTGCAATTCCAATTAGATAGTTGACTTATTAAGAAAAATTATTCATTGGTATGGTGTAGAGAACCATTTGGTAGATGCATGGAGTATTTGGTAGTTTTGAGGATAAAAGCCTCTTTGTGGGGAGGTTTGATCTAGAGGATTATGGTCATAATTTTTGTTGATAATTTAAAAGGGATCAGCTACAGATATCATAGCTAATGGATCCCACTTTTATAATAAAGGGGGGCTCTATCACCATGTATGGTAATGGTGTTTTATTAATCCCTTAATTACACTATTATTTATTTATAGTACAATTATAATTGTTGATTTTTTAATTTGACATGTGGTAGGATGATGAGTGTTTAGGAAAGGTCCATGTGGTGGGTATTTAAGCCACCACATGTCTTGCCACCACATCCTTACTATTTCTCCAAGCCATGATGCATTGAGTTGAAGTGACCTCAACTCAAGACCCAACTCAAGCCTAAAGATGAGTTACATTCTTCATTGGATTGATTTGGGGTCGAGTTAAGTTGCCTTCGTATCAAAACCAATTTGGTACTAAGTTTCATGGAATTGAGTTGAAATGAAATTGAGTTGCATGGAACTAAATTACCACCATAATTTGGTACTAATTTTCATGGAATTGAGTTGAAATGAAATTTAGTTGCATGGAACTAAATTACCACCATAATCCACTCAAATAACATGTTGAATTTATCCAAGCCATGTTGGCATTACTGAATAAATAGAGATGGCCTAAGCCATAAGATATATGTTAATGTTTCACCTATTTTAGGGTACTATTGCATCCTTATCCTACATATGTGGGATTTTAGTTGATAAAATAATATCATGTCATGAATGCTAAAGAGGAGGAGTAGGTGTCTATCATGCACAAGGGTCGAGCCCAAGATGGGTGTAGACATTTTATCTCTATTTGGATATGGATTAGTAGTTTGAGAATGGTTTGGTAGCCATTGAAGGAAAGGATGTCCAAGAGGGTGTTATAAGTCTATCATGGGATAATTTCTTTGTTGTTTGAAGATATTAATTGACATCCCTGTTAAAGACACTTTTGGCCAAGCCCATGAAAAATGAAGGTGGAATTATCATGTTATATAATCATGTATGATGAGGCAGGCAAGATCATGATAATACATAGTCTTGTTTAGAAATACAGATCATGAAAACTTCATCTAATTGGTAAAACCTTCAAGAATTGAGAGGATACTAAAAATGTGTTATAGTGTTTTACCCTATAGAGACTTGAGTTTTATTAAATTATCTCACACCTAGACAATAAATACTTTGCATGTTAATTATAGAGTTGATTCCTCCATTCTAAAGGTAAGTAGAGCTAAGGGGATAGAAATAGGTGGAAAAACATAGTCCTAAGATGGCCTTGGGATATCAAAGATATATATGGTAATTTTAATATATGCATAGTCCTGAATAGAATCGAGTGCATGGAGGAAGGTTACATCGATTACGTTGATTTCATGATGTTTTTGATCTTTCAAATTGATGTCTTTTTGGGACATAACATAGATTATTCTATATCTATAAATAGAAGGTGGAGTAAAGTTGTTCATAAGTATACCAACCCCTCTTAGATGTGATCATGTTATTTTTATAAGGCCACAAAGGTAAGGGTAGATTTACACCTGTTTTGTAATGGCTTTGGCATATTCATGGACCCAAGTTAGTGAGGGTGTTTATTGCACTTAATTGGAAGTTATATTAAAGCATGGATGTATGATAATTACAAGTGAAGAGTCAAGATAGAATTCATTTGGAGTAGATCCAAGTCTATGAAGCTCATATATATGTTGTGGTACAACCCTTGTCTATGATGCATAAATATAACATATGTATATACCAAGCCTGTAACTTCTATATATGTGGTCATTTCTAAGGTAATGTGTAATATGTTTATGCTATAAAGGTTGTTTTTATTAAGTCATATATGAACATTGTATATATAATTGCAGACTCAAGATGGGAAAGGCATTTAAATCCTCGACCCATGGTGTAAAATGATAAGTACCTAAGCCATTTGGATTAAGGATATAAGGTACATGTTTATATAATATTTTTTATTTTTAATGACACATAGAGACCTAAATCTAGAGTCAAATCAACTTCTTCTATTATATGGTGATAGACAAGGAAAAATTTATTGTGTGCCTCTATATTAAGAAACACAGAAACCCATGATTGCCTCTATTTTATAAATCTAGTGGATATGGAGGGATGAAAGTAGTTACAAGGTTATTTTTGGGATATGCAACTTTGTGAAAACTAGAGGCACCCATATCTATTCATTACTAATTTTAGAGTGTAACAAATAATCCAAATGGAGAACATATTTCCCATATGCACGGAGAGGAAGTATAAATATTGTTGACAAAGGATGATTGCTTCAGAGCCTCAGAGCCTTCACTATCAAATTTTGGCATTATATTATAGGTTTCTGAAATCCATTTTGATGTAAGTTATTAATTGTATATTTACATCTTTCATAATGGATCAGATTACAGTTAAGCAATCCTAGAGATGTAGCCCGAAAGGGTGAACTTTGTTATCACATTTTTTGTCAATTATTACATTTTAGTTTATTCTGTGTGTAGTTTTAATTCAGTTGCAAATTAAATTGATTAAATACTAAAAATAAGTATGAGAAGATTTAAATGACACAAAATTAGGGGTTTTAAATTGGGAATGATTTTATAAAGTTCTTTGATTACTTTCACTCAATCCTAGTTTTTTGTAACCAATTATATTTAACTAAGGAATTGATATTTTTAATATCTATTATATAAACTGTTTATCCAATTTATGGGTCATAATTTAAACCTAAAAATCATTTGAATTTCCCAAATTCATCTATGTAAGGGATTTAATTTCCCATAAATGTGTTGAGGCTAGTTTATTTGATGTATTACTCTATATGCACCAATAACCTAATTTGGTTTAAACCTTAGTCAACTTATGACTTAGTAATTTGACACTTTTGGCCTATCAAGCTATTAATTAAAAATAATTTTTAAAATCCAAAAAACTCTAATCAATATTAATTACATTTTAAATCTTAATTAACTTGCCTAAATAAAAATTACAAATCAAAATAGTGAATTTCATTTATAAAAAAAGAATTTTTAGCCAACTTTGAAGTTAAAGCTCAAGGAGCTAATAAAGTGATTTATTATTTCCTAAATATTCCAAAAATTATGAGTCACAATCTCACAAATATCTAAAATGAGCTATCATGCCTCACAAATATATGATATTGAAGTGTTAAGATTTCATGAGTGTTTTGACCCAACCCAGGGTTAACCTAACTCAACATAAGTTGTTTTAGACTCTACCAAAGTTAGAATTTAACCTAACCTTCCTAAGTTTAGAGTTAGTTATTAGAGCTATAAATGAAATTTCCCACACCATATTCCAACAAGTTGTTGTGTGTAAGGTTATTTTGTTGGAATACCTTAAAGAAGCCATTGAGAATAGTTTTATAATGCCCAATTTGTGCCAAGCTTCACACCAAACCACAAGTGACCATTAGAGAGATTATACCACCATGGAGAAGCATTGTTATAAGACTCTAATTGTCATAGACTAAGTATGAACATCCTTGTGTCAACAAATAAGCATCAAATTTGACAAAGATGTAAATTATTTGCATTTTTTAATCTTTATTTTGTGATCTTGTTTACTATGTTATGTTCCCCCTAGTTCTTAGGCAAGAGTGTTTAGTCCTAGTGTATTTTTATTCTTTATGTTTTCACATTTAGACTAACAAGGGACTAATATATGTTTTGTATACTCCTCAAACTCCTAAGATACACTATACATCATTTAAATATTACTTATGAGCATGATATTGATAAAATTATTAGCATGGTTTTGCACTCTCAATGAAAATTTTATTTTATTAAAATATAAGATCATGAGATACCACATGATGATTAAAATAATGGTCATATTGACATACATGGTGTTTTTATTACCATCCTTAGATTATACACAAAATTATGATTGATAATGGTTCTAGTAAAATTCTAACTACACTATCATTTTTATCTAGTCGAGGCTACATTTATTTACTTAGTATGAATATGATATTTAATATTTATGATGGAATTATATGTACACAATTTGGTGGTATTACTTCACTAATTTCATTTGATTCTTGGACCCTATTAATTTGTTTATTTGTAGTTTTAGATACTAATGCATATAATTTCTTCCTTGGATGTCCATGGCTTAATCATATGAGAGTAATACTCTACATGTTATATCATTGTCTCAATAGTTTTCATAATAATGAAGTATAGACCATATGTGTCAAAATTTTAAATCTACCTATTCATCCATACAGACCACATGTGTGATCACTTAGAGTGATTCATATAGAGTGAATCATCTAACCTTTTGTGATATATATTTTAGTTTTTATATGCAATGAATTAGGATATATCTATAACTTTTTCTACTTAGTGGATTCCATGATTAGAGAAAGTAATATTACCAAATGATTCATTGCATATATATTTATATCATTAAATTACCAATTAATATAAACTAAACCTAACTAATGGATCTCTTTCCACACAATACCAAAGGAGAGGGTTCTAAAACCTCTAAGCAAATGATATTATGCAATAATCCTAGCTAGGCCTATGAAACATAAAATAAATATAATCTAGTTCTCACTAAATCTTGTGTCACAAAAAGGGATAACTTAAATAAATAAAATAAAAATATGAAAATAAAACTCTACTCAAGTTAATGTATAGGTAAAATATGTAATGAGTACAACATTCATCCTACTATTTTGTGCAATATCTATCTACTAAATAAAAGAGTAAAAGTTAGGAAAACTTACCTTTAATTGAATCTATCATGACTCAATCTCTTTCTTGGTCAATGATGATTTTCAATAGGTTACTTTGGACTTGTTAGTATCACACTATATAAATCTTCTCTAGGCTAAACACTCATACTTTGTATCCAATACTTTCCCGCAAGACAAGCTTATTTCTTTCCATGGTGAAACCCTAAGCAATGACTCCTCAAGTGTAGAATTTCTAGAATAGTGAGTTGTAACAATGTGAAAATGAATTTTCATATATCTTGGATTGAAATTAAGGGGGTATTTATATCTACATATTAACCCCAAACTCTTCCAAAAATTTAGCCAACAAGGTCAACTAGCTCAATCTTGTTAGGTAGTAAAAGTAGTTGTTAGGCCTCAAACTAGATCAATTAGCTGACATAGTTCCATAACGTGTAGATTAACCTTTGTAATAATGTCAACCAAGTAGAAAATGAAGAAAAGTGGGTGGTTTCTTAATGATGGAGTATTTTCAAATGGGAATTGTTTAGGGTAGTGGATAATTAGGATTTAATTATTTAGGAAGCTGGATGAAAGTGTCTTTTAATGGGTTTAGGTAATGATATAGGGACCAAAAATCTTGTGAAGCACCAAATTTTTATCTACCCCTTTTTTTGTTCACCGTTAAAGGCATACACTTATAGATATTGAAACTCAATAAGTTCATGTAAGAGGGAAAGTGTTAGTAAGTGATAAATTTTATATTAATATCATGTGTATACATATGGCCCACTCAAATCTCATCATGTGTCATTTAAGTGTAACATTGGATGATTCTTATATAAATAACATATAAACACAATAACTAAAAATAAAACACTAAAATTAATGTTGAAATGTAATAAAAATAACTAAAAGTACCATATGCATACCTTGACTTACATTTTTATTGAATGACTACATGTAAATATCTTATTATTGATATTGGAGGGAATAGTACTTACATTTAAGAAACCCTAGGCATATAATACTAACAAAAAAATCTATGTGTACATATGTATGGTGGTTAAAGTAGCAATGAATAATTCTCAAAATTGATTAAATTACTTAGAAAATTTGGTAAGCTAAGATTGTTAAAGCTGGTTAGAACCAAAAGACCAAACATGTAAATGAAAAAAATGAATGTATAACATAATAAATCTCATTGGGAATCATGTAAAACTTAAATTACAAAGGAATTTGGAAAATTTTGAATCACTTTAGGAATATTTTAAAACATAAATGACAAAAAATAATGTAGAAAATACTAAATTACATTGGGAAACATGTGAAACATTATAATTAAATGAAATATCAATGCAATAATACTATAACAAAGATATTTATTCAAGTGAAAGGTAACCTCATGTAATATAGGCATGTCTAATCAAACATAAATAAAACATAAATGACTAAAAATGAGAATGTGAATAAAAAAAGTGTAAGACAAGCATGTCAAATGAAGCATGAAGAAAACAAAAAGGACTTAACATTAAATGTAAGTCAAGATGTAAGATAAGTATGTTAAGTCATACATAAATAAAAACATGTAAAAATTTCAAATTTCCTATGTAATATAAGATAAGTCAACAAAAATCAAATAAAAACATGATGAATATGTAAAAATCAAAATTTATAAAGGATGACAACTCAAACTTAGTGTTTGTTCTAAGATACAATTGTTAGGTTATGGAGCTAAAAGCTTCACTGATGCAGACATTGGAGGAGGTTGCTGAGTGTCATAGTCATCGACATCGGTCAGGCCAACCGATGTCCGTCAGGGGTAGATAGGAAGCTTCCAACATCAGTCATGATCAGCTGATGTCAGTCATCTCCAGGCAGATAGGGACCGATGTTGGTCGCCTGTGTGGTTTTAGAACTGCTAGTTCACGAATAGTTAGTTAATGAACTAGTTGTTTACATGTTGAAAGGATAATTTTAGTCTTGAGCTATGGATCTAATTATTGTAATTAGATGTCTAATTATTGTTTGTATGAGATCTATTTAAGAGACTTATGGGCTGTATTGTAAGGTGTTCTAGTTTAGAGTTGAGCTTGGTTAGCTCCTTCTGAGAGTGAAGAGAGCAAGGGTAGCTCCTCATACTTCCACAGGGGTGTCAAGTGTGTATGATCAGGTTGGTCTGCAAGTGTGCAAGATCAGGGAGAAGATCCACTGGGGTACTGGTTTAGAGAATCATAAAGACTTGGTGAGGCAAGGACAAGAGTTCTTTAGGGTGTAGAGAGATCTACATGGGTAAGTAAGATCATTGATTTGCAGGTGTGTGTGTGTGTGTGAGGTCAAAGGTGATTTGTGGGGTAGCAAGATCAAAGGTGACAGTAACACAACAGGTAGCAAGATCAAGAGAGATCTACTTGGAGTACATTGTGTACTTGGAGTGTGTGGAGTACTCAAATTTGGAGTGCATGGAGCACTTGTATACTGGAAGTAGTGATACTAACTAGTGGTACTGGCAGTAGTGATACTGACTGGTTGGAGGTGAATAGCAACTCTGTGCTTGAGTTGTTGTTGGGACCGTAATTGAGAGAGTGAGCTCTTGAAAGTGAATTACTGTACACTTGGTGTGGGAAACTTGTAAGGTGTGGAAGAGTGTGGCCTCTCTTCATTGTAATTTCTTTCTGGAAGAGTATTAATACAATTGGGTATTATCTCTCATATTCTATGTTATTTCTAAATTCTAGTTACTTGTTACTTCTAGTTAAATTCTACATTTAGTTGCTTGTACATGGTAATCAATGGTGCTTCCTAGGTCCTAATAGTGGAGTCAGAGCATGTTTGTTGTTCTAGATTCCTAACAAAGTGGTATCAGAGCTCAGGTTGCTGGTTTCATGCAATGATACCACTGACAAAGTGGTATCAGAGCTAAGGTTGCAGGGAGCAGGTTTGTGTTTGGTTATAGGTCACTCTTAGGGGTTTCTGATTGAGTGGGAGTATAGCAATGGCAAAATAAAGTACACTAAGAATGGAGGAATTGAAAAGCATGAATGGTCAATTACGGTGTTATAGAAAGAAAGAGCAGGTAAAGAAATATTGTTGGTTGGTAGAAGATCAGCATGAAGGAACTGAAGAAGTAGATGTTGTAGGTGTTGTTGCATAGGATGCTCTTAGATGTTCCTTGGATAAAGTAGAATCTTGGTTTATAGATTTTTTTGCCTCTTTCCATGCAGCCCCAAATAGAGGGGTTGGTGAGCCTTGTCAAAGTATTGGAAAAGGGGAAGTGTTGCTGAAATTGCAGGCAGCCAACACATGGGTGTTGAAGGTCATGCAGGTCCCAGTCTTGAAGATGTAGCTCATTGCTTTAGGAAAGTTGGGTGATGAGAGATGCATAGGAACTCTCATAGTGGATGTACTTGAATTAGCATGTGGTAAGAAAGTAGGTACTCTTTATCTACTTGCTTGTATTATTGATTCTTTTATTGCAAGGACGTGGCTTTGTAGGCTTGGTCACATGAGCAAGAAGGAGATGCATGTTCTTAAGAGGAAGTCAGATGTCTTTGACAGACTTAAGAACTAGAAAGCCTTGGTGTTTATGGAGGAGATGATAGATAGAGATCAGTGGATGGGGCTGGATACTTTTGAGCAGGGCAGTTTGGACATGGGTATGATTCAAAGTAAGCTTGTGGGTAAAAAGTCATCACTCACAGGAAAACACTGGTACCAACGTCAATTATGGGAAAGTAGCATCGAACAAATAGGTACTGACGTCGGTCATGTGTATACCAGAGGAGTTGTTGGTGTCAGGTAGGTGGAGACCGACGTTGGTAGGATAATTGGCATTGGTGACCTGGATAGTTACATGGAACTGACATCGGTCAGATGCAGACTGTGTGGTGACCAAGGTTAGTCACTGGAATGGATTTTGGGTACATAGCAAGCTATCAAGGAGTCTAAAATTCCCATGGGGAGGACTAAAAGGGTAATTAATCCTCAAATTCATTGTTCTTCTTCTTTATACTTGTTGCTCACTGTAGAGCAGGAAGGATCCAGGAAATAGTGGGAGCATGGCATGAATGAAGATGCAGAACCAAACAAGAGATTTGGTAGGGTTGCCAGCCGATATGAAAGCACTGAAAGATGAATGGATTCCTTGGTTAAAGAATAGAGAGAATGGACACATGAGATGGAAGGCTAGGTCATATGGTCTTGAGGAAGCTGCAGGACAGTGGTATAGGTTTGACAGGTGGATGACAAAGCATGGCTTTAGTCAGTGTCATTGTAACCATTGTGTTTGTCTTACCAGGTGGATGATGTTCATGACATTATCCTATTATTATATGTGGAGGATGGGCTTATTGTAGGTTCAGACATGTAGGGTTTTGTTGAGCTAAAGGTAAGGTTAGTTTAGTGGTTTGCCATGAAGGATTTGGGAGCAGTGAAATTCTTTGGCATGAGTAATCCTAGAGATAGGGAAGATCACATGTTGATGTTGTCATAGGATGATTGTGTGAAGGTAGTGCAAGATGTAGAATAGCAAGTGCACCTATAGATGGACAGTTCACAGAACAGGGTCCCCAATCACATGATGAGGTTAAGTACATGTGTACTCCCTAAGTTTGCCCAAGCAGTGGGTGCTGTCAAAAAGTTTGTAGTCAATCTGAGAAAGAAGCACTGGAAAGTGGTTTAGTGGGTTCTCAGGTATCTGAGAGAGACCAATAGCAGGGATTCATGCTATGCAAGGTCAAGTACTTCAGATTTGGTAGGTTACTTGGATGATAGGTGTTCCACCACAGGTTGTGTGGTGGTTGGTCTTTAAGATTGAGCTTAAAGAGGGATACAAGCTAGGAAATAGATTAGATAGTGTATAGGTATAGGTACAATGTAGCTATTTATCTCTAAGTGGGAGATTGTTAGGTTGTAGAGCTAAAAGCTTCACTAATGCAGACATTGGAGGAGGTTGCTGAGTGTCATAGTCACCAGCGTCGGTTAGGCCAACTGACATCAGTTAGGGGTAGATAGGAAGCTACTGACATCGGTCATGATCGACTGACGTTGGTCATCTCTAGGTAGACAAGGATTGACGTCAGTCACTTGTGCAGTTCCAGAATTGCTAGTTCACAAATAGTTAGTTAACAAACCAGTTGTTTGCGTGTTGAAAGGCTAATTTTAGTCTTGAGCTGTGGATCTAATTATTGTAATTAGATGTCTAATTATTATTTGTATGAGATCTATTTAAGAGACTCATGGGCTGTATTTTAAGGTGTTCTAGTTTATACTTGTGCTTGGTTAGCTCCTCCTAGTTCCACAGGGGTGCTGAGTGTGTATGATCAGGTTGATCTGCAAGTGTGCAAGATCAGGGAGAAGATCCATTGGGGTACTAGTTTGGAGAATCATAAGGACTTGGTGAGGTAAGGACAAGGGTTTTTCAGGTTGTAGAGAGATCTACATGGGTAAGTAAGATCATTGATTTGCAGGTGTGTGTGTGTGCGAGGTCAAAGGTGATCTGTGGGGCAACAAGATCAAAGGTGATAGCAACACAACAGGTAGAAAGATCAGGAGAGATCTACTTGGAGTACATTGTGTACTTGGAGTGTGTGGAGTACTCAAATTTGCAGTGCATGGAGCACTTATGTACTGGTAATAGTGATACTAATTGGTGGTACTAGCAGTAGTGATACTAACTGGTTGGAGGTGAACAGCAACTCTATGCTTGAGTTGTTGTTGGGACCGTAATTGAGAGAGTGAGCTCTTGAAAGTGAATTACTGTACACTTGGTGTGGGAAGCCTATAAGGTGTGGAAGAGTGTGGCATCTCTTCATTGTAATTTCTTTTTGGAAGAGTATTAATACAATTGGGTATTGTCTCTCATATTCTGTGTTATTTTTGAATTCTAGTTACTTGTTACTTCTGGTTAAATTCCGCATTTAGTTGCTTGTACATGGTAATCAATGGTGGTTCCTAGGTCCTAACAGTGGAGTCAGAGCATGTTTGTTGTTCTAGATTCCTGACAACAATGTAATAAAACACAACCACCTAATGGCATGACTAATATGATAATGAGATGGTGTGAAAAGTAGATGGTGAAGGGATTCTTATGAGGAAAACCTAGTCAAATTTGAGATATTACAATGCAACTCACAAACTATAAACCTAGAGGCATAATAACAAAAATGTGATTAAGGATGTGATCAGCTAAAAAATTGTCCAACAATGAGAATATTAAGAAAATATGATGTAAGGGATTTGAGGCACCACATGGGTGATGTGAACATTCTTAGAAGGAATGAAACACACTAGAAAAATGAGTAAGGCTAATAAATATCAATGTCAAGGACTTATGACACTCTAACTAATGAACACATAGCTTGGGTTAATAAGGTAGGCACTTAGATCATCTCATGAAGGCTTTATGCATGAAAATTAAAATGGATCTACCTTCCCACAAGATGTTCCCCATTCCTCAAGACCCATTATATAATCTTTATTCTACTATAAATACTAGGTACTTGTGTGATAAATTAGGTGAAACTATGAGTATATGATATAATGAGACCTCCTACCCTAGTCTACTGCCTAATACACCCTAATGGATCTCGAATCTATCATTAGGCTAACTGTGTAGTTTGAGCTTCAACCAAGATAGGAGATGTGTTAAATAAAGATCATGTATATTTATGTGATTTGACTTTAATGATGGTTTTTTACTTTTAATCATTTCCTTTTGTTTCTTTTATGATTTAACTTTTAATTATTTTGGCTTTCTCTATTCCTCCTCCATATGGATTCAAAGAACCAATCATGAATGTAATAGGTGACAAACATAATAGAGATTACACTTGGTCACTAGATAAAATAACTAAATACCAAGGTGTTTAAAGACTCCTAGACTTGCCCACAAGTGAGTTTTCAATCTCAAAATTGACCCATGTTTGTCTTAAATAAAAGGAAATAAGAGAAATATGGGGAGTATGAGATATTTGTCCCTGTAATAAGTGATGTAATGATTAATATGCTTGTAACTAGTCATAAGGAATTAAAATAGTACTATCAAAGGGACAAGGCTATGATTATGATAGTCATGTCACTATGCATTTTTACTAACCGACAAGGTATCCAGTAAAAGCACCAATGAAAGTAGTAGTCATCCCAAGAAAGGGTAAAGTATATAATGGTCAAATAATAATAAATATACTAAGGAAAAGAATGACATAAAAAGATAATAAATAATAATAATGAAATAGATATCTAAGAACCAAAATGGAAATAAATACTGAAATTTCCATGAAATAAAATCAAAGAAACTAAGGAATCAATGGTGTAAGTAAGGTAAAACTAAATGAAAATGAAATTCATAAAAATAAATAAACTTGAGACAAAAATAATGATCAAAATATATGCTAATGTTTATATCAAAGATGAGCATGTGAAATACAAGCCTATATGTCTCAAAAAGTTTTTTGAAGTTGAATTTATTTGTTATTATGCAATGAAAAGGAAGATTGGGATTCGTAGGATAACCCAAAGGGTAATTAGATGTAGGTATGGGAATTGAAAGATGCCTAAAAATATGAAGTGATACATAGGTGT
Source organism: Torreya grandis (assembly GCA_037957365.1). NCBI lineage: Eukaryota > Viridiplantae > Streptophyta > Pinopsida > Cupressales > Taxaceae > Torreya > Torreya grandis. The sequence continues at coordinate 5,582,408 of JARHVA010000200.1, read as the reverse complement.
TCATCACAATATTCCCCAACATGTGATATGGATGGAGTGAAGTAGAATAATTAGAATGAACCATGTTTAGCTTTCAAATGTAGTTGGATATGGTAAGTGTGTTAATATATTATATTTTAAGGATGTTTAAATTGACATCGAATGTGTGTGAGAAGAGTAAATATTTATATAATCTAAATGATGACCATTTATGATGTGCTTTATTGTAGGCATGTGAAACAGGTGTTCCTTCATTGATGTGACCTTAGAGGTTGAGGTTTGATTGATGCAACCACATGTTTGAAGTTGTTCATGTTAACTATCCTTTCCCTATTAGTGTAGGAATAATGATCAATTATGGTTTGGACACGATTAGTGAATGAGGTGGAGGTATGGGGTAAAAAAAAATTATCATTAGATACATGATGTTGATTTGATTTTGATTCTTTAAGTTGGGCTTCTGAGGCTTAAAGATAGTCTTGATAACATTGTTGTGTAAGAGAATCAAGATTGAAATGTGGAACAGACAAGGAATCAAGAATAAATTGGTGAATATCATCATAAGTCTCATGATAATGACCTATCATAGCATGCCACCAATAAAACTTATTAGGATTTTACCATTTTGGAGCAGGTTTGAAAGGATCGAAGCTCATGGGTTTAGAGGTTGGAAATTTCTTATTAAGTCCTTCTAGAATCAAGGGAGGGTGACTTGGGTTTAAATTGGTTGAATTGTGTGTTCCCTTTTGATGTTTGGTAGGCTTATATGAATCAATTCTATGATAAAATTAATGGAAATATTCCTTAGTAGTTACTTGAGTTGAATGAAATTGACTCGTAATAAAGTCTTTCTTTTTTGTTTGGTCTAAGGATTATTCTAAATTATTATGGGGAAAAATCTGAACTTTGTATTGAATAAGAGATTTAAGATTAGTAATTGTATACACTAAATTATTTTCTCCCCACTAATTTTACTAATTTTCACTAATTTAGCCTAGTTCCATTTTTCCACTAATTTAACATTTTTAGCTATATTAAATAATAGCCTGATGCCATCATCTCATTCTTACATATTAAAAAACCTTATCCCATCCCAAAACCAAATAATCCCTTCATTAAATCCCTAAAAAGGTCTATTTACCCACTAACCTACCCTCTAAGCCACTTGACAATTTAAAATTCATATTTATTCACCTACCACCCAAGTTACCTTACCTCCCTAGGTATTCCTACATCACTAGGAATCCTAATCCTCCTTAAAGCCCCTCTAATCCCCATAATCCCTAAGCTAATAAATAAGCTTCTAGAATTGGAGAATCTCTCCCAAGTCTCTAGAAGTCTCCAAACTAGAGACTTATAATAATTTAAAATTCTTCAAAATTCCCTCAATTTTTCTTATTAAAAGATCATGCTTAGGCAATGGCAAACTAACTAGAATTTTCATAACATCATCATGCCAATTTAATACCTCAAAAAGAAATCTCATATCAAATTCATGTCCATTTATCCTATAATCAAGCATCCATAATCTAGCAACAATCAAGCATCCATGTCAAGCTGAGTCTAATCATTCAAGTGCAAATCTTGGAAGGAGGTTATTAGAAGTAAGTATTGTTAAGTTCATATCATTCTGATTTGTTTCTAGAATCTTTCCTAATATGTAGTTTGTGTTTTAAGATGAATTAGCTTGTTTTAATTTGTAGTGTGCTCAAAATCTCTCTACATTAACAAATAGTTTTAAAAGAGTATCATCATTCATGTTATGGTCCACTTTATGATCTATAGAATTCCATCATTTAATGAAATTGGGACTAGATTCGTTAGGAAGTTGATTGGCATTGATGAAATGGATAAGGTAACTTTTAGGAAGATAATTATGTTGGAATTATTTAGCTACAACATTGAATAAGTCCTCTAATTATAAGATGGAATATTGATGGAGTTGATTATACCATTCAAGTGCATTGTCAATACAAATTTTGGCTAAAATATTAGTGGTAAAAAAGGTGTTAGTTTAAACCCATTCCTTATAGAGATTACCAAAATATTTAATAAAGTTAGTGGGGTCATTAGTTCCATCATATGTAATAGTTGGATAAGTGTGTCTAATATCTATGGATGTAATGAATGGAGCTAAAGGTTCATTTTGAAGATGTTGAAGTATTTTATTATACATTGGAGGTTGAGGGATGATATTCCCATTGGCATCTCTAAGAGGAGGAGGGACATAATTCTAATTTGGTTGAATCATGATGACTTCAAGTAGTTGACTAGTCATTTGTAATAATGAGATTGTATTTGCATCATTTTAGAATTGGTAGTTATTTGCATAAAATTCATTTGTTGAATTATTTGAGAAAAAATATGGTTTGTATCAATGGGAGGAGTAAGATTTTTGGGTGGAAGATTATTTTAGGGTGGAAGAGGATTCCCAACATTGGTATTAGGAGGAGGACTATGGTGAGTATATACACATAATATTTTCAAACTTTTACCACTTATTGATGCTTTGTATTTTATAGGAACATGTTGAGTCTTAATCTCTCTAATTGCATTCCTTAAGGGGTGCACTAAGAAAGGGGTGGGAAGACCATTAGTTCTTCATAAGATTTCTGTCCCTCTTTCCACTTACCACATACAAATTTTTCTCCTAAAACCATTTACCCTAAGCTTATTCTTTTTAGTTTTACCCATTCCAAACATTTGTCACATCTTTATCCTCTTATTCCTTTCCTTATCCCCCTTTTGATAGTTAGTTGTACTAGGTCAACTAGGTTGACCCTATATAGTTTTTAGCCTCTGATTAATATACAAGGTCGATTAGGTTGACCTTGTACTATTTTGGGGCATTTTTCACTATGGAACTTGTTATCCCTTTGGCTAACATAGCTTGGGACCTAGTGAATTATCTCCCAAAAACATATAGGGTCGATTGGGTTGACCTCGTACAATTGACATATTCAAAATGATTTAGGGTAAGATCCACATATATATACAAGTTAATTTCCAACCATTTGAATATAGAGAAGCAAAAAATAATAAGTGCAAATGAACATCTACTTATTGACCATTCTACTTGAGGAATAAAGATTAGGGTTCCATACTTTTTTTGGAGATACAAATCTTGTCTTGTGGAGATGTCTTTTGGATGCATATATAAGTTGTGTAGCCTAGATATGATTTGTCTTTTTTATCCTTATAGACCATAACAATCTCTTGAAAATCACCTTTCTCGAGGGAGAGATTGAGGCTTGGTGGGTTCATCTTCAAAGTTAAGTATTCCTAACTTTATTTCTACTTTGTAATAGTAGATAAATAATGTAGTTGTGCTTCTCTTACATGCATTAGGATTCCATATACATTGATGTAAGTATATCTCTTATACACATGTTTAGTTTTTTTTTTTTTTTCTAAACCCCACTTTGTGCCACAAGCTTTGGTCAGAACTATATTAGTTTACTTTTTTGTTATTAGAATAAGTGAAATGTCAAAACCTAGGACCCTCTTAGGGTTATTGCATGATTATGTTAGTTTGGAGGCTTTGAAAACCTCTTTAGCATAGTTTATTTTGATAAGTGATCCCCTAATCAGGTCTAGCAGGTCCCCATATTGGTCATGCTCCCACTTAATAAATGTATTCCTAATCAAAATTGTAGGTATGATCTATCTTCTCTAAGCTAGGATTGATTTATAGACATGATGCATTTATGATTGCATACATTCTAGTGAATATGACATTAACTAACCCTTGAAGGATTTGTTCACTTCATTATTTTAATCATTATTTTTATCATATATTTACCATAATGGGTCAACTTCATCAATTGAGCTCTAATTTATGTGCATAGGTTTTTAGGTACAGGCTACTAGATCAACCCAACCAACCCAATATACGTCTTTAGCCTTTCAAACTTTTATTCTAGACTATTAGATAAACCAAGTTGACCTAGTATAGTTTTTAGACCTTCAAATATCTTATTCAGCATACTAGGTCAACCCAATTGACCTTTTATAGTACATGTACTCAACAACAAGTTCCTACAGAGCTTGATCAACCCAATCGACCTAGTTAGCAAGTTTTTTAAGCATGCCCACAAGGTTTTTTGATAATAATCTTCCTTCTCTATATCTCTGATCCACCAAGGTTATTTTTTATCCTTCTATCCCATTCTTTATAGTCTTTCCTTTCATAGTTTTTAGTCTTCAAAACTACCCTTGTAAAATCAACTAGATTGACCCTATCAACCCAATTTTGTGTTTTATGTGTTATCTAGATACCTAGGTCGACTCTGTCAACCCTATTAATTTTTAGACCTTGTTTCCAAAATACAATATTGACCCTATTCTATATTTTTCATACACTATCGACTATATCAACATTGTACCTTATTTCAAAGTTGGAATTAACCCTTTATATGCTAGTAATTATCACACACTTTCATTTTTTGTTGCCTACATGATTAGAATAGATCACATAGATTAATTAGGTGGTTTTCAATTAATCATTTAGTTTCACTATTTTCTATTTCATGCATGCATTGCTAAATAACAAAATCTAAACAAGCATTTTAACACTTGACTAGCTAAGGCCAACCTAATTGGATTTCATCACCAAGGAGGAAGTTGACTTGATGTTCTAGTCAAGTATAAATCATGTTTAATGGTATTTTATGGCTAAGCACCCAAGACCCTTATCGCTATGGTGTGTGAAGTGAGGGGATATGCCCTAATACCAAACCTATATTATTACCACTACAGATTCCTTTTAGTCCAAACTACCTAAAAGTATCCTTAAATTGTTTTCTAGTTCTTTACTTATACCCAAATACCCATCACATTTAAAAACATATCCTAATAATCTTATAAATATTTAGCTTGACCATTTAGCTAGTTATTTACTTTTCAAGTTGAGTACTTGCCCTTTGCTCAATTGTATTTTGTATTGGGAAAACTTTCATTAGACAACATTGGTGTAATGTTTTGTGTTGTGTGCCTCAATTGGATTGGATAGAATTAATCCAATTATTATTCATTTCCATTCAGTTCTTACTTTTCAAATTACTTGAAAAAATTATCTTATTTCAATTCACAATCTGTTATAGGCTTTATAGTTTTCCCTATCTATTGTACTAGGTCAACCTAGTCAACCTTGTACATTTTTCCAACCTCTATTCATTGTACTATATCAACCTAATCAACCTTGTACTATTTTTAGACTCTATTCACTCTTTTCCCAACCTCCATTCTCTATATTGGATCAACCCAATTAACCTTGTACTATTTATAGACCCTATTTTTGAGCTAGGTTGACACAATTGACCCTATAATATTTCTATCATTTCGTATTTCCTTTATTCTCATCTCTCTTTATTTACCTTCATCATGGACTTTCTACTTGATGACAATATTGAGTTTTAGTCAATAGACATGATGAATTTTACCAATCCTCATAGGGTCTCCCATAGATAGAGTAGGGATCCTCTCTTGGATGCTAGTAATGTTTCAATTGCCACTCACACAATGAACTATTGGACTCTTAATACCTCTTCATATCATAATCCTCACTTCTCATTAGAATACTAACATGAATTAGAGTATACCCCTGAAATGATCTTCTTTATCTCTAAATTTCCTCAACATCAAGAAAAAGATCCCTCTACCATTTACAATCTTATGATTAGTGCTAAATACAAAGAGCATCATTCACCTACTCCTACATTCTCAATTAGATTTGGGGGTACCACTTTCTTTGATTCTTAGCCTCTTCTTTCGATTATGACCCCTTCTCACACCATGACCTCTTCTTCTATAACTTATTCCACCTCCATGCCTTGTATATCCACTAATATGGTACATTCTACATCTAGTGAGCCTCTCATAAGATCTACTATCCTTAATCCTTCCACTAGTTCTTTATTTATTACCCAAGGTATTCATGCTTCTAGTAATTCTTCCTCTCAACCATTCACTATTCCATATTTTTTTACACAAGCAAATTTTTCCATTACAGCCTCACACTCTGATAATTCTTCTCAATCCCTTATCAACACAAATAGTGTTACCCAATCCACTAATACCAGCATAAATACCAACTCTAATTCTTTTAACTATGCTAATCAAACACACCAATTATTGTTATAAACACTCAATTGAATTAATACATTTTAAGCTCATAACACAAATCAAATGATGAGAATTCAAAACCACATTCTTCATGTTCAATCTCATCCTCAACCAATGTTTTGGGGCACACATAACCAAAATTTTCCCCTCATCCTCTTCAAAATTCTCAAGGCAATCTCATCCTTCAACCTCCTTTAATCAATAAAACCATTAAGCATCTCTAGAATGAGCCTCTTAATACTCAAATTTCTAAAATTGATATAGGAGGTATCACACCTACAATTTCTTATAATGGATCAACTATTCCTACCCTTCATCTTAAAACATTTAGAAATATCTATAAGGATTGGGTCAAATTGAACACTTTTGCTACCAAACTATTGGCCAAAACCCTCACATGTGATGCCTTGGATTGGTATAATCAACTTAGAACTCATTCTATTACTAGTTTGTAAGATTTAGTGAATGATTTAGTTCAGGTATTTCAAACTAATGATCTCTTGAAAACACTTTGATCCACTTCATAAATTGTAAATAACTCAAAAATGAAACTGCTCAGGCCTTTGTTAAAAGGTGGAAAACTTTATCAAACAAGTGTGATCATAACATGGTTGATGACAATATTTTCCATCTCTTTACTAATTCCCTCTTTCCTAAATTATAATATCCATTATGTACTCTCTCTCCATGTGCTTTGGAGGAGGCTATTAACAAAGTTAAACATCAATATTTCCTTATGTGTCAATTTGATCCACCCCAACCTTCTACAGGTCCTCATCTCTTAAGAATAAAAATCACAATGTTACCAATGATGGTGCTATATATTCTTATGACACCATTCATAACTCTCAAATTATCATTCCCAACCAATCTTCAAAACTAGCTTCCCCTTCTCAAAAATATACCAATCCTCACTTATCATCACCTAATAACATTAAAATTCACAAACCTCTATCTTCAATTGAATCTCTCAAGAATCTACCTAGGCCTCGTACAAGAGAACTTTAACCTACCCATCCTATGAAATCCCGGTATGATCCGAATAAGTTTTTTTGGTTTCACACTAGTTGGGGTCATTCTCATGAGACCTATAGAAAACTTCATATTTTCATTATGTATTTTTTCTTGTTCCTAATTTTAATCATGATTATATCATCAAAAAGCCTATGAAATTTATTTTAAGGATTATAAAACACATGATAAATATCCAAAGTTAAATTAAGATAATGATCATTTAGCTATCTACAAATACCCTCTTCCTAATCAGTAACCTATTCAAGATAACCAAGACAAGCCCACCCCTTCTACCAATAATATAGAAAGTCTTGTTGAGCCCACTTCTAAAGAAGATGTGGTTAGCATGACTAATATGCAAAGGGTGGTAGATTTCATTGATTCAAAACCTATCTACCATCCTCCTTCATCTCAAACATATAATGTTATCCAAGATTCTTCCCCAAATCATTTAAATGAGTTGGGGTCAGATACCTTATTACTTTTTATGATCTTATTTCTAATTTTCCCTTAGATAATACCTCTCATTCTATTTCAAACACCATTCCTTCATCTTTCAACATTAATGGCAATCAAGCGTCTACTAACATTTCTTCTACCCTTTCTCAAAATCAACCTGAACCAACTAATTCTTCTTCACAACATCATTTACAACCTTGTTCTAAGACTTCTACTTCTTATTAACAAAAATTCTAATGTACTTTAGTTCCTCCTTCTGATGACCTTCTTAACCACTATTCACCTATTTTTAACTTCCTTATTGGTTATGATGAATGGGATCCCATCATGAAGCTCACCAATTTCCCATCCCAAATTTGATTCCTTGAGATTATCACGACTTATTCACATCATAGAAACTATCTTATGCAACTATTATTTGAGATGAATATCCCTCATCATCCCCTAGTAGGATGGGAAGAAGCCTTATCTAGATCTGAGGATAGTATATTACAATAATGTGAAGAGATGTCTACCAACATTGATGAAACTATGGACACTTCTCTTTCCTTAAGATTTCCTATAACCTCTATAATTTATGATGAGATTATGCTTCATTTGGATGATCCTCCTTTATTCATTAGTGTTCAAATAGGTGATATCCAAGTTAAGCATGCATTTATTGATGAAGGTTATGGCACTTGTGTTGCCTCTCTTGACTTCATCAAAACCTTTGGATATTTAATGTGCAATCTCAAGTTGTGTGTGGAATTTATAATGGATATGTATAATGCACCTACCAAGGATATGATAGAAGGAAAATGCAATCTCTAGGTTTTGTGTGGCTTCCCATTACCATCCCACCTATCACCATTTGCATGAAGGTGATGATATTTAACTTTCCCCTTTTTTATAACATTTTTCTTGGTAGGTTGTAAACTCACTGTATGAGAGCTATTACTTCTTCCACCTACCAATGTGTTAAATTCCCTCATAATGGATCCATTTATAGGATTTAGGTTGATAAATAATTCCAAGATCATGGTGTCTTCAAAATTCTTACTCTTGAACCTTTGCCTAGCATTCCATTCCATGAGTCTCAATGTCTTAACTTTCCCTTAACTCAACTAGAGGTTACAATGGTCATCCTAAACTCATTGGGAATGTTCCTCCTAACCTCTTAGATTTTGAAGATGATGTTGTTGATGAGATTAACCTAAAAATTAAAACTTCTTATCTCTTGCCTCACCTCATCTCGTAGATTCTTGCTTTATTAAAGCCTCATTCACTTAAACCTCTTTCCAATGACATTCCCATATTATTGATCAAGACTCAAGATTATATTCACCACACTTTCTCAAATGACAAGGTCATCCCTACTTTCATTATTAACCTTCACACCCTAGATTATGATGATGTTATTCCTTAGATGATCCATTTTTAGGTATTATTATCCAAGCTTATGATGTTAATATTGCTTATTATTGTTATTCTTTACTTGAGTCTTTTCATGTATCTTCCCATTTTCCCTCATTTATAGTTCCTAGTTTTAGTATTTTACTCTTTATCATAGGGTAGATATGGTGCCAACACCTCTAGTTTCTTAGGATCCTCATAGGAGTATACTCATATATCATGTTATGACTGGGCCTTACTGCTTTGATAGGCACCCTGACCACTATAGCTAGTTTACCCCTGAGATTAGTATGACTCTACTTAGACTTTCTATAGATCCTACCCCTCCTAAAGTGTAACTTGCTTTAGAAACCATTCCTATTCCTACTATATTTGAGCCCATTCTTTCTCTTTCTATAGTTGAGCATGTTCTTGATTCCACTATTACTAAGTCTACCCCTACCTCTCATCATATTGCTCCTTCTATTGAGCCTATTTTCATTCTTCCTCCATCACCACCTTCCCTTGGTGATGGTTTGCTTCCTTTGCCTAAGATGGCTATGTTTCCCACCAAATGGGATGATGAGTCTTCTCTATCTTTTTCCACTCTTATTACACCTCCTTCTATGAGTGTTTCTCCTAAGATCACTCATAATCATATCTAGTGCTTCCATGGAATATAAAATCATTATTCTACCCATTATCATAAGCTACAATAATATATTAATAATTTACATCTTTCTTCTCTATCCTTAGATAAATCTATGCCTCCCCTAAAGGTTCTACCTAAATATATACCTAAGTATGGTGATGTATATTGTCTATGGCACCAATGTGGCACTCATCACACTGACCATTACCGTATCCTCTAACAACATCTCAAGGATCATCTTCTAGCTATTCTTGGACCTTCTTCCATTCCTCCCATAGGTTATTCCTAAAAAAAGGCTCCTCCTTATTCTCCCATGGCTCCACCTCCTATGGTTCCATCATCTCTTATGGTCCCTTCATCATCTTCTATGCCTCCACCCATGATTCCTTCACTTATGGATCTTCCCTCACCTATGGATTCTTCCCCATCAATGATTCCTACATTTCCCATAGAGCCCATTCTCATGCATTCTCCTGAGCATCCCTTGCCCAATTTGCCTCCTATGCATGATCCATTGAGTATTCATACTTTTTCTATGGAGTAGATTAGAAGAGAGGTATTTTTCTCATTTTCATTAAACATTGATGAGACATTAGTAGCATTTTGTATCTAGCTCCATAGAGATATATCCAATGTTTTGCATAATGTGTGTGGGTAGATTTATCAGTATTTATGAGTAAATTCATGGTGATTTTACATTTACACTTGGATTGGATGTGTGCTCCAATCTTATATTTTATTTATTATATCATTTGACACTATGTCAAAATCATATTATTCTTGTAGTGATTTTACCTTTTGTGTTATATCTTACTTATATTGTCATTTATATTTGCATATGATTGTCTTTATTTATTATTGATTTATCTTTTTTTCTTTAGTTTTTCTAAAAACTCTCTTCTTGTGTCTTCATGATTGTTTTCTCTCTTATCTCCATTTTTCATAGATAATTATCACTGTGACTTAATTATACCAACCTTGTTCCCTTTCATCATGTTATTTTTACCATGTAATCAGTTATCAAACAATGTATCTCATTATACTTTCCTTATATTGGTCCACTTTGGATTTCCTTATTTCACTTTATTTCTTTTTTGCAAACTAAGCATAAACATAGTTGATACTTGAGATCACATGATGGTTCATTGTTAAGCCTAAGTATCCTAGTCTATCTTTGTCTTTGGTTACTTAGCTTCCTTTATCCTTAGCCTAAAGCTCATTTCATGTGTATCACTACATCTCTCATGATTGGTCATTCCAAATCCGTATGGAGGAGGAATATTCAAAAGCCATAAAAATTTAAAAGCCAAATCATTTTAAATAAAAATGCAATGATATAAAAGGCAAAAATATTCTTAAAAGTATGATCACACTAAAATATGTGATTCAAAGCATATTTATTTCTTCTCTTTGAAGCTACAACTCTACAGTTGGCCTCATGACAGAACTAAGGTCCTTTGGGGTACGATAGGCCAGTAAATTAAAAGAGTAGAATAAAAAAACTTTTAGTGCTACCTACTTTCTCATGCAAGTACCCAATCTTCATAGTAGACTGATACCTTTTTAAGGGTTCCTAAAGAATGGGTAACACATCATAGGAAATTAGGTTCATTTTAATTTTCCTTGTACTAATTTACCTTTATGATTTGATCTTAATAGCACACCTATTTGCCTAAAAATCTTTGTGTCTATAGCAAACATATTTCCTTTATACATTAATGGTCACTAGTCATTTAGTGTCTTCTCATGTCCTTAGTATGCCTCTTACCTCCTAAGGTCTTCACATAAGATGCTTAAGTATTGATTTTTACATTTTATTTTTCATTACCTATATCCCTCATATTTATTATTGATAAATATTGATTTGTCTCTTGATCACTCCCCTTGGGATATCATTTGTGAGTTTCTTTGTAAGACTTTGGATAGGACCTAATGTTCCTCAAAAATTACCATCATATCACCTTCCTAGTACCCCACATATTGTGTTACCCAATTGTCCTGATTATTCCACCCTAATGGTGTTCCCTTTGTGGAGTTGCAGTGTAAGACCATGAATAGGACCTGGCCCTCATAAAGTTTTCCAATAATACAAGTCACAAACAAAAATTACATGTGTCAAATATGAGATAAGATGTGATTGATTATGAAGTTACATGTCATTGACATGCTTCCCAGCTTGATTTAGTATGTTTTATGCTTACTTCATTTTTCTTTCACTTTTATCTTCTTCTTTTTTGAGTGCATGTAAGAATCCAACCATTTCTTAATTTATTCATACTTCCTAGCTTGAATTAGTATGATAAATTCCATATCAAACCTTTTTCCAATTTTTTTTCTCTTATACTTCTCAAAATGATATAGTATGAGCGATTGACTTAATTGATTTTTTTTTATATCATTTGTTCTCTTTTACATACCTTCCATTTTATTACATTATTTTCATATTTTCCAACATGATTTAGCATGATTTTACTTGTTTTAATTAGGTGCAAAAATGTTTCACTTGATTTTTTAAAAATTCCTTTTTACCATTTTTTTAGTTCTTTATACTTAATCATTTCTTGTTATTACACATTTCTTAACTTGAAATAACATGTAGTACATTTTTGATTGATTATATTTTACCAAGTCTTTTTTGCCTATTTATTTTTAACCATGCATGTGTTCTACATAATTCTAGAAAAGAAACCACATTTCATATATTTCCTATAGCATATACAACAAAAAACTAAATACATGTGCTATAAATAAATGTATCCAAACCATCCATAACCATAACCATGATAACAACATACACAATCAACATCAATTTGCCAAAATGATATATATTCATGTTGATTGTGTATGTAGTTGTTATCATGGCTATGGTGTGGATGGTTTGGATATATTTATTTATAGCATATGTATTTAATTATTTGTTGTATATGTTATTTATGTATCATGATTTTTGATACAAGTAGAACCATATACAATGCTCCAGTTATATGGTTGGGCCCCATCCTATCTATCACATGGCCTAGCCATGCTGCCTATCGATGCCTTGGTCTGACCCCTCTATATAAAATGTTGTAAAAAAGTTCTCTAATATCTCAATACATCTACTTATCCCTTTAGATGCACCACCCATTCTTGTACCTATGTCAACTAGGTTAAGGTCTTTATTTGTATTTCTCTCTCTTTCTCTATGACCTATGTCATATGGGTCAGTGTCATTGTATGCGCCTATGTCATCTACATCACTATAGCTAGATGTATAGATCTCTCCTTTTCTAGGTCTCACCATGCCCATATCTCTCTTACACCCATCTCTATTTGTGGTGGCATTATTTTTTCATATTCATAAATGCATTACTGCCTCTCTAGTTAATCTAAACTAGCTCACTTGAGCTAGGGTAGATGGTATGTTAGGGTCCTCTAATGAATTAGGGTCATACAGAATCAACACCTCATCTAGGACATCATGGAGTGTTCCCCTCATAAGGGACTCCAATATTTCCTCCTCATCCTCTGATATACCTACAAAATCACACCAAATAGATATTAGATCATTGTTATATCTCAAAATATCTATCTGTCTCTACTCTATTTTCAAAATAATAAAAACTTAAGTAATAATTTATCCATCTTTCATACATGTTTATGTATCAATCACTATGGTCTTGCCATCCACACAACCTCTAAGCACAGTCTCTCCATCTACATGGCCTCTAAACACAACCTTTGTATGTCACCTCCTAAATATAAATCCTATTTTTATATCTTTATTCCACCTTAACCTACATCTAAATGGCCTCTCGATTGTCTTGCTATCCCCTAGCTCATTTTTTGGGTTATCTGAGATGGTGACAATCTTAGCTATTTCTTGCACCCACTACCACTCCTAGATTTCTTCATCGTCTAGCCTATCATCTCCTCACCATCCTAGCTCTTTTGGTCTCTTACATCTCTTTTTTCTATCCTTCACAAGTCAAAATAACAAACGACTTCTCTTTCTCCCTATTTAAAAACACTTTTTAGCAATTCAAAATTTTCAATTATTTTTAGGTAGATTCCTTATTTTTATTATATATTTGTTTCTATCCATCCATTTTTCAAACCATAAAATACATTTGAATCATGATGACATAGAGAATATTTTCCACTATCATATGCCTATATTTCAAAATTTTCTCTTTTTAGCTATTTTTTTGCACTAACTTCTATAGGTTTGCCTAGTGTTTTTAACATTGGACACCTTCACTTTTTATTGAAGTCTAATTATTTATATATAACACTAAGGTAAGTAAATGTATGTGTTTTTCAATTTTTTCCTTTCCTTTATCTTATTTTCTTCTTACTACACTTTACTTAGCATCAACATTGTGTGTTATCATATTCTATTCTTGAAGTACCATCCTGAGTTGCACTTATGTGACACGAGATGAAATTTGAGTGGGGTATATGTATAGATATAATAATTTCAAAATTTTATCACTTAATAAAACTTTGTATCTTTCAAGAACATGTTGAGCCTCAATTTCTCTGAGTGCATGCCTTAAGAGGTGCATCAAGAAAGGGGTGGGCAGACCATCCTCAATTGCACTTATGTGACATGAGATGAAATTTAAGTGGGGTATATGTATAGATATAATATTTTCAAAATTTTATCACTTAATAAAACTTTGTATCTTTCAAGAACATGTTGAACCTCAATTTCTCTGAGTGCATGCCTTAAGAGGTGCATTAAGAAAGGGGTGGGCAAACCATTGGTACTTTGTAAGATTATTGTCCTTTTTGCCACTTACCATCTACACATTTGTATCTAAAAACCATTTACCCTAAGCTTATTATTTTCATTTATACCCATTCCAAACATTTGTCACATTTTTATCCTCATTTTCCTTACCTTAATGCCCTTTTGATAGTTGGTTGTATTAGGTCGATTGGGTCAAGCCTATATAATTTTTAGCCTCTGATTACTATACAGGGTCAACTGGGTTGACTCTATACTATTTTGGGGTATTTTTCACTTTAGATATTTTTATCCCTTTGTCCAACATATCTTGAGACATATTGAATTGCCTCCTAAAAATATATACCATATAACTAACATATTTAGAAAGATTTAGGGTAAGATCCACCTATATATACAAGTTCATTTCCAACCATTTGAATATATATATATATATATGAATAAGAATAAGTACAAATGAACATCTGCTTATTAACCATTATACATGAGGAATAAATCTTAGGGTTCCATACTTTCTTTGGAGATACAAATCTTATTTTGTGGAGAAGTCTTTTGGATGCATAGATAGCTTGTGTACCTTAGAGTTGATTTATATTTCTTATCCTTAAATACCATAATAATATTTTGTGAAGAACCTTGACCAAGAGAGAGATTGAGGCTCGATAATTTCATCTTCAAAGGTAAGTATTCCTAACTTTATTTATCTTTTGTAAGAGTAGATAGATAATGTAGTTGTACTTCTCTTCCATGCATTAGAATTTTGTATACATTGACATGAGTATATATTTTCTATGCGTGTTTAGTTTTTTTTTTTTGTTTCTAACCCCCACTTTATGCCACAAGCTTTGGTAGACACTAGATTAGATTTACTTTTTTGTTATTAGAATAAATGAAATATCAAAACCTAGGACCCCCTTATGGTTATTTCATGATTGTGTTAGTTTGGAGCCTTTAGAACCCTCCTTAGCATAGTGTAATATGATAATTAATCCCCTAATTGGGTCTATCATATCCTCAGCTTAGTCATGCTCCACTTAACAAATGTATTCCCAATCATAAGTGTAGGTATGCTCGATCTTCTCTAAGCTAGGATTGATTTATAGACATGATACATTTTTGATTGCATGCAGTGAGTAACTTGAATTGTATTAAATTATGTTTGCCTTATGGATGAAAAATTTAGGTTGCATGATAGATTAATTAGTTTGGGATTAGGATTACATGAAGGAATAAATTGAATAGTTTCTTATGAAGTGATAATGTAAGTGAGGTTATAATATAAACCCTTAATTATGTAGTGTTACTGACTAATTAGAAGATGAAAATAAGTTGTAATTATGAATTTATTAAGTTATTAAACTAGTTCATCCACCTATTGAATTAGGTAAAAATAGAGACAAAAAAAACTAGATCAGCCACCTACATAACTAGGTCAACCACATACTAAGTCAGCCACCTACTAAACTATGTCTAAAAATAGAGGTAAAATAAACTAGGTTAGACTCCTACAAAACTAAGTCAACCACCTACTAAAATATGTTTGAAAATAGAGGTAAAATAAACTAGGTCAACTACCTAATGAACTAAGTTAGCTAGGACCTATAAAGTCAACTAGGTCAATTAATTGATTTCTAGGAATAAAAATAGTACTATGAAATTATACTAGGTCAGTCATGTCCTAGAATTTGATCAGGTCAATCTAGTTGAATTCTAGGAAGAAAAATAGTAGTCTAAAAAAGAAGTAAAAAATAAACTACATCGACTAGCTCACTCTAGTTAAATTCTGGGAAGATAACAAAAAAACCAAAACGAACTTGATTGACCAACTAGACATAGTTGATTCTGTAATACAGTTTTACAAGAACCAAAAAACTAAAGAAAAATAGAATATAAATTTTAAGTACCAATTGATTTAATTGAAAAATATAAATGCCAAATTGAGATAATTGATAAAATTAAATTGTTAAGTTAGTAAGAGTGAACCTAGAAAATCAAAAAAGATCAACCAAGTTAATTTAATTATATATATGAGAGTGTTAAAGTTATATGGACTGGATTATCTAGGTAATATTTTATCCTACAAATGAAAAAAATTCAAAACATAGTGGTTAAATAGAATTGACCTAGTTGATTTAGTCTATAAAAAGCTAAAAAATGAAAAATAGTAAAATAAGATAAGATCAACTAGTTTAATTTTGTTAGATAAAAACTAAAAATTAAAAAACTACTAAATTAAATTAGATCAACCAATTTAATCTAATTCACTATAAATGAAAATTTGTAAAATAGTAAAATAAAACTACATCAACCAGCTTAATCTAGTTGACTATAAGTGAAAATTTAAAAAATAGTAAAATAAGAATAGATCGACCAGTTCGATCTAGTTTATTGAAATAAAAACCTATAAATAGAAGCCAAAATGGAATCAACCAATGTGATCTAGTTAATTTTGGATCTTAAATCTATAAATATAGGCTAAGACTAAATCAACCAATTTGATCTAGTTGATAGTAAATGAAAAATAAAAAATACAAGGGTTAGATTCATGTCAAGTTCATTAGAATGTATGAAATAAATTAGGATGGATATGCAACTTGTCCTACTTAGTGGATTCCAAGTTCAGAGAAGGTATTCTTACCAAACAATTCATTGCATAACTATTTATATTAATACATGACCAATTTAGATCCACTAAACATAACTAAGGTATATCTTACCACATAATACCAAAGGAGAGGGTTCCAAATCCTCTAGTCAAATGGCATTATACAATAACCCTAGTGAGGCCTACAATACATAAAATAAATATAATCTAATACCCCCTAAATCTTGTGGTACAAAGGGGTATAGTTTAAATAAATAAAATAAAGCATGCAAAGATCACTCTACTCAATTCAATGTAGTGTTAAACTAAGAAAGGAGTACAACATTCATCCTACTACTTTGTGTAATATCTATCTACTAAATGAAAGAGAAAAAATTAAGAATATTTATTTTGAATTGAACCTATCATTCCTCAGTCTCTCCCTTAGCTAATGGTGTTTTTTAAAAGGTTATTGTGGATTCATAAGGATAACACTATAGAAATCAGCTCTAGGTTACAAAACTCCTATTTTACATCCAAGACTTTCCCACAGTACAAGCTTCTTTCCTTCTAAGTCAAAACCCTAAGAAATGACTCCTCAAATGTAGAAATAGTAGAATAGTGAGTTGTAACAATGTGAAAATTAATGTTCCTCTCTCTTAGATTAAAATTAAGGGGTTATTTATAGCTAAGGATTGACCCCAAATATTTATAAAAATTTAGCCAATAAGGTTGGCTAACTCAATCTTGTTATGCTAGAAAAGTAGTTGTTAGGCTTCAAACTAGGTCGACCCTAATTGACCTAGTTCTTTAACATGCATCTTAACCTTTTTAACAAGGTTGACTAAGATGACTTAGTATAAAATTGGGAGAAGTGGGTGGTTGTTTAATGTGGGGATATTTTGAAAGGGGAATTACTAAGAGAAGTGGGTAAGTAGGATTTAATTGTTTAGGGAGTTGGATAAAATTGACTTGTAGTGGTTTTAGGTAATGATAAAGAGACCAACAATATTATAAATCACTGTAGGTTTTCCCTCCCCTTTCTTGGTGTACCCTTTAAGGCATGCAATCAAAGAGATTTAAACTCAATAGGTTCTTACAAGAGAGAAAGTGTTAGTAACTGATAAAGTTTATAAAAATAATGTGAGTATATAGTTTGTTCAATATCAATTATTACTTCTATGACATTTGTATCCTTGATTAAACACTAAAATATAATGATTGATACTTCTCAAAGTTAATCTTAACATACCTTCACCCTACTTGGCTTGTGCATATATACATTGATCTCATTCATCATTCTCTCACATCCACATACATTCTATAGCCATTAACCTTCCCAAGTTTCTCTTTGTCACCTACAAGAATTCTCATAGTCCATGTCAGACTAGTTATTTATCTTAATTAGACATGTATAGATCATCATAAATATGTTCATATCTCTTGGTTAGTAATTTCAAACTAAATATATATATTCGTTATTATTGTCTAAGTCTAATATTCTTTTAATATGAATGACATTTATGTTATAGGAGCTAGTGGAATGGTAATACATTGTTTAATATGAATGATAGGTTTATTTAATTAATTTGAGAATTGAAATAATGTATAATTAAAAATAATAAATAAATACATTATATAACACAAAATAAGATATCTATTTTGGAAAACCTACATATGTAATAAAAACTCACAAAAAATCATAACCATTATATGAGACACAATTTATACCTAGTAACTTCCTTTTCACATCACTTTTCCTCTTTACATAACTACTTAACAAAATTTTCAAAGACACTTCCATGTGAATAATTCAAAATATTATGATATTATTCTTTACAAAGGAAAAAATGTCTTTATAAGGGATTGAACAATTGTAAACAACTAATACACCTTTTCACCTAATCGTGATAAGTAATAAATATAAGTTTTATTACTTTCACAATATAAGTTTTACATAATTTGTTGTAATTAAAAAATAAATATATTTATTATTTACACTATGAAATAATGTGGCCCATGAAATTAACCCAAAAAAAATTAATGTTCCAACACTCCCCCTTAATTTAGCATTTGAAGCCTTTTATAACATAACCACCTCCATTACAAAAAAGTATTTTATTATTGGGTACATCATAAACTCCCAGAGGGTGAAGCTTACAAAAAAGTCACATAGGGTGAATTTATACAATGATTTTACAATAGATGAGAATTATAGAGAGGAAAAGTAACACATGGCTGTTAAGAGGTGACATTTGTATGCATTCTCTCACTCAATGGCAATTTTGAGAGGCTCAACATTATTCTAAACTTGTAAAACTTTGCATTACATAGTGGTTTTGTGAAGATATCTGCCACTTGATCATTTGTAGGACAATAATGTAGATTAATATTACCATTGAGGGATTTTTATTGGATAAAATACACATGAACTTCAATATGATTCAATCTTTGATGTTAAACTAGATTTTATGCTAGCACTATACAACTTTAATTGTCATAAAAAGACACCCATGTGGAGTTATTCTAACAACCTTCATTGCCACATTGTTTCTTTAGTAGCTTCCTAATCACTTATATACTTTAATTTTGTATAAGAGATAAAAATATTAAGTTACTTTTTATTTCTCTAAGTAATATCACCTACACCAAACTTAAACACATATCGAGAAGTATATTTCTGATCTAGAGCATCACCAATATGGTCAGCATCACAATAACCATATAAATTAGCATTATCAATAGAAGATTAATATAAAACAAAATTAATTTTTCCTTTAATATACCTAAGTATTATTTTTTACTAATTTTTAATGATCTAGATATGAATCTTACATGAATCTAGAAGTAACACCTATAGCATATGAACTATCTAGTCTAGTAATAGTTAAATAAACCAACCTTCCAATTGATTGCATGTATAAAGTAGGATTATCTTTATCACATGGATGTTTTGTATTAAGATTAACACCAAATTAAATAGGTGTATATATAGGCTTATAATAAATCATGTTAATTTTAACAATAAGGTTATGTGTATACTGAGATTGAGATACTAAAATAAAAAAATTGTCCTAAAATGCAACCGTGACTATAAAATGATGAAGCATGCCTAGATCAATCATGTAAAAATATTGATTTATTTGAGGTTTATTTTTAATAATCAAACTAATTTGACTGCCAATAATGAGAATATCATCTACATATAACATATTTAAGATAATAAGACCATTTTCAATTATTAAAAATCAATTATTATCAGAATAATAATTTAAAAACTAGTTATTAAAAGTAAATTATGATTTTAGAGTACCAAACTCAAGGATATTTTTTTAAACCACACAAATATTTTTTTAACTTTCATACATAATGCTCTTTATTAGGTTATTCAAAACCTTTAAGTTGAGTCAAATTGATTTATTATTCTAGATCACCATTCAAGAAAGCATTTTTAACATCTATTTGGTATACTTCCCAGCCATTTTGAGTTGAAAGAGCAATAAGTAATCTAATGGTACTCATTTTTACCATAGGAGTAAAGGTTTCAGCATAATCAACTCTATGTTTTTGAGTAAAGCCTCGAACAACTAACCTATATTTAAATTTGTCAATTTTTTCAATTGGGGATATTTAATTTTATAAATCCATATAGAACCAACAATATTACTTTTAGAAGGAGGAGGAACAAGTTCCCAAGTTTGAATTTAATTAAGGCTCTATATTCAAATTCAATAGCATCTTTATATCTATCATCTTGAATGGTTTCCTCAAAAGATTGAGGTTCACATTCACAACGAGTCACTAAAGCATACTAAGTATGATGACTTCTAGTAAATTTATTAATATTTTCAAGATTATAAGATTGAATTAATGATTTAACTCATTTATGTCTTTTATATTTAATAAAAAATGGAGAAGCCTCCCCCTCAAACTCAAATTTATCAAAATTTTGATCATCTTCCTCTAAGGTATCTATTTTTTATTAAGGAGAAATAGAAATGTTTGGTTCTTTGTAAGAGGAAACTTGAGAGGATTCTATAAAAGGATCACATAAATGTTTTTTAAAAATTTAAACATTCATATTTTTAATGATTTTTTATTTATACGGATCATACATCCTTAATCTTTTCTTCCTTTATAACCTATGAAAATTCAAGAGTAATAGGTAGGATCAAGTTTATTTATTTTGACTTTAGGAATAAAAATAGAATTAGGACTTCCAAATATCATAAAGTGAGAAACACCAGGGTTTTTATTAGACCACTTTTCTATAGTAGTATAAATATGCAAGGGTTTATTAGGAACTTTATTAAGAATATGTACAACGTTGTTCATGGCTTCAACCCAAAGAAACTTAGGAACACTTATTGAACATAACATAGTTCTATCCATTTCTATGATAGTCTTATTTTTCTTCTTAATATTTTCCATTTTACTATGGAGAAAAAGGAATTATTAACTCTCTTTTAATACCACATGAAATGAAAAATAATAAAATTCTTTACTAATGTATTCACCATCATTATCAAATTTTAATCTCTTAATTTTTAGGTTAGATGAATTTTCAACAAAAGTTTTAAATTCTTTAAATTTAGACAACACTTTATATTCTTATTTATAAAATAAGTCCAAATTATTCTAGTGTGTTCATCAATAAGAATAAAATAAATATCTATTAAGATAAGAAACTTATAGAGGTCTTCTTATATCACTATGAATAAGCTCTAAAGGATGATATGAGTTTGTATCATGATGTTTGTGAAAAGGTTGAGTGTGTTACTTACCATGTAAGAAACCTTCATAAATTTCATGATGAGGAGAGATATTAGGAATTCAAACCATGATATTATGATGAGACGTATGTAAATACATCTAAAATTAACCATTATTTTTGAATACCTTCAGCAATCAAAAAGCCTAATTGATCTTTAATGAACTAAGTGTTATGATGAAATTATCATGAATAAGATGAGAAAAGGATAAAATGTTTTTATTAATTTTAATAATATAAAAAATAACATTTAAGAATCTATTTCTAAATTTTGCTTTACCTTATTTAGTTTCTTTTAAAAATGAATTATCACCTAAATATATATTTTCATATATATATATATATATATATATATATATATATATATATATATATATATATATATATATATATATATATATATATATATATATATATTTAGTATCAAATAAGATATTAGAAAGAAATGTCATGTGATACAAAGAAACACTATTTAAAATCCATTTCTTATTATTAGAAGCAAACAAAACAACATAAAGAGTAATAATATTAGCATTTTGATCTTGATTGTTATTTTGATTATGGTTTTGATTTTAATATTGATTTTGATTAGAAAAGTTTTTCCCTTTATTATTTTTAGGGTTTTTTTAATTTAGTCCCTTTTTGTTTTTATAAAAATCTTCCTTTTTATTACCAAAATTATCACAGAGATTACAATTCCCATTAAATTTGACACTATAGTTATTGTTTACAATTTTCTTATTCTCGTCATTATTATTGAATTTGGAGGATTTTGATTTGAATTTTTATTTTTCATTTGTTTTGAGAACATCATTTTGAGTGATAAGTGCCTGAGTGGAATTCTCTTTAGAGCTGAAATTTGACATCACTTGTTTTTCTTGGATCAGAAGAGCCAAAAATGTAGATAGGTCAGGGATATCTTGCTATGCTTGATATTTAGAGTTAAGAATGGAAATAAATTTTTGAAACTTCTCATGGATATTTAACTAAATAATGAAAAATATAAGTTTAGATTGAACTAAATTACAATTACATCCATCTAACTATGATTTGATTTTTTTAATTTTAACAAGGAAATTAACAAAATTTGCGTCACCTTTCATAGGAGTTGTCATGAGTTCAAGAATAAACTTGATAATATTAAAAATTTGAGAACCTTCATATATATCATCTTTAACACTCCTTAGGATGATCAACATAGATTCTTGATATTTCTATTGATAAGCATTTATATTTTTAATTATCGTATGTCTCCCAATGGAGAATAATCAGTCCCATTAATAATAATCCACATATTTATAGCCATGATTTTGGATTTTATACATATATTCGAAATGTTATAGTTATTTTTTTAACATTATCTATTTATCCATATTGAAGCTTTGAGACACCATTTTATTATGATTTCAAATAACACTTAATAATAATTTTTCAAATAAAAATTAAAAATATAATTTTACACACCTATATGTCTAATCAATAGTGATGAATTGGAAAATGCATATGTTTATGCATGTCTAATAAAATACACATCAATGTTTATGAGAAAGCAAAAAAATTATTTGAATGACTAAGAAAGGAAGGTGCTTGGTAAGTTTTTCCATTTTAATAAGGTCGAGTGACCTTTGGTGGACCTATTTAATTATGGCTTTGTCAAATTCAACAAACATCAACTATATAAAAACAATTTTTAATGGCATATACTTATTATGTCATATAAAACTAACTTGATTGCAATAAAAAATTTATTTTAAAAAAAAATTAAAAAATATGAAAAAAAATCTAGATGAAAGAATTTATTATATGAGATTTGTATTATATTTATTATTCCTTCATTTTTTTTTAATAGATGGGTTAAGTACTAAGTTGAAAGGGTCTTGTAACCATACAAGATAAAATTGAAAGATAAGCATGGCACAATAGCACAAAAAAAAGGATAAAACAAGAAATCGATAGTAAAAACCTCTTCTTGTCTAAAAGACACTAAGTTTTAGCAAAAAAACCCTAAGCCTAAACAAAAGAAAATCAGAAAAGGACCAACTAATCATATTTATATTAGTAGACAAATTTATTGGCCTCAATAATTTCCCTTTTGCTTCTCTTCCCTCTAGTATGGTTCGCAATAGTCTGGTCTTTTTCCTTGCCCTACTTTTTGTACTTCAAATTGGTAAGTTTGGGTTCCTCATCCTTCTCAAACTCTTTGCTATTATCCTCCACTTCATCTCTATGAGTGGTGTTGTTGCCTTAGGTATTAAACTCATCTATACCTACATGATCCTTTCCAAACTTTATTTTTATCATCCCTTAAACCAAAATCCTTTTAAATTTTTCAAATTCATTCATAATTCCATTGCATAACAATTTTTGAATTGATACCTTAGTATATAGCTTATCAAGTGAATTCTTAATTTCTTCATTAGTCTTGAGATTTATAACCTCCCAACACCTGATAACAATTAGTGATACATATAGATGAGCCCCTATGTCCATTCCTCTTACTTCAGAATCCTCTTGTGAAAACTCTATTCTAACACCTTCAATCTGGTCCTTCCTATATTTATCAAACTCAAACTCCATGAGGAAATCATCTTCCATGTTTTAATCTTCATGTTTACTGGGGATTTTAATCACCTCCATCACAATTTTTTACCATAGAGGTTCACCCTTCTTTATTAATAGCAAAATCAGCCCTTGGTGTATTATATCCACAAATGTTCTTTAAATTCATAACTGTGGCTTCTAGGGATTTCAAAAGGAAAAATGGAAGATTGATGATATGACCTATGAAGTGATTTATCAAAAGAAAGTTATGTGAGAATATTAACATGTATTTTCCTTATAAAGTCATATAATGCATGATCTACAGGAAAATGTCTAGCCACTTTCTTAGTAAGTCAGTCCTCATAAACCCTTTTTGAGATGCAACCTTCAGTTTTTTCTTCTCTTAGTTGAAGAAAATGTTGACAAGTTCCTCCTTCCTTTTTTATCCTTGAAGGCTTTGAAGCCTAAGCAATCCATCCTCATGATCTCCCTATGTTCTCTTCAGTAATCAAAATCCTTAAATAATGCATACAAACCTATCTATGCTTTCATCTATGGGTGAAAACTTTGGACATCTATGTATCATGTCCAACCAACCATTCTATGAATGTCACTAAACCTCCTTTAACCATATTATGCTAAGAATACTTGTCCTCCTTGACATCCACCAAAAATATGGGTTCAAAATGGTCATGATCACCTCCCAATCTATAATTTTAAAAACTTCTTCTACAAACTTTACAACTTGAGTCCTTAGCAGAGAGAATGGATGGAGTATTGAAAGTGGAGCCAAATAAATTATTGATATAAAAGGCTAAAATGAACCATGCATGAAAATCCTTGAGAAAATATCAGTCTATGATATCCTTACATGTATTGACATCTAATATCTTAAGCTAGATTTGAATGATCATTAATAATTCCATTACTTCATTATCAGAGGTGTCCTTTATCTAATTTGATAAAAGAAATGATGTTAATGAGGAAATCACTACCTTGCTAGCTAGTGAAGGAGCTATTATGAACCCCTAGATTAACCATTTTATTTGTGTTTATATTACCTTCCCTATACACATGATCAATTTATACCCCTTTGAATTAGGATTAAAAAAAATTAGCATCATTGATAATCCCAAAAATGTTTGAGGAAGATTGAGTCGGGCCTTTTAAATAGTTTATGATATTCATTGAATCTCCCTCAATCTAAAGATACTCCATGCCAATATTTACTATGAGATTGATTCTCCAATAGAATAGCGTTAGCTTTAGAAACATGATTAGTTTGATTCACAAGTGGTCACACATAGGCAGCCCTGAGATTCCCATAAGAATCCTTGATGACACCTCCCACTCCTATTGGGCTCAGATTACCTTTAGCAACCCCATCAAAATTTAATTTAAATGAGTTGGGAAGAGGATGAGTCTACTTGACCTTGGATCTATCGACACCCTACTTATTGGATTTTTTAGGGATGATAAGATTGAGTTGACTGAGAATCTAGGATAAATAAGGGGAGCTAGGCTAATCAAAGAAAGAATCAAAAGACATCCAATTTTATTTCACATGAGCCATGATTCTCTTGAAGGTAGAAAAATGGTTAAGTTAACAATTATTAAAAAATAATTAAATTTATAGAGATCTAAATGCCCCAAAAAATATGGGGTGGAGCTAGATTCCACTAGAATTTCAATGGTGGGTAATCCCAAGGTGGCTTCCATTAGGTGATCAAATCCTTGATGGTTTTTGGAGTTACCTAAGAGAAGTTTTTAAGGTTGAATAAAAATTAAAAAATGAAAGAAGAAAAAGGATAGTAGAGGAATAAGTGCTCTATGGATTTAGCCTCCTATTTACATAGCACACATCGGTTGGGGATAGGGATTCCCCTCCTCATAAGATTTTCCACTGTTAAAATCTTAATCTGAGTAGCCAACTAGAAAAAAAATAATATTTGGGATGATATTTTTTATCCAAATATAATTCTAATTTTCATCGATTTATGCCTATTCCCATAGAGAAAGATATCTAGATCTAACTGAATAGAGGCCACTAGAATCTTCTTTCCAAATTAAAGTATTTTATTTCAAAAATATGTTGATGTGAATGTTCTAAAGATTTAAATTTAAATATTGTAGGAGAATATCTTAGTGTTGATTTAGGTCTTTTTTATGGAGATGTTTCCACCTTTTTCTACCATCAATGTCCTCCCAAGAATCACAAACCTTGTGACCAATGGTCTTTTTGAAAAAAGTTATCAACTCTATATCTTAAAATATGGAGGCCAAAGAGGTTTGAATCTATGATTCTTACAATAAATCCACTTTTTTCCTTTTCCAATGTTCTATTTAAGTCCTTTTTTGAGGATATCCTTTCCTACTCTCAAAGCTTTCCAAAAAGCTAAGCCATTGCCATAACCATCATCTATTAGAAAGAAGAGACTTTCCCTAGAGTTTAAGTATTTGGCCCTAATAATCTTAGTCCAAAGGTTGTCTTAATTTATCACCCTCCAGCCTTGATTAGATAATAGGGCTTAGTTCATATATTTCACCCTTCTCAGCCCCAATCCTCCTTTTGAGGTAGGAAGACAAGCTTTGTTCCATAAAATAAGTGAGAATCTAAATTTGTCCTCTAATCCTATACAGAGGAAGTTATTCTAAATTTGCTCAATATAATCTACCAATTTTCCAAGAATATCAAATAAGGACATAAAATAAATTGGGATACTTTGTAATGAACTCTTAAAAAGTTGTAATTTTCCATCCTGAGACAATAAATTCCCTTTCCACCTAGATAACTTCCTACGAATCCTATCGATGAGAGGATTCCAAAATTCTATTTTCATATGGTCATTAAAAAGAGAATACTGAGGTATGAGGAAGGGAGATTCTTAATAACACAACTTAGAATCTTATAGATCTTATCTTGCAAAGCGACCATAGTATTGATGAAGAATAATGAACTTTTGAAAAAGTTAACAATCTAACCAGAAATAATCTCGTAGATTTTATGAATTTTTATAAAACACTTGGCTTTAGAAATTGAAGCTTCTCCCATCATAAACATGTCATCTATAATTTTTTTATGGGTGAAATGTCTGGTATTTGGAGCCATGATTCCTTTGATAATATTAAATATTTTAGCCTTGTCAATAATCATATTCAGAGTTTTAGCCATAATAATGAATAGATATAGAGAAAGGAGTTCTCCTTGTCTAAGCCCTCTATCTATCAAGAAGAAACCTCTAAGAAATCCATTGATGATAATAGATAACATGGGGGTTGATATGCAGGAAGCAATCAAGTTTCTAACAGACTGATTAAACCAAACTTGATGAGGATTTTGTCAAGAAATTGCTAGGAGACTTGATCATAAGCCTTATTCATATCCAACTTGAGAAACATTCCTTGATGCAAAGAATTATCCATAGAGTGAATGGTTTCATGGGAAATAATGTTTCCATATGAGATGTGTCTACCAAATATCAAGGCTCCGTATTATTCCATAATCATTTTATCTAATAATAATTGGATTTTTAAAGATAAACCTTTTGTGCAGATTTTCTAAAAGGTAGAACACAAGCTGATGGGTCTAAAATATATCAATTGAGTGGCCCCCTATTTATTTAAGATGAGAACAAGGAAGGTTTTATTAAAATTATAACATGGTACCAACTTTTAAAAACTCTAAAACTGCCAGGCAGACTTCATTTTGAATAATATTCCAAAAAACTTGAAAAAAGAATGGAGGGAAATTGTATGATCCAAGGGATTTATCCCTATGTAATGAAAAAATAATATATCCAATTTCATCATACAATGGGGGAGATATGATGGAGGCATTGTCTTCCTAGGAAGTAACACCTTTTATAATATTAACCACCTGATCCTCTAACTGAGCATTCTGAGAAGGGACAAGAGCCAGTTGATTTTTGTAGAAGTTTACTATTTGAAACTCTATGTATTTTTCTTCTTTATACCAAGTTTCATCTTCCCCTTTGATTTTCATAATGAACATATACTAGTAGTTCCTAGCTGAAAAGGTGTGTAAGTATTTAGTATTTATGTTTCCCTCCTTTAGCCAAGTCTTCTTAGATTTCTACCACCAGTAAGTTTCTTGGCTTTTAGATTGTGGAAAAGACTTAGGAGCTCCATTTATTTATATTTTAGGGAAGGTGTGGATATATAATCATTAATTTATAATTTAATCTATTAAGTTCCTCCTTAGCAACTCATTTTTTAATAAATATGTTCCCAAAAACCTCCTTGCTCCAAACTTTGAGTTTATTCTTGACATGTCTAAGCTTCATGGCCAAAATGTACATGGTAGATCCTTGGACCAAGAATTTCCACCATTCCTTAATATATTCTTCCAAAGTCTAATTATAAATCCACATTTTTTTATATCTAAAATTTATACTTTTAGCTTTGTACATCTTTTCACTTTAGAACAACAATAGATTATGATCAGAACCAATCCTAGGAAGAGAAGTGTGTGAACTGGTAGAATCAAGATTCTAGTTCAAAGAGATCAAAAACATATCAAGTTTGACTTGAATAAGTTTGTCATCCAATATCCTATTAGACCATGTGTATGGGTTATACTTTAAATCCACATAAATTAACCCAATTTCAATAATAAACTCACTAAGTTCTATCATGTTGTCATTAAGGGAACATATTCCCCTTTTATTTTCCTTGAGAGTCATAGGTGAGTTGAAATCCCCTATCACCATCTACCTTTGATTTTGAAAAATATTTTTAATATCTTTTAATTTATTTCATAATTTACTACTATCATTCTTAAATTTTGGGGCATACACATTAGTGAGGACCTAGTTACTTTTTTTATTGATATCTTGGAAAAAAACCTATGATGTGGGAGTCAGTTTTTAAGAGGGGATTGCCTACTAAAACTGAGGGGTCCCAAAACACCACCAGACCTCCTGATAAACCTCTAGAGTTACTACAACTACAAAATTATTTATCCCAAATATTCTATTTAATATTTAATATTTTTCCATAGACATTTTAGATTCTTGAATCCTTAAGATATCAAGTTTATGTTTTATTACTAAATTTCTTGCCAACCTTTATTTCCTAGGGTTGTTCACACCCCTTATATCCTAAGAAAGGATTTTCATTTATTATTACTTGAGAAGTGTCTAAGGGTCATTTGTGTACCATTTTCTACCTGCTTATCTATTTCTACTTTCTTGGAACTTTGAGTCAAAGTTTTTCCTAAATATTTATGATCTTCTTTGACTTTCACTTTTTTCCTACCTCTTTTATATTAGAATACCTTCCATTATTCCTCAATTAAATCCTTAGATAGATCAAAAATTTCCCATTTGTTTACAAAAGAGCATTGACCTTCAGAAGGGGAGAATGGCTTAGGCTCCCCAAATCATTTGGTTGCAGTTAAAAGGATCTAAAAACGTGAAATTTCTTGTAAGATCGGGTCCTTGTCTAGTAGTAAAGATTCAAAAGCAGTAGTACATGATGAAATAGGACTAGGATTGCCCTGAAAGACCTTGTGAGGCGAGTAAGGGACAACTGGAGATGCAAAATTTGTTTTAGTTAGGATGTCCCTCAAAGGAAAAATAGCTCTAATCTTGGGCACCTTCAAATAACCTATGGGGGAAATCAAAGCTAGGACAACCTATGGGGGGCTAAGGATCCTAAGATTCATGGAAGGTTTCATAAGGGTAGCATCTAAGAACTTTTTCCCCAAACTAAGAGGAGCCAAAGTTGGTTTGGGAGGTGGAAATAAGGGAGAATTGAGGGGGGGAAAGGGTTTCAGACAAGAGGTGGGGGTATGGTCCTATGTAGAGGGTTTTTTAACCTAAATAGGAGATGGGAGAATGGGTGGCTTCTTATTCTAAGGAAATTTTCTAGATGAATGGTTTAGGACATCATAGGTTTTCTAGATTTTTTATTTCCTTTCAAATTCAATTCTTTGATTCTATATCCCATATTTGGATTGAATCTTGATGGAGTGAATCATGGGGTTTATTAGCTAGAATGAATACACAAACATGATTTTTTAGGAGTCTTCATCTAGATCTGGTCATAGGGTCAATATAAATAGGTTGGCCAAGAGCCCTGGCAATCCCTAAGATAACCTATTGTGCCTAGAATTCTAAATGGAGTTACAAAAAATTAATCCTGATAGGAATATCCTTCAAGATTGAGATGTCAAGGTTAAGACCTACCTTCCATTTTTTAAGGCTGACTATAGATTTACCCATGAACCAAGGACCTCTCATGAGGATCCTTATGTAGTCTTTATAATGGTGAAGTTAAGCATAAATAAATTTTTGGGCATAGTGATAATGTTGATTTTACCTTTTCATCACCACTTAAGGTTTTCCCACTTATGGAAAGAGTCTATATTAAGCCTAAAATTATTCAATTTAGCCAAAATAGAGTTTACTAGTGATGAATCTATGTTTTCTATGATAATGTTTGGGACCTCAAGACATACCTCATTTCTATCACCCAAAGGAACCAAAAAAGAATCTTCTGAGGGTTTTATGAGGGGATGCACATTGACAACCAAATCAGTCCATGAAGAAGGGCTTTTACCTTAGGTGGGATCAGTTCTTATGACTAGTAGACCCTATATCAGTTATGACACATGTAACAATGGATATTTTGTGTTATTCGATGAAATAGGAGCCTCTATCAAAATTATTATGGACTATGAATGATTGTCAAGTTGTAGCTCTCCTTCTTGCCACCCATCCTAGTATTCAAAATTTTTATAGTAGTCTTCCCACCCATCGCTAGTCTTCCTTATTTATGTTTGGGTAATAATTTTCATTTCAACAAAATGGATTTCCAATAATATGACATCATTATTTTTTCATATAACAAAAAGAATGTCAATTGATTAATGACTACTCATTGAGGTCAATTGGATAAAAATATTTTCACATGAGGAAAAACTCATAAGAAAATTACTTTATTATATATATATATATATATATATATATATATATATATATATATATATATATATATATATATATATATATAATACTAATAGTTTTTATTTTTATAAAAAAAATATAAAAGTAATAAAATACAAAAAATAATATAATACAACATTTTAAAACTTATTAAAATATGATTGATTTAAAAATTATTAAATTATAGTTACTCGTGAAAGCTTTTAACTTAGCATAGTAAAATATAATTTAATATAATGAATATTAGGGGTAGACATTTTATTCTTTATTTTTTTGTATTTTATTTTTAATCAAATGCAGCAGTTATAACATAATGTTAAAAATTATATATTTGGTACATTATTCATTTTATCTTGGTTTGTAAACTAATGCCTCCACCATAGTAAATTTTACTTAGAATGTAAATAAAATAATATTATCACATTTATCTTATAATCGATAGTAAATTCTAATTAGAAGATAAATAGAAGAATAATACTGTATTTATTTTCATATTGTATCATTGTTTTTTATATTATATATATTTATATGTTATATAAAATATTTTTATTTTATATTTTATTTTAGCATAATTATATGTTTTTAGATGATATTCATTATATCATCTATTTATATCATATGTTTACAATGATATATATACTTTCAAACTACATGCAAGCATGATCAAACAAAAATGTGGCTCTAGTAACATATTAAAGGAAGCAATGGAATGATAATACATTGTTTAATATGAATAACTCATAGTAAGTTCATTTTCACCTCATTCTTCCTCTTTACATAAGTCCTTCACAAAATTATAAAAAACACTTCAATGTGAATAATTCACAATACAATAATCTTATTTTTTATGTTTAGGTAAAAATGCCTTTATAAGGGGTGTGAACCGTTGTAACCAACCAATCTAGATTTTCAACTAATCATGGTAAATAGTAAATATAATTTTTATTATTATCACAACATAAGTGTTCAATATTTTTTTGTAATTAAATAATAAATTTTATATTTAGTATTTACATTATGAAGCAATGTGGGCCACTAAATTAACCCCATAAATATTAATGTTCCAACAATTTCAAAGTCAAATCCTTCTTATGGATTGGCCATATGTTTCTCAAGTTAGTGTAATGAGATAATACTCAAAAAATCTCATTTAAATAAAAAACCAGGTATAGACCTATGACCTATCTAGTAAACATCTATTAGTCAAATTC